>MU551707.1:7395839-7595839 GCA_024362625.1 Silurus asotus
TTTTTTTTTTTTGGTACAATGTCCTGAAATAGCTTTTATAATTCACATTATTTTTAAGAACATAGACATTCTCTGTGTGTGTGTGAGAGGGGAACCTCAGCGGAGGAGGGCAAAGGGGGCAGTGGTTTTAGCCACCGAGTCACCCCCTGTGCACCGATCAAAACTTTCTGTTCTGGCAACAAGGTGGTGGAAAGAACTTCACCCATAAGTCCGAACAGCTGAATCACTGGCTATCTTCGAATGACGAGTGAAGACCTACCTCTTCCTGAAACACTTAAACTTGCACTTACACCAACAAGGTATTTTATTATGAGCGATGAAGTAAATAACTCTGATAATATCTTCATCATGGCACTGCATGTGTTAAAAGCAGAGCGTAAGGAGCGCGAGTTTGACAAATTGTGACGTCTAGACGACTGGGTCAGAGCATCTCCAAAACTGTGGTGAACCAGGGACAGGGTCATGGGCGACGAGCTCCTGAGATTTTTTTGTGTAAACGCTGCATGCTTTAGATATTCACAGTTCTAGCTCTTCTAGTTTCCCTGTTTGGATGGCGAATACAGACTACCGCCACCTGCTGATATAGGATAGTTATGTTCTCATGCAAGTGCAGATGCGGTTGCTGCCTAACAATTGGCCTAATTTGGCGCACATTCGGCTGATGCCGCTTAATTAAAAATGGCAAAAAATATTATATGCCTGATCAGTGGCCATAAAGGTATATCTAGTGGGTGTATTTTCCATTTTTGTTTTATGTCTATGTAAAAAAAAAAAATTAAACAAATTAAGTGTGCTATCTTCCTCCCAAAAGTTTTGGGCTGACGATATACCAAGTTCGCAACCTAGTGAACCAGTGTGGATCTATTCATTGATAAAAACCTAAAAGCATTTTTGTACTTGTACACCACGGATAAGGAAATTATCTAAAAGCCATTAATGTAAACGTAAACACAAAGACAGACTTGGCAGACAACAACACAAGAATACAAAGAGACCAATAGAAACACGAAGGCCTTGCATGGGAAGAACACAGGACCTAAAGAAACACAAGAACATTCACCGAAAGAAAAACAAAACACATGGTCAAACACACACACACCTGTGTGTATTTATCTGGGTCATCAATGTAGCCCATGATGACACCCAGACTTTTTACAACCGCCTCTCGCACCATATCGGCCTTGTCCTCCGCCAACATCTGCTGCAGCATGGACAGCACCAGAGAGCTGCGTATCTCCTTCTACACACACACACAGTTATTATAATGCGGTTAAGGAAAAGACACAGCATGTTATAATTAGAAGTAAAGAATGTGCTCTGTAGCAACACTTTCACAATCACTAAGCTAAACACACAGACACATAATATATATACAGTAATCACACACTCCAAATCTTTTTCCTACTAATGTGCCACTTTAAAAACCCCTACGTTTACAGAGCCATTATGGACAATAAATATAAAAAATATAAAATATTTGAAATTCTAATATAAAATTTCTCAAATGAAATCTGAATTCAAATGGTGTTTATTTAAATCAAACACATTAATTTTTCATTAAAATGATTTGTTATACATAAAATAAAAAGTGACTATAAAACAGGGATATCCAGTAGTATGTACACCACACACCTGATTTGGTTTGAAAATATTAATGGCTGTTGATATGCATGTGCTCGGTTTTGCTATAAAATGTGTGTGTGTGTGTGTGTGTGTGTGTGTGTGTGTGTGTATATGTATGTATATGTATATGTATATATATACATATACATACATATACACACACACACACAAACACACACACACATACGTATAAATACACACACACACACACACACACACACACACAGACAAACACACACACACACACACACACACACACACACACACACACACACACACACACACAGACAGACACACAGACAGACACACAGACACAAGCATATTCATAGTCAACTGCCAATAATTTGCGCTTCGGAACTCTATCTCACAGTAAATTCGCAGCGGGACCGAATGTTCAGGAATGTTAGGAATAACGCTTTACACGATCAACAACTAACACATTTCATAAAACTATTTTAACATCCATTATTGTATTATTTTATTATTGAAAATTCATTAACTGATTAAAAAAAGCATTTATGTCCATTACTTCACATTTTTTGTTGAGTAGGAATCAAAAATGAAACAAATTATTGGCATAAGGTCTGTATTTCACTAAGGTACAATAGGGGCTGCGTTGGAATTCGCAGTGTTCTGGGGACCACTTTATGTATATTATTATACAGATAACTATTATGAGGTAGCTGTTAGTCGAAATTGAGATGAAGTCGTTCTTCTCTTTCGAACTGTATGCACGGAAGCTTGACTGACAAAGTTTTACTCTTCAAATAGATTTTCCTCGATTTGCCAGAGTTAAACAAAAAATTATAAACCCTAAAACCTTAAAGTGGTAGTCCAGGAACATCCTGCTATTCTTGACTGTAACTCTGTAATAATATGTAACTTGATAGTACACTGTCATTAAGTCATTTCGCAATTTTATTGAGCGCAAATTTGAACCTTTAGTTATACCCATAATAAACACGAGTAGTTAATTAAAGAAAACATATGCTGGAAAAGTTACTGGAATTGTACAAGTTTCCAGACCATTTTCACAACTTGTGCCAAAGTTTATTTTTTTTTGACGTTTAGGAACAAAAGGACTACGCCAAGTAACTGTTACAGGCTATTCCAAAACTAGCACAGAGACCGAAACAGAAAATATAGATTTGCATATAATTATTGTAAATTGTTCACAATGTTAGTAAGAAGTGTGAAAAAACCTCCCAATTCCAATATGGACAAATGTATTACGACACCTGACTTTTCCTGCCATTTGTTGGTTCTTAAACTGTAAGACCAAAACATGTTCAGTCGAGCTGAGCTCAGAGCTCTATAGCCGGCCACTCAAGATCTTCTACCTGTAACCACATGTTCACGGACATGACTTTGTTCACAGGGGTATTTTTATGTTACATTTTTGGGTCTTCCTAATTCACGTGAAGAGAAAATTAACTGCTACTGCATCCAAAGACATCCTATATAATTGTCTGCCTCCAACTTTGCGGTAACAGTTTGGGGAAGAACCACATATGGCAGGAAATACGTTTGTCCACATAGTGCAAGTGTACAATGCAATTGATGTCATCCAGGGTATGACGTCCTATTTGCCAGCAAGACAAATTAGCCTTACCGGCAGATAGGGGGCCAGCGCTCCACAAGACTCCGCCACCAGCAGCCTCCTCTCCGGGTACTTGTGGTTTATCTGCACATACACACAAATACACAGCCAAGTCAAAGAAGACACAACATGATAGAGCGAGTCCATGGCCTGACCACATGATTGCTTTCCCTTCAGTGTGTTTACCACTGCTTTCCCCTCACAAACCTGGGTCGCCTTGTTGCCAACGCCGGTGACAGAGCTGAAAATGTCTGCATTGCGGTGTTGCTAAGATAAACAGGTGTACGCTCGCAATTCAGTGAAACTACAAGGACATTTCTGGCAACTCGTATGACTGTGAGTATCGCACAGACTTTGCTCAACAAACGGGATGGTGCACATCTGTAACAAGGGTCTGTTTTGCTTAAATTCTTTAATGAGAATCAAATGTAAATAAAAGGAAACAACTTGTGAGGTCTGGGTGTCTGGTCCTCTATTTCCTTTTGTATTCCAAATGATACAAAATAGCATTTAGAATAAATGATATAAACTACAGAGTAACATGGAGGATTTTCTACAATTACTTCCAGTTAGTGTAAAAGTGCTCCCTTTAAACTTTTACTTGAGTAAAAGTACTAAAGTATTTGCCTTCAAATGTTCTATAATCTATTATCATTTTTGCCACAAGGCTCTTTGCTTAAAACTAATGCTACTCTAATGTTACTTTCAGCAGATTCATCAAATTTGGTCATTTTATAAGTATAGGTAACGTGTTCAACACCGATTTTATCATTTTAATCCGTCAATACAGACAAGTGATTAAAACATTGAAATTGGCAGCATATACAACTTGTATATAAAAAAAAAACAATGTGTTGTTATTCTCTGAACTGCACCACAATGGGGGTTGGTAGAAAAATGGATGCACTTACCCTCAAATTAAAGCCGACCTTGAGCAAGTTTCATTCAGGGGTTAATTATTGTTGATTATTGGGTTTTATTAGGGATTGTTTTTATTAAAGTGCTATACTAAAAAGCAGAGCCAAATTTACTGTTTAGAGACATCAGTGTATATAACAGTTTGTGTTTATATATTATGGCTGTCAAAATGACCACCTTAGAAGCACAAATTCTATTATCGAGTGATCATTTATATACAAATATAAAACCATAAATATAAAAGAGGCGAAATTAAAAATTCTTTACTTATATATAAAATAAAATAAACTCCACCGAAAAAAGAAGAAAAAAAAACATCAATAAACATTTGTTTTACTGATGTGCCAAATCTGAAATCAAGCACCAAAATCCGCCATTATGTACACATCCGGCAATTAAAACCGTCCGTGTGGAAACATCTGTAGCAAAAGTTCTGTTTGATGTCCTGAAGATTTGCGTAATTTATGTAAAACACCATAATAACTGTAAAACGTTTACAAGAATATTTTGTCTTCATGCTTTATGCAGAGTTTGGTTTCACTTTTAATAAACATACATTTGCATAAAGCATCAATATTTGTCCATGCCCATGTTGATTAGAGCATTAATTTAAGGTACATTTAGATATTTAAATATTTTAAATGTTTGACAGCCATAATATATATTATATATGTGTGTTTGTGTTTATGTGTGTGTGTGTGTGTGTGTGTGTGTGTGTGTGTGTGTGTGTGTGTGTGTGTTCTTATATATGTGTGTGGCCTACGGGTGAAAATGCCGACCTGTTCCCAGCACTGTGGTAAAAGTTCCACCTCCACCCGCGTCGGTCCCACATGCCGCGCAAAAGCCACACAACCCATAAGGATCATCTGTCTGAATGAGGCAAGGAAACAATAGTGGAGTGTAAGAAGCAGCCACCACAGAAATGAAAACGATCTTAAAAAACAGCCTTGATAGCACTTTATACTTCGTGTTCATCAATGTTCCCTACAAATACAAGTAAATACAGTGATGTTTGAAAGCAGTCAAGCTTTCTATTGAACTGCTTGATCGAATATCCGAAATGCTCGACTATGAGTAATGAGTGGTGTGTATCCAGGAACTGGGGAATACTGGGAAATAAAGGGTTTACTTTTGTTCGACAATCTCGTGTCAGAGGATCTCCAATATCCAGCATTCACAGGTCGTTGCTAGTTTTGAAATCGTCACCCAATTCTTAAAAAGCTACACTATGTTGCCAAAAGTACTGGGACACCTGACCTTTCCTGATATAGGCGATTCTTTTTTAAACTGTTACCACAAAGTTGGAGGCACTCAATTGTATGAGACGTCTTTAGATGCGCTACAATAACATTTTTGCATTTTTGGTTTGCAATACAGAGTGATGTGTTCTGGCTAGCAACGTGGAAGGTGCTGCAGTGTGACACTTCATAGATAAATTCTATTCAAATACATATTAGTTTTAAAAACATTTTTTTGTATATATGCTCAGCCTGAGTGTTAAGCATGGTGGTGGCAGCCTCCCGATAAAAAGCATCATACTACCACCAGCATGCTTCACTGTATTTTTTTGTTGTTTGTTTTTTTTATTTGGAAAGAACTAGGACAATGGTCTGGGTTCAGGGCAAGAGCATAGGAGGCAAATACAAAGCAATCCTAAAACAAAAAATTACAATATGCAAGAGCCTTGAAACTGGGGCAAAGGTTCAACTTCCTAGAGGGCAATGAGAAGACTGCCTATGATACACTGTAGTGATTTAAAGTTTGTTGCAAAAGAATCTCTCTTAGAAAATGCTTTTCACTAATGATCTTCATCCCATCTGACAGAGCCTGTGATTAAACACCACTCTTTACCAACACACTCTCACAAACAAAAACACACAAACCTCTGCTCATCGTCAGGTCTCTTGATGAGGTTGAAGAGGATGTGCAGTAGCTGGTCTCTCTCTTTGTGCTCAGGGTGGAGGCAAGCTGTGCACAGGATGAGTGGAATGAGCTCCTACAATGCAAACAAACACAAATGCAGGTATGAGATTTAAACACACACATGCCGGATCACACACTTGTAACCACACTCGCACCTCCAGAGGGAAGCAACAGGGGACACAGGCAAACCAGGGGTCAAGGACACGCTAAACAACGTAGCGCTCGCCTTCGGCACAAAGTAGAAGGTCTGAAAGTGTGCACTTGGGTGTGTAGAAAAAATACAGCAATGTTTCCGTCCTCTTGAGAACACGGATAAATGTTAGTTCGGCTTTTTTTATTCCTTTTATAAAGTTTCTATATTCATCTATCAGACAGAATCATAAAAAAAATCAAATCACTGGGTCGAACACTTTCGGTCTTTTCATGGTCGTGCAGCGGTTAGTTATGACATTTCTGTTCAGTTCGCACTAATAATAAAAAAAAATTGGATTCTTTCCTGAGATTGAGCCTTATGAAATGGTGCACAGAGTACACACCTTTAAGGCATAAATAAACACATTTGATGAAGTCTTGAAAATCTGCGGTGGGACTTCCGGCAGGTTCACTCCTCGCCTGTTTATTTGTGCATTTTCACCTGCCAAATGTTCTGGATTGATGTCTCTTTTTCTCTCAACAACCCCCCTCTGTTTCTCAACTTCTACATCAGAATCCAACTATGCTACTTACTTCCCTTTGAACAGAGTTAAAAGTCATGGCGTCCCGCACCTGAAAGAGGGAGAAATGCACTGAGCCGTTAGGAAACATTGTACTTGGCCCTAATCCACACGCTGATGTGCGGAAGTTTGCTGCAATGGCAGCAACCGTATGCTCCGGGCAGTCAATAAGAAAAAAGGAAGGGAAGTCATCACAGCTGTAATAAATTTGCAAGGTTGTATATATGGCCCCGTAAAAGCTCACTGCTTTATTTTAAAATACAGCACTCTGAATACACTCAGTATCAACACTGATGTTTGGAAAATCAACAGGTTGGATCAGCGCACTCTGTAAAGACTGTTAAAAAATGTGTTTCCATAACACTGATCATGCATAAAATTATGACATTATGACCACTGAAGTGAATAACACTGATTATCTCTTAATCATGGCACCTGTTAGTGGGTCGGATATATTTATTGGCAGCAAGTGAACATTTTTTAAAGACAGAAGCAGGAAAAATGGGCGAGAGTAAGGATTTGAGTGAGTTTGACAAATTGTGTCGGCTAGACGACTGGGTCAGAGCATCTCCAAAACTGCAGCTCTTGTGGGATGTTCCCCTGCAGTGCTCAGTGTCTAACAAAAGTGATCCAAATAAGAAACGGTGGTGAACCGGCGACGGGTCATGGGTGACTGAGGCTCATTGATGCACGTGAGGAGCGACGGCTGATCCGTGCGGTTAAAGTTAATGCGGTTAATGCTTGACGGCTCAGGACTGTTTTGGCAGCAAAAGGGGACCAAGACAATATTAGGCAGGTGGTCATAATCTCATGTAATAGAATAGAATAGAATGAAGTAGAATCCTAGATTGCTCAGAAGCTGGGGTGGACCATGATATGGCACCACTGGAGCACAGAGGGTTAAGGGTCTTGCTCAAGGGCCCAAGAGTGGCAGCAAAATAAATACAACTTGAAATATGGTTAGTAATTTCAGTTTAACTGTGAATGTATAATAGCTTGCACTTTTCCCATCCTAAAATCAAGTGTCAGGTAGCAATACCCAATGAGAAGTTGCTGTTATGCCACCGAAGTTGATTATTACTGTACACCACAGCATTGTATCAGAAATAAACATTTTACAAGTTGTACTTTTAACCAATAAACATGTTGCACTCATCCTTTACCTCATTTTCTTCCAATCTGGACATTTGCCATTAAGCTCCAATCTCTCCCCAATCACTAGCTACCAAGGATTTAAAATGCCGCTCATGCTACATCACAGTGCAGCCACCTGCCCTCTTTTGCATACATTAGGTTACACTGTGATTGACAAGTGAAACAATAAATACTGCTTGGCCAAATATGCTAAGAGGGTGGCTGTATCAATAACATTCAAACTCATCATCTCCTGGAGACAGAACACACACTTCTCACAATTTGGGAGTCCAATTACACTGAACGTTGGCAAAACAAGTTAGTTCCTGTTATCAATTTTCTTCTTACAGCTATAAATAATCATTCTATCATCACCCTGTTCCCCTCCTCCATCTCTCTTTTGAAGTTATTGCTTTCTTTTGTTCACCAGCAAGGCCCTTTACTACTTTTGACCAGCACCACAATACAAGTCCAAAGATATTTTATTAGGACTGGAAAAGATAAAGAGACAAATACTTCCTTGTCCATTTGTTATTAGGGTTTGAACTGTGTTTAGCAAAATAACTGACAATAAATTATTGTGAACAGACACAACACAATTTAGGATCTGCTACAGATAACCGATGACCCCTGGCATATAGTATAGGACTACGCTATAGTATCAATCTATAGATAAAATTTGCATGTAATTTAAACCTTGACATCTTCTTCACAGTATACAGGTGTCACTATAAACATCGAGTGTATTATATAATTACTCCATAATGCATAAAAACAACAAAATAAATGAACCATAATCAGATATGCTCCTTAGAATGATTCTGATTATCTGACATGAGAAGATCTTTTGCCAGCACATTCAGGTAATTATCCAATCAGCTAATCAGGTGAGAGCACAACAATGAGTAAAAGCATGAAGTTACAGATCAAGAGCTTCATCTAATATTTACATCAAGCATAAAAACAGGAAAAATACATGATCCTGGTGACTTTGATTGTGGCATGGTAGTGTTGTACCAACTGGGGTATTGGTACAACTCCATTAGATGATGATATCAGTCAGCCAGACATGTTCGGGTTTACAGAATGAAATGATAAACCCAGAAAACCATTTGTTACCGATATAATTGGCAGAAAAGTACCTCACAATGCACTGGTCGAACATTGAGGTGGATTAGATACAACAGCAGAAGTCCACAGCCTACAGTGTAAACAGACTCACCAAAGCGGGACCATTTTCCAAATTTCCAAACATGTCTAGCATCAATTTGACTGAATTAATGCAACTGAAAAATCAGGATTGAGCAGGCATTCTTAAAAAAAAGTGTTCGATTTACATTAGGATACAGACGCCTGTGATAAGCTAGCATAGCACCAATTGACAGAGCTTGAGTCCCTTTGGATTGTTTTCCTCAGAGAGTAATTTGGGATTGCCAAATTGAAGCACATTTGGTGAAAAAGGCAGAGTTAAACAGAAATGCGTGAAATTGCTGGAATATCAAATGACTCAGTCGAGTCGATGTCAAAACAGGGCCTGGTGCTGGGAATAACCTGACAGGATGCAAACAGACTGTACAAGTATATTACTCACTAATGCCTGTTCATACAACACACATTAGTGAAGAAACAGTATTACGAATAAGACCAATAATTTGAGCGTAAACGTAGCTGTTAATGTCCTGGAATTGTCAGCTACATTCGCTTAGTAGTTTAAACTCACTATGCAAACCATTTCCTTGATAGGAAGGAATATTACATATTTACTGCATAATTGATTTTTATCTGAAATGCCTTGGATGGGCTTCATTGTTTCACTGTTCACTTTTTGCTTACTTTGTGGTAATCATTAACTTTTTTCTTTTTATTAACACTTGCCAAATGTGTCTCTAAATAACGTGTGCTGAAGAATTCAAAACCCCGTAACTGCAGTAGAGCAGACAGGTGTGCAACTAACACTTAATAGCCCATTGTTCTGTCTTTGCCATATCACAGACTTTGAGGGAGTGTCTGAGATTGTGTAGTGTGTGTGTGTGTGTGTGTGCGTGTGTGTGTGTGTGTGTGTGTGTAGGAAGTAAGGGCAGTTAAGCCCTTGAAACTGAATATTAGGAACAGAGGTTGGACAGTTGAGATTAACAGACAAAGCTCAAAGTCCACTAAATGGAGACAGGAATGAGGAAATTTTTCCTTCCCACTCCCACCCGTGTTGTTTACCTCCACTCGAACACCCCTATGCAAAGCAGAGGCTTAGGAGGCAGAAAAAGGTGGCACATACCCAACAGGTGTGTGTGTGTGTGTGTGTGTGTGTGTGTGTGTGTGTGTGTGTGTGGTTTTTATTTGTTTTTGGAACACTATGTGTTAAAATATAAATGAGTAGGTGTTTTGTGAGTGTCCTCCAAACTATTTGCTCTAGAAAAAAAAAGCAGGGTTGAACATGAGCCAACTTCAACGGATCGACTGAACTACAGTTAATACGGACCTCCTTCATGTTATGCTTTGTTGTACAAAAGTATACAAAACATGTTACGGATCGTATGCAAACGTTCTCATTACCACAAACAATTATTTTAATAACAAAACTACAATAAGCTTATTACAATGCAACTTATTGAATATGATGTTACACAGTGTGACTGAGTGTTCAGTTAGTTGCATCAATGTCGATGTGGCCTCTGGGCTTTAGAATCCCTCCCTTAGCGATAATCTAAAGCCCAGAAGCCACGCCTCCTTCACTGAGATTGATGCATAAACCACGCCTCCTTCACTGAGATTGCTGCATAAGTCACACCTTCTTAACTGATTTATGTATAAGCCATGCCTCCTTTACTGAGATTGGTCCAAGACACACCTCCTTTACTCTAACGGACACATAAGCCACACTTCCTTTACTGGAATTGATGCATAAGCCACATCCCATTTACTAATTTCAGATCTTAGCCCCTGAGGCCACACCTACTTCAGTAAAACTGACACAATAGCCACATCTTTACTTCACCTCCTACGCAAAAAAACACCTTCTCAACTGATTCATGCATAAGCCACACCTCCTTCACTGAGATTAATGCATGAGCCACACCTTCTTTACTGATTCATGCATAAGCCACACCTCCTTTACTGGAATGGATGCATAAGCCCATTTACTAATTTCAGATCTTAGCTCCCGAGGCCACACCTACTTCAGTAAAACTGACACAATAGCCACATCTTTACTTCACCTCCTACGCAAAAAACACCTTTTTAACTGATTCATGCATAAGCCACACCTCCTTCACTGGAATGGATGCATAAGCCCATTTACTAATTTCAGATCTTAGCCCCCGAGGCCACTTCTCCTTTAGTAAAACTGACACAATAGCCACATCTTTACTTCAACTCCTACGCAAAAAGACATGTCTAATGCTAAGTTCAGAGGACACGCCTCTTTTGCTATGACTGACAGGCTGTTTAGCCACCATTATTTTACTGGGAGGAATAGACCACACCTCCTTTTCTTACATTTGGCAATTAAAACATGGCATTTACATTTTACTATTTCTTTTACAGATGCCCTTAGATTTATCTTATTTATGCAACTGAGCCGCTATGGAGTTGAGGGCCTTGCTCAGGGGCCCAGGAAAAAAAAAAAGTATAAGAAAAATACATGCAACTTAAAAGGTCAGTGGTCTCTCTCTCTCACTCTCTCTCTCTCTCTCTCACACACACACACACACACACACACACACACGCACACACAAAGAGAAAAAGACAGTCAAAGCAGCATGCATACGTGTTCCACTCACCTGACACAGATGCACAACCATTCTCTAATGCAGCAGAGAGGCATGCACCAAAGCGGGTGAATAAGTGAGCAAACGCATAGAAAAAAAATTAAAAGCGGAAAACAGGGCACAAGAAATGAGAATTAGTAAAATAAAACGGAAACACCGTCCATTTAGAGCCGCAAAAAAAGAACGAGAGCAGCATGATGTTGCCCATGAGAAGAGAGTAGTGTATAGAAGGGTTTTTATAGGGGGTTAGTTGTGATGTGTGTGTGTTTGTGTGTGTGTGTGTGTGTGTGTATACCTCACGCTTGGCAAGCAGGACGTTAGGGACGATGTGAGGCAGACAGCGGCCCAGCATCAGCATCACGCTCTCCTCACTGTCAGCGATACGTGACACCTGACAAAGCAATACACCGTTAACACACGTACACACAGTGTCCATAAAACACAAGAGATCAGAAATACAATTACAATCTCGTTACAATCTCTGAGGTATGCGTTTAATCGCACGGTCAACAACTGTAGCCTCACAACGTAACAACCAATCATGGCTGTGATCAATATCAAATCAATAATTTGATCACGGATTGATTTGATCACCGCTGCGATCCAATCAATAAATTAAAAAAACGGAAATTTCACGTCGCAGTGTGAACTGAGGTGATGATGCTTACGGCTTATGTTTTGCTCATGCAGGAGTACAGGGACGTGAGCGTTTTCAGACGCTTCTGCGTAAATGACCGACTTTTGGGAAAGTGTGGACGTGGAGGGTTTTTAGACGAAAATCCTGTTTTTAAATGTATAATGTAGCCTCAGTTTTATATAAAAAAATATATATAAATTTTGACAAATTCTTAATTTTATAATTTAGAAAAAAAGGAATAGGGCACCATGATGGAAACAAATATTTTTCAATACTCAGTGCGCCCGCTGCTACATACATATATCCAGTTTATAAATACGGTATTGGAAATTATGTGCCCTAATTTGTTAAATTATTAACGGTATACTACCCCATACTGATCACCATTCATTAAGACTTCTGGGTTACAACTGGATCTTTTGGGTGAGGGGACATTTGTCTGATAGCTTCTATCTGTAACGCAGGCGTACAACAACACTAAACATCATTTGGAACAATGCAATAATTTTACGTCTAAAATAATCTAATATCCTGAATCATCATTATGATCATGTGTCCATAAACATTCTTTCAAGTCAAATTTAAGACTTTTTAAGACCATTAAGAATTAAATTTAAGACCTGTATCACAACATCAAAAACACACACCTTAACCGAGCCCTAAATAAAAACGTTTTCAAGCCAAGTATCGCTAAACTTGCAGTTCCTGAAAGCTGAAAAATAAAATCCGTTTTACGTCTGTGGTACAATCCAAGAGAGATTCTCACCAATAACAAAAAGCTGATTGGCTGTTGTTAGCAGAATTGGAAAAAGAAAGCACTAAAACACCACAGAAACTGACAAATGAAACCGTTTTAAAGTTCTGCGGGAGCATTTCAATGAGCGTGAGAGGCGGCGTTACATGGGCATCGGAAAATAGAGATCTGTTTAAAATTATTAAAGACTTTGCACAGGTACAATTTAGATTTTTACATTTTAGACTTTTTAGGACTCCGGGGAAACCCTGAGAAATGATACCGAGTTTTTTTTTTTACACAAACACCCCGCAACCCACACTCCAGCCAAGTCCCACCCAGGGGTGTTGACATGCGCTCAGGCCTCTTTCGTTTTCAGTAAGAGCCGTGCAGGTAATGTAACTTTAAAGAAGCAGGAGGTGGTGTGGAAAAGTGCTGCGTGCCCAGGACATGTACGTGCCTGACTTCTACAAAGTAAAAATTGATCATCTTGGCCGAGAGCTACGACCAACATCTCCCGATTCTCTAGCAAACAAAATACTTTGATTTTAATATAGTCACTTTTTCAACAGATAATCACTGCGAGCCCCGTTCCTCTTTATTTTAAATCGGAAGAGAGATCATGCAAAAAAGAAAAACACGCTCACAAGAATGCAATGTGAGAATGCTTTCTGCTGTCATGCATTCCTGTTCAATTTCTATAGACAACATTTTGTGTGTGTGTGTGTGGACGGACAGGTGTGTGTGTGTATGCCACTGCATGAATACTCAATAACAGCAGTGTCAGGTGGTCTTTTGAAGAAAGTTGCTCTGTGTATGGAGGTGTGGTTGTGTGTAATCGGAGCATGCTCACCTCTGAGCCAAGCCTGCTGTCAGCAGACATTTGACAGAAGGACAAAAGTGCTTGGTGGAAGGCCGGAGACAGCTTTCTGTAAAAAGGAACACACAGAGCATGCTTATACAGGCTTCGTCAAGCTTCGATTACGCACTCGGGCTGCGTTTTGAATCGTTCCCTAGCCGCTACGGAGCCAAAACAATCAGCATCCAGTGTATAATCGTGAATCGGCAGTGTGAGCTAATGATCTATGGAGTACACAAAAGCAGAGAACATCATGATATCTATGAATCGGGGATTAGGAACTAGGAATGAGGTTGACTCGGTGCAGTGGTGACATCTAGTGGTCAAAATGAGGGCTTCTTAATGAAATCTTAATCCAACAAAACATTCATGATAATCAACTTATTTTTTTTTCCTTCCTATAATAGAATCATTGGCCATGTTTTTCCTTGAATGACATCCAAACGTAGCCAGCGCAGACATAATAATGATAACGCTACACAGCGGTGGAAAACAAAAAAACATTCAGACCATTTAGTTTTGACTAGCTAGAAGAAATGTATAGTGCAGAGTACAAAAAAAAAAAAATACAACAAAAACTAATTTTGTTTTATGAAATATATATATCTTAATCCAACAAAACATTCATGATAATCAACTTATTTTTTTTCTCCTTCCTATAATAGAATCATTCGCCATGTTTTTCCTTGAATGACATCCAAACGTAGCCAGCGCAGACATAATAATGATAACGCTACACAGCGATGGAAAACAAAAAAACATTTAGACCATTTAGTTTTGACTAGCTAGAAAAAATGTATAGTGCGGAGTACAAAAAAAAAAAAAACATTATTTTGTTTTATTAAAAATATAGGAGCTGATTCTATAAAATGTTAAGAGGCCATGCACTATATATATTGTTTCTTTCTTGTTTTCCATGATCATATGTTTCCTCGCTATCATTACAATTTCTTCTCATCACATTTTCTCCTCATTATCAGTACTTAATTTTTTTGTGTATTCAGCATAAGCGCATGTTAAGAATAATTGTAACTGGACAGGTCCACACCAACGCATGTCTACAAATGGTTATGGTTATTTAATAACGAGAAAACGAGAAAATGGCTTTTTAGGACTTCCATATAACCAAGTTGTAAATCAGACTATAATGGTTAAGTGTAATATTGTTATATTGTTGTAATATTGTAACATTGTTCATAAGTGGAATGTGCATCACCTGTTTGGTTGGTCAAACTGTACAGGGCCTTTGCTGTGCTGGTCAGGGCTTTTAAACTTGCTGTGGTTAGGTGTGGATGAAAAGGGATTCTCAGCGGCAGTCGCAGTAGTGTAAGTCATGGTGGCGCTGGTGTTAGCAGTAGTGATAGATTTGGAGCCCGCGTTAACGTCGAGCTCCATGACTCCCCGTATGTCCAGATACTGGCCATTGTCTGGAAGACCTTGCTCGCGCTGAAGCCAAGACTCGGACTCCTCACGCTTTACCTGGGCTACCTGAGGGGCCACCATGTTCCTCTGGAGACCCTGGATATCGCTAAAAAATAAAAAATAAAATCACTTAATTAGGGCTCATTATGTATTTAAGTGATTTGTTAAACATAATTATCTTGAAAGACAAAAATGTAATTATAAAAAAAAATTATTTCAGTGCTCTGGCCTTTGTGATGACATTTAAAGAAGGCCATTTTCAGCATGAATGAACTTAATAAATGCTTTACAAGCATTGTTTTTTTGTTAATTATAACATTGTTTTAATTAATTAAACTTTTTATTTTATTTGTTAACCTTAGTTAATGCACCATAAATGAGATATAGTGCTCACGTCAAAACAAACAGCACGTCACATCAGTGATTTGCCTCTAGAGGCCGCTCTTGTACAGTATAATGACAGACGCCTTGGAAATAGACGCAACCCGAACAAACTATCGGTATGGATTTCTGCAGATATTTCCAGCAGTCAACTATCGGTATTGATAGATGGCAAAACCGATAAACTAGTCGACCTCTCGTGTTCATCACATACCTCTGTAATTTTTTTATTTGCTCTGCTAAACTCAGTTTCTCACTGTTCAGCAGGCTGATCTGGTACTCCAGCTCCTGCACCACCTCAGTCTGCAGAGACCGAAAGAGATAAAAAGAGACAATGAAAGAAACAAATATATAAGACAGTATAGCTTCATAGAATCACAAACTTTTATTAATCACTACTATGTGGTAGAGCTACGGATCTAATGGTAGACCAGCCATACATTGTACATTATTTAATTTTGTTAGAACATAATTTTCTTTAATCAGCATTCCCAGAACAAGGCTAGGGTTTAAGATGATTTGCACACTATGTAAACACAATTTTTTTGTTGACACTTGACCAGTCATTGGTGTTCGCTTTTTGAGGTTTATAGTAAACCGCATTTTATTCAAATATGCTTTTATAGAATCTCAGTGTAAATGTGGTACAGCTCAAACACCAAAAACCTGCATTTTGTCCTGTTCTCAGTACAAATAATGTACAGTAGCTTTAACAAGAGTCAGCCTGTTAACTTGACATTGTCTTATCCGATCAAAAACCAAATCAAATCCCTCAGCGTACCTGTATAGTCTCATTTTTCAGCACAGACTCCTGGGTAATGTAGTCCACCGAGAGGTCACCAGCGTCCACGCCTACAGCTACATCTACGGTTTCTCTGTCCGAATGCTGGCTGCTGCCACAGTTTCTGTAAAGCTGTAGCAGGTCTGCAGGTTTGGGAATGTTCAGACCCACGTCATCCCACAGCTCAAAATCCTACATTTTGCAAGCAACACACACACACACACACACACACACACACACACACACACACACACACACACACACACACACATAATGTATAAATATAATATATAACTACAGACTACCTGGTCATTGCAAAACCTGATCTTCATGACAATGTGTAGCTACAGATCCACTATACAGACAAAAGTATTGGGACACCTGACTTTTCCAGCCATATGTGATTCTTCCCCAAACTATTATCACAAAGTTGGAGGAACACAATTGTATTTAAAAAAAAATTATTTTAACTAGGAGCCCCGAACCTGTTCCAGCAATGACAATGCTCCTGTGCACAAAGTTATATCCATGAAGAAATGCTTTACATTGATAGGAGTGAAAGATCTCCTGCTATAGAGCTTTGATTGAAATACTGTACCCCAGGCCTCCTCACCTCATCTACATCAGTACCTCACTTTACTAACAGCCTTGTAGCTGAATGAGCACAAATCTCTCTGTGAGTTTGTGTGTGTGTGTGTTGTATATATGTATGTATATATGGGGGTTGCATGCCTCCATACATTACCTGATCATCGTTTTCATCAGAGAAGGTGATGGACGAGAGCTTGTATTCGTTTTTCAGTAAATACTCATTTACTAAAAAATTTAGGGCGCGTTTCTCCAGGGGCCGGATGGGTTCCTAAAGTGGACAAAATATCCGTTAGATCTGGTAAACTGTGTGAAGAGGTAACTTTTTTTGCCCGATTCAAGCATTTTATTGAAGAAGAAAAAAAAAGGAATATAATTCATATTATCCAACATTGGAAATCCTTTCAATATTGAAAGAGGCTGACCTGAATTTCAGGACTGGATTTGTAGTTTTTGCGCTCTTGCGAGGGGTTTTCACACTCTAAGCATAAAAGAGAGAGAGAGAGAGAGAGAGAGAAAAAGAAAGAGAGTTGGCATGTAAATGGACACACTGTCCTCAGGAGCGAGTCAGGCTCCTACAGCAGTAAACACCGAAGTGTGTGAGAAGCTGTAAAGTACGCCACCTGCAGCCTGAGTCAGGTTGTTGCGCAGAGCCTGAATGGTCTCCTTGGCTTTCCGTAGTTCAAACTCCAGAACTGGACCGTGGGAAGGGGTTTGAAATATACACACACGCAAACATATACCCACACACACACACACACACACACACATTCACACACACACATTCACACACAACCAGGAGAAAGGCAAAACCAAAAGAATGGTAATGAAAAACATGAAGAAAGAAAAATTAAAATACAAGATTTGTAAGAGAAAAACAAACAAACACAGAAGCAAAACTGAAATAAGGACATGCACACTATGGATCTAATGAATGCATGCAGCAGAGATTGCTGGGACAGCTGGCAAAATTTCACCAGCAGGATTGAGGTTATTTATTGAACAAAACAAAACAACAAAAAAAAAAAGAATCAGCTATCTGCTGTCTGACCCAGGATTTTTACTTTTTTTTACAGTCAAACTAGAAAGTTAAATGGCAAGAAAAAAAAAAGAAGCATCACCTAAATCATGTTGATGCCAAATCGAAAAAATTTCTGAACATTCCTATAAAATTCGAAAACATTACTTTCACAGAACAAACGATGTCTGATGTTAAAGCATCTCTGGTTATTTACGCAAGGAGGTGGGCCTGAAAAATATATATTGCGACTTTTCACAGTTAGACGACACTCTAAAAGCTAAACACATCGAGAAATTTTTCCGCTTATAATTTATAATTTATGATTCAGACATTTAAATATCTAACCTGACTGAACAGCGCCCCCACCAACGCCTCAGGTAAGTTTAATGAAAAAGACGATTCAAAGTGGCTACTTTTCAATCCGTAATTTGAACACGCTTCATTCTACGTATTGGAAAAGAGACTCGGTTTGAACTCGAAGCGGAGAATTAAGTAATATTTCTCCATTGACGTTCTTCAAGCATTTTGTTTCCGTCGACGTGAACTATTTTTTTTAAATACACTGAATCCAGCCTTTCACAAATTGACGAACCCTGAACTAAAGGATAGTTTACAAACGTTTGTGGAGTAAAATAAAGACACGAGTACTACTTGTAAAAGCCGACATGCTTATTACTGTTTACGGAGTTTATTTGTAAACCTTCGCATTTGGTTACGTAGCAATCCAGATTTAAAAAATAAATAAATAAAGTCTGGCAGTGGACATGCGGTACTAAAGGCATGACACAATCACAAAGTGACAATGTGGTCAACAAGTGACCTTGTTAAATGAAACCAGGACTTCCTATGACTCAGTACACCATAAAGGTAATTCTAAGCAGTATGTATAGTGCATACAGTACTTAACAAACAATCTGCTAAAATCTGCAGCAATCTTGCCCCAGCAGCCGTTTCTGAGAAAAAGCACTGGGCAAAAAGGCATGAAGAGGAAAAAAAAAAAAAAGACACAGCATACCTGTGCACTGAAGATCTGCAGAGAACGCCCAGGCTAGAGCTGGATTAACAGCTTGAGCTTCCTCAAAGCGGTACGCACTTTCAGGAATCTATTATAAAAAATCTACATGGGCAAAGAGTATGTTCAACAGTGTAATCGAGAGCGGGAGAATAAAAGACAACTAGGATGAGGAACAATTCTTTGGCAGATCAGGAGAGCACAGGATGCAAAAAACAAACAAAAAAAAATGTTAAAACTTAAAAGCAAGCAAAAATAAATGGAACAGGGGATGTCCGCCTGGATGGTTCAACACACCAAGGAGGAAAAAAAACTGGTGTTGGGAACTCGTCAGAAAGCCAGAAAACCTCAGGTCAGACAGCCAGGAAGTAGCCAGTTGGATTAGCAAAATTGGGTGCAAGTGTCCAATCACTAGTTTGGCAATACAGGCTTTCTCTGCTGCAAGCATCCAAAATCCCTCAGTTTAATAACAATACTTTCAAATTTCAATCCGAAAGTTCTCCCCCACACACACAGGAATATTGTACATATGGTATTTGTAATACAGTATATATATATATATATATATATATATATATATATGGATATAGATATATAGATAGAATACGCGTTATGTATCAAATCAGATAAAGCTCTTAGACTGGCTCTTTTGAAAGAATTTAAAAATGTGTGCACTAAAGGACTTAATAATCATAGCCCAAAGGTCAAAAGTCGCTCCCAGTTTCAGTATGTTTCAGGCCTCACCCTGTTTCTTGTTGCTACACAGTAGAATGCTGTGTAATATCCTAATCAGACTAGTTATTGCGCCAGCGAAACAAGTTTTCTCATAAATCAAGTGGGGAATTTAACTCCTTGTCAGTCAGGAGCCGGTTTAATCCTTGCCTTTTTTTTTAGTCAAGAACTTTAATTAAAAAACACAGCAAAGTAGCTAAGCATTTCTCAAAAACCAAATGAAAGAGTTGCTGATGAAACCAAAATAAGAAGTCAGATTCATCAGAACGGCACACTGACCAATGTATCAGGTTTATCACAGCACATTTTGTTCTAGATTTATTTTAGATTTGTATATTGTTCTGGTCCAACACAAGCAGTCAGAGGTTACTGACCTGCTCAAGGATTTGAACTCATGACCTTCCAAATCAAATGTCCAACATCTTAACCAATAAGTTACAACTTCCCATTTTCATAAACCGTACATATTTAGTACATATGTGTGCATACACTATATAGACTAAAGTATTTGGGCATCCAAATTTTCCAGCCATATGTGGGTCTTCAACAAACTGTTACCACTGTTGAAGGAACACAAATAGAATAGGATGTCTAAGTCCAATAACATTAAATGATCTGTTCACTTGAACTAGGAGACCCGAAACTATACACAAATCAAGCTCTATGAACACATGATTTACATATGGCCTGAACACCTTTGGGAGAAATTGGAACGCTGAATGCAAGTTCTAAAGAAGAAATCTGAATATTCCTATTAAAAATGCCTTTAAATATCTCCATCCGCCAATACGGAGGAGACAAAAATATAAATGTAAAGTATTATGCCAATAGAGCAACATTCTGCGCTTAATGATCCTATTAAACATTCTTCGTTCAAATTTAGGCCTCTGTTTATGAGTTCGTCTTCTCTAAAGAATGAGCACATTGATCTGAACAGGACTTGAGCTCAATGTGGTCAGTGGAGCACACTGCTGATGACATCATCATTGAGAACAACTGAGCATCACATGGATGAACGGAGAAGCACCAAAGTTCCCTGAAGTACTAATCCGAAATGTTTTACAGTGACTATAAAAATAACATAGGATGTTGGGTTTATGGGTAGAACAAAATAAGAGAAACGGGACAAGTAAATAGTCGTGGCTTTTTAAACAGGGTTGCCAAATATTTCTGTATCCATTACTTTAAGAGCTAATCTTCTCATCTGGTTTTTGATTAGCACAATCTGCACTTGCTCCCTCTTTAATGTAGTACACTTACCTGCCACCTTCTCATCCGACTCCCTGTTCCCGTCGTCCGAATACCGTGTGAAATCCAATGAGTCCAGTGTGCTGATGCTGCCAGCCCGATCTGCAACAGGGGGGAAAAAAATAATATATCAGCGTCTCTCTCGTTCTTTTTCATTCCTCCTGTCCTGTCAACTACTGTGCATACATGTGGAACAACTGACAAATTGGCCAAAAAATGTAGTCAGTCAACCAGGACAGGTTTCCTTACTTTATTAGATTAGATTCAACTTTGTCATTTCACAAGTTACTGTACAAGGCAACAAAATACGGTTAGCATCTAACCTGCATTGGTAGCAGTGTGAAATATTTGTATATGTACAGGTTGGTAAAGCTATGGCTGCGTTTACACTTGGCATGTGATTTGTCCAGGTACACATTAATAAGACAAATGTAAAGGTGATTCCGGTGGGAATGTTATCCGATTTGCGTGTCCTGATCCAGAGGTCGGTAGAGCGGCATTGTGATTGGATCTCGGTCAAATTTAAATCCGACCATTCGGCAGGTACAGAATGTATTATAAATAAATACCTTTATACAATACAGATTGTCTCAAAGCAGCTGCAAAGCAGTCTCCTCATTTTGCGGGTTTTGTAAAGAAAACCCATCACCTTCAGGTCAACTCTGCACCGGATCATCTTCTGCAGACTTTTTTTTTGTGCCGGAAAAACAGATCCGATCGGTTATCCAGATTGAGAAGTCAGTGGATGTTGCCAAGTGTAAACGCAACCTATGATATCTGATAGATTTGAATTAATAATGATAAATTAATATTTAAATTTATATTATTCATATATTATTTAAATAGTACACCGAAAAGGGATCATCTCGAATGAGTACAATGGACATGGATAGTGCAATGAAGAAGATATTGTACATAGTGTTTATGAACAATACTGTCATCCCTAAGGTACATCATCCCAGTCAAATGCTTCAATAAACAAAATATGTACAGCAACGAATGACAAGTTGTACAATTTCAGATTTCGGTAACTGTGACAACTGTGTAAATACTGTGCACCATATATAACAATATGTCCTTGTGAAATACCTTGTATAAGGGCTGCAATCCAAGGTGGATATTTACAGTAGATGATTATTAAGGAAACCAGATTTTCAGATTAACTTTTCCCATTAGCTTTGTAGATCCATTATGATGACTAAATAAATATCAGACTGACTTGGTTGGTCATTAATATTTGGTGTAAGTAAAAAAAAAAAAAATCAATGATTTAATTTGTCACCAAATGTTTGCTTTAACAGCAGCATTTTGGGAATCCATTCAATCTTTAAAACAAGGAAGCGGCAAATTTTATTTTATGATGTCCAAAGTATTGATTAAATAAAACTCTGATTATATTTATATCTCTTCCCAAATAACCAGCAGCAAACAATTGATATAATTAAAATATATTATTCAATATTATATTAAAAACCTAACCATATTATATAAACCCAACTTCAATATAATTTCTAAACTATAATCTACTCCTGTACCACTAGAGGACTTTTTTTCCTGCCCTTTTTTTTTTTCTTCCTTCCTTTCAACACTTATCACAAATATAATCTTTTATTGCACTTAATACCACAAAAATGTAGTTATCAGTAAGCAAGACACGACAGAGCCTGAATCTGAAGCAACTCTATCAGCAGTATGTTGCAGCATATTTTAAAGAACAAGAATTTCCAGAGTGGCACGCTGAAGTGATTAAGAAATTGGATATAAATGTGTACGACGCCCTTCGCTATAGCTCTGATAAATAACTTCGATTTGGCAACATCTCCATGCCATCATTAGAAGTGACCTGAATAACAGTATCAGCTGGCAGGGCAGACTGCAGCACCATTCAGTTCTGTTTTAGGGTGCTACTGTGTTGCACTACTACCAAATTTCAAACACCACATACTATTAAACTTAAACAGTACAGCAGTGATTGGACCTAATCAGCGTCTCAATAGGTTTATTTACATTTTGAACTTCAGTAGTATAACACCACACTCTGCACTGGAGTACCACACACAATACGCTTTGCACTTGAGTGTTTTATATCTGAATTTTTTTTCCCTTGCCTTGCAAATTATAAAATCAACCACAAACTTTGCCACTGCACAGTTATAACAAACTACTGCGTGATTTTTGGGAATCCGCAAATATTGGAAATCCGCGAAAATCCTTAAATTTTGGGTGCATTCCTGCAGCCCCTATGGTACCTTAATGAATTCATCTAAACATTGTGTCGCTTTAGTACAATAATGTGTTTTTAAAAAATGTTATAAAATTTGTTATTCCTAACGTTCCCGAGCATTCGTTCCCGCTGCGGATTCCCGCGAATTTTTACGATAATCCGCAACTTGCTGTTAGATAGGTTCCAAATGAGAACCCGGGAATTTTCCGAGCCACGAGTTCCAAACCGCTAATTATCAGGGGTATTACATATTAATCCCCCCACAAAAAATATAAATAAATCTAATGCAAAATGAATTAATTTTGATGAGGTTTTGGTATTAATTGTACTACACAAGACAAGACATGTACCAGTATGAACATTTTATTCACACTAGTACAATTTGGGACACTTCCCTAGCTTAGGGATCTACTTATTCCCCATAAAACAGACATATTTCCACTCATGTAGATATCATTATCACCCATTTTTGTATTTGGGTAAAAGTACAAATCCCCTGCTTAAATTCAGTATGACTCCAACAAACAATTGTCAAATCACATTTCCATGTGAGTAAATCTACCCGCTTTTGAACATACTCAAGTATCAAAGTAAAAGTACTAATCTATGAGAACTATATTTTAATATTCAAATGTTCTGTTCTCCTGCACATCATACGCTTTTTAAGGAGAAAGTTTCCTATTGTTAGAGAAAACTGGCAGAGAACTCTCGCCAGAGCTGCAGGGTTTATTTTCATAATATCTTGATGAACATCAAGTCAAAATGAATAAACACTTATGAAGGTTATGCCTATATACTTAGATTAGCTCAGCTTCAATTTACAGGAAATAACATTAGCATTTAGAAATATGTTTTAAATATGTTTTAATCCTGTCAGGGCAGCTCATGGTAATTAGCTGACTAACAGTATTAGGAAATAATGATGCCATTGGGGGGGAAAAATAGGTTTTAAATTGATGGCAGAAATGCTATCAGGCTAACTCAAACATGGCTAAAACTCTTAGTATATGTTTTAATATGGCTTAAAATTCCTCTCAGAAATCCTGTCAAGTTCTGTCATTAAATTCATCTCTCGAAGGTAATAATTAAAATCACTTATTTAGTTATTCTACTAGAAGTAATTTACTTCATATGTGTGGCTTCTGATTATCTTTCCTTGCCTATTTTCATGCTGCCAAATAATGTGTCTTTCACATATCTCCTATCAGATTAGCTTATGTTTTTTTTTTTTTTTTAGCTGGCTGACAATTACACTGAAAAATATGAGCATTTATGCATAATGGCTTCAAATCCATATTTTTTTTAACTATGAATAGTTCAAGGTCAGCTCTTTAGCCCACATTCGTCTGTGTCACATTGCACTGGTTGCATTTGGCAGCTGAATTTAACCTGAACTAATTTTCAAGTCAAAACTGTCACGTCAGTGGTAAAAGCAGCAGGTCGTGAATAGACAGTCTGACACTTCCTGTTTGAATTTTGCCAATGAATGCTAAGAAGAAAATAAAAACACAAACGTTTAGGATATAGGACTGTGAACGAAATTTCAACAAGTGTATGTTAAATTTTTTAATTTTTTTGATTGAAAAGTTTGAAATTACAAGGTATCGTGTGAAATTCTGTTCAGAAACGGTTTGTAAATGTAACTGCTAATGAGGAAACACAAAAAGCTTTGCTTATGATGGATGTCAGAGCAGAGAAAACAAAGAAATTGTGGATTTCTATACCAGATAAAAGCTCAGGTTGGGTCAAAATTAAGGCACAATATTCTTTTTTTGGTAACATTACAAGCTCCTAAATACCAATGACAACCTCATGTTTGGAAGCTGCTTAAGTTAGTTAGCGTGAAGGCAAGATCACACGGCCGCTTGCGAAAATATCGGATGGTGGCATTTCCGGCCCCGTTTTGTGGGTATGCCATGCTTATAAATTAGAGGGTGGTGCGTCAGTAATAATGGTCCGTGGGGAAACGCATCGTTTTAGAACAAAATTTAATACATTATTTTTGTATATTTTAAATACGAAATTATATTTTCCACACCTAGGATGCATATCCAGAAGAACATTTATGAGTTTAACAATCCAATCACTCCCACACTGCCTTGAATAACCCAAAAACTGGGGGGGAACCCACAGGTGGGCCTCAGCCAAGACGTCATCTCGTTAACCCCCTGTCAGTGGGCTGCTGAAAAATTGCCCCGATTGTGTGCGAGTGTGTGTGTGTGTGTGTGTGTGTGTGTGTGTGTGTCAGGCAACAAGGCACGTTTCAGCTCTAAAAGAGCAGGAGGGAGGGGAAAAAGCAAGAAACGAGTCTGCTTTGATGACTACCACACAGCTGCTCAGCACAAATGATCCAATTAGGGCACCCATTATGAGTACACTGTTCATTCAGCCGCCCTGCAAATCCCTCTCTAAAAATACTGCAGATTTTCACGTGTTTGTCAAACTGACATCTCCGTTCTCGCAGTGCTCCAGTCGATTTAAATGTGATGTGCGATAGGCTTTTTTCAGTACACTGGAATAAGGAAATGTGAAACAGATATCTTTAATAAAAAAATGTAAAATGCAGGTATAGATAAAGTACATCAATGCCAACTGAGACACATCCGTTCAATAATAAAAGAACATAAATATTGTAAACACTAATTGTCGATGTATATGGCAAGGTTCTCAACATCGATTTGAAGGAGTCTCCAGTTTCAGAGTTAAACATTGGAGTTTGTAGTTTTTTAGTGAAATGACAAACTGCAGTTCCTATGAAAACTGAATTTTACATTTATAGCATGAGCAATTGATTTTTATCTTGTTTATGTAACTGAGCAGCTGAGGGTGAAGGACCTTGCTCGGGGGCCCAGAGGTGCTACTCATGACCTTCTGATCAGTAATCCAACATCTTATCCACTGAGCTACTGTCTGAGGAGAGTCAAATAGCCATTATAACGCAAGTAAAAAACTGAAATAAATTCATGGACAAATTTGTGAAAATATTTAAGACCTTAAAGTCTTAAGTCTTTAAGAGAATCCTTAGAGAAATTTTTACCTCAGATTGTTGTTTTTTTTTAGACAAAACTTATATTCAGTATTTATGAACTTATCATTTTCTGGTCAGGATACTGTGATGTTTTACAGTGACTCTTGATGCCTTTCACTTCAGATCATACAAGGTGTGAGACATTTCTAGAGAAAAACAGTGATCTTTTAAATTTTTAGCTGGACCACAAACCAACTAGTTAGTTAAGGTAAGATAGTTAACAGGAAAGGTCATTTATCTAGCTATTGCTAACCTACAGCTTTAATTAACACATGTTTCGCTCTTTGTTACTGTTCATACCACTATTTCTGCACTGTTCATTTTTACAGTTCTAACTCCAGGTGATATTTTGGCTGCTATTTACCCACACAAAAGAAGTGTGTCTGGAAGAACGAGCCATCTGTTCCTCCTTAGCAGGATGCAAGTCTCATGGGAAGAAGGCCTGCATTAGTGACAATAAAAGTGGAAAGATCCTGGTTTCAATGCACAAAGCACACACAGGGTCGATTAGAAGAGCAAATATTCGGCCACTGTGGCCCTGTGACAGATTGGTGGTTCAGCCATCTTGAGAAAAATACACCCAATGTAGTGCACAGCTGAAAAGCTGAGACGCTGAACTACAAAATGCTAGCTGACCAAGTAAGATAACATCACAATTTTGTGGTCCACTCATTTAAGCAGGAACAGAGAAATATGACACTAATAATGCTTAGAGCTGAGAAAAATATATGATAGTAGACTTTTAGTTAGATACAGATTTAAATATAATAAAAGCTGTGGACTTCATGTCCAGTATGGAGTCAATTGAGCAGCTTATATTAGCGACACTGTGTGCACAGTATAAGGTCATGTGCACACTAATATGTTTTCATTTGGATATTTTTTTTCTCCGTTTTGGCCTCCCTTCCACACCGAGACGGCGTTTTTAAGTCTATACAAACGCAGCTTTTTTGAAAACGTTCTCCAACACGGACATGTTTGAAAACAGGGATTTCGAAAAAAACGACAGTGCATTTTTAGTCACGTGACTGTGCCCGTCCAAGTTTCATAAAACCGCGAAGCAAATAAACGAAAGGTGAAAAGGACGCAGGTTGAACAGTTTTATTTACGGGGATGTAAGCGTTTACGGGTGATGAAAAAACGTTTAGAATGCCGTTTTCGAACGTATGCGAACTTATAATTAGTGTAGACGTATCCTAAAACAGATAACGATCAGCTGTCAGATTTTCACTCTTTATACCCATCAGTCTACTGAACATGTCACATGTCTGTAAAAACAAAACGCCTGGTAAACACACTGGAACGCAGTGTAACTTGGCTGATACAGTTCAACACCACTGGAAGTGTGATACAGGCAGCAGACAGTATTACGATGTAATAATGCGATAAAAAAACTGACAGATGAAGCCTTCAACCTATGGAAGACTACACGAAGGAACAGAGAAACGTGCGTCCTATGTAATGCACTATATATCTAGCAGTCATTTGGGTGGCAGACTTGAGTGTACAATTTATTTGCATCTGTTTCCTTCTACTGTGGGAACTACAAAGACAAGTTCTAAGGTGATGAGGACGTCACCTATCAGTCACCAGAACTGTAGCGAAGAGTAAAGGTGTTTATAATACAATTATTATAATACAATTAGAACTAATCACACACACACACACACAAACACACACACACACACACACACACACACACACACACACACACACAATTTCCTAGCATTAGATGGTTTGCTTCATAGTATTATCAAAGTTACTATTTCTAATACTTGTACCCCGATCATTGCAGCAATGTGATCGAGCAAGTATTTTCAACGAAACCTGAACCTGGGCCCTGTGCGCCGTTATCTTACACCTGTACCGAAGTACGCTGTGGGTCAAACACTTCAATCGCATGCATAACCTTGACAAGAAACCAGTAACAGTAGAAGCGAGTGGAAATAATCAAAAGCCATGCTGTGAAAAGTAAACAAGAGGCAGAGAAGGACACGGCGTCAGGAATAATCACACAGGCGACTCAGCAGGAGGAATGACAACCAGGAAAGAGAGCTCACGCAACTGACGTCCCACACAGTGCACAAAACCGCAAAATCTCTCGACACACGCGGTTACGTACCGAACGCATGACTGGCCCCGTTTTTCCTTTTCTTTTTATCCACCTGCACCTGCATGGCTGGGATCATTGAGGGGGGGAAAACTCTGATCATCAGCAAAACATACACAATAATACACAACCTGAAAAGGGTTTCTGAACCCAATGTAGTGCATCAGGAGCTGGTGCCAAATCATACCTTTAATACCCCATGTAGGATTTGGTGCCGAATGATTTATTTTGGATCATGATCTGGTACTAAATCATGCTTTTATTACCCTGTGTAGTGACCGATCAGGATCTGGTGCCAATTTATAAATGTTATACTCTAATGTAAAAGTAATGGCTTTTATAATAGGATCTGGTACCATATAATATTGTTTATACAGACGTATGCAGACAAATAAACCAGGCACACGGTTTAGTGCTCTGAATCTAAACATTAAACATGACTAATTCATGTGTGGTGTGAAATGAAGGCTCTGAAAGTGCACTACGTGGGAACGAAAATAAGATTGTATAATAGACGTCTTAGCGAACAATGAGGTACGGGTTTTGATGCTGAACTGAAGGAAAAAGCAAATCCTGTAATCTATGTGGTGCAATATACTGTATATAATACACTACTACCATCCGTTTGGGATTGGACCATGCATGTAGGGCCCTTGAACAGCATAGGGTTACTACAGTATGACTACAGAGGGTATAAAGGGTCATCTTCAGTGACTAAATAAGTCAAACAATTAGTGAGGAAATTATCCGAGTTCACCTTTGAATGCACTGCTATGACATGTAAATGTAGTGCACTAGATTTAGTGTGTATTTGGAAGCCATATGGATCATCACTGCCTATAAAAGTGCACTAGACAAGAGTGACAGTTCATTGTGTCCTGAGACACATGGTATAAAATACCAGCCTACAGATGAAGTGCACACTAGATGGATAGTAAGAAGACAATTTAGGATGTGTCCAGATGTGACACCTGGACATTGAAGGACCTGAGACTCTAAGTGCATGAGGGCGTGGACAGTGGACAGTGGACATTGGGGTAATGATGATCTAGGCACCCTGAGAAATTTGCTCCAGGAGTAACCAGTGCTTGATGTGGATAAACGAGACCAGACCGAGGCGCATCACTTACTCAGGGCTCCTGCAGCTCCGAGCCCGAGTCCCTGCTCCTTGCAGGCGGGCGGTGTGGCGCTCTGGCGCTCGAAGTTGCCCGGGTTGGAGAAGTAATCGCGGAGCCTGGGCAGCTCCCTACCGGCCTCCAGCAGCTCGGTGTGCAGCTCCAGGGCCGTGAGGATGTACTGATCGCGGAGGAGCTGCGCGGCGATCGCGTCCACTGACACCCGCGCAGGCTCACCGCCACTAGGGACCGCACCTGCCCGGTTGCCGGATGACAAAAGCGTGGCGGGATCCGCGTCGGTCGGCGGAGGAGAGAGAGGCCCGGGGCTCCGGCCTTGCGCCTCGTCGCTCGGGCTGCGCTGCGCGGTGTCGCGTCTCCGACGCTCCGTTTCGTCCTCCGAGTCGCTCGTGTTGAACGGGTTGACGCTGGCCGCCATTTTTTGTACGTCTACGATCCCGGGGAAAGGAAGGAAAGAAGGAAGGAAGGCGGGAGGGAGGGACGAAGCCGCCTGATGGAGTCTGAACCGCGTTCAGCGGAGTCGCTTCCGATCGCTGACGGGCTTCAGACCTCCGCTTGGATCAACGGCATCTCAATACAACCCTGGCGTCTGGCTCTCTATCCTACCTGTATTCCGGCAGATCCCGCCTCCTCTTCTGGGATTGGTTGATGTTGTTTCGTCTTCAAAAAAAGGGTCAAATGGTCACCATAGCGACCAGACAGCATTGCGGATGAGACGATGCATTAATAAAATGATCGGCAGGTTCACAAATCCGCCATATTGATTGAAATAAGAAGTACACATTTTTAACCAAATGTTTACATTGTTGTATATTTTACTCAAAATATATAAATATATATATAAACCTCGGTGGGCGAATAAGGCGTCTGAAATACTGACAAATCAGCAAAGAGGGGGCGGGTTTACCGGAATATAGGTAGGGGAAGTTAAAGGGCGACACCTGCCTCCATTCTGATAACAGGACTTCCTGCATTACCGGAAGTGACGTTTTTGTTAATCGACAGATCGACAGACAGACAGCTCCAAGGATAAAGACTAGTTTATTAAACTAAATAATGATGTTGAATTATATTTATATATTAAATATATTTGTATTGTCTTTATGTATGTATTTATTTATTTATTCAGAAAAAAATTCAGTTTATTTAACAGTGGTTGATTGATTTTTATTTACTGCGCCGTCTAGCGCTCATCTATTGTACTGCAAGGTTTTTATTATTATTATTATCTTTTCTTTTTTTTTTGTTTTTTTTTGCAGAAGCGGAAGTGAACAGGAATATTTCAAAGTAAAGGTTCACACGTTAAAAAGCGACACGTGACCACACAATGGCGCTCCTGGGCTTTAATTTATTATAAACATAAAGAAATACAGTTATCATTAAACCAGAAGTGCATTGGTAGCAGTGTCAAATATTACCATATGCACAGGTTGGTAGGCGTTGATATATGATAGATATAAATAAATAATGATATATCAATGAATGATATGAATATTAATAAATATTTCACGGAAAATCGAAAATATGACAATGAATTACAATGAAGGTGATAATGTTTACAGTGTTTATGAAAAGGTTACATGCATATGTGCAAATTATATATATATATATAGTTAACTAGACATCTGTCTGTGCAAAAAAACATTTTCAAACTGACATTTATTATTATGTTTTTTGTTTCTTGTTCTCTCGTGATCACGACTTGATGGGTGGAGAACATTAAGTCGTAATCACGAAAAAAATAAACAAACATTTTTATGTCAAGATCACGAGAAAAAATAAGTCGTGATCACGAGAAAACAAGAACGTCTGTAATTTCTGAATCGGTATATTGAATATATTTATTAGCGTTATAGATACGCGTATGTTCTTTCCTTCTAAAATAGGCTGGGGAATGAGACTTTTATTTTGATATGCACTCTTGCATTATTCGCATCCTGTTTTGTTTTTTGTTTTTTTTTAGGAGACACGGCAGCGCGAGCGGAGACGCAGCGCGCGACTACGCATTTATAGCGATTTTGGGTAAAGTAAATACGGAAGAGCGGAGACTTTTTCCTGCTTTCGGGGCGCGTCCACATTCGGTTTCGGCGATGGAACAGTTTAAAAGTCCCATTATAAAGAAGAGTCTCTATGAGAGTTTTCTGAATGAAGTCAGTCAGCCTGGGCTGCGCGCGCTCTGTTGCTAGCGTGCGGTTGCCAGGATACACTTGTTGAACGCTTGTTGAATTCGGATGCATGTGATTGGCTGGCAGGCTGCTCACGTGACACCTTTTCGGCTATAAAGTGGTAACGAGGATTTAAAGGGGGAAAAAAAAAACTTGCTCAGTCTGATTGTTGTTATGCTGCTGAACACTTGGGTTTATACCGAACAACATTTTAACGAGTTGTACACGTAAAATAAGAACCGGACGAGGGAGGAAGATGGAGACCGCGCGAAATCAAGAGTTTGTCGAAGAAAAGTCGAAAATAGTGACTGGAAATGGAGACTTGCCTTATATGGAAATGAAGGTGATGTAGCCTGGGTTTGTTTTTGGGTTTTTTTTTTTATGGGGGGCGGGGCTGTGGGCGGAGCTCTGTAGCTCCAGTTCTTTAAAAGTGCGATAAATTATAATTTTTTGTGTTCCTACTATTTAGAAATAACTAAATAGAGTTCTGTGGTTAAGGGTTCCTGATCAGGAGATCAGGGGTTCCAGCCCCAGCCAGTGGTGGACCTTTTGCTCAAAGCCAGTATTTACTCTATGGGTGCTGTACCATGCACTCTGACCCCCAACTTCCTGACAAGTGAGAACATGTGGAACGTTCATTGGTGAAGGCTCTGGTTTACAGATGAGAAGTTCTGAGGTCTAAGCCCCCCACACTGCCAAGCTGCCACTGTTGGTCTTGTCGTCCTGGCCATGACTGTTTTTGTTAATGGTCCACTGTTGAACTCTTGGGCATGTCATGAAAGTTCTTGTTAATGTCAAGGCTTTTAACCCTTCCTGCTCTAGGAGTGGAGAACCATGTGCTCTGAACCATGTGCTTTCTGACAAACTGGGATATTTGAAAACCGGCTGCTTCAGTGTGGTTAATGGGTTTGGATCATGGGTTATGAAAGTCCTGGTTATAAGTATTTTGTGATTTTTTTTTTTAAAGATTGCATTCCACATTTTGTCCCAATTTGCTCTTATAGTTTCCTCCACTCTTCTGGGAAGATGTTCCCAGAATCTATAGCGCTAGCGTTAGTCGCTCGCCACAGTCACATGCACTAACTTAAGTTTCTTTTGTATACTCCTGGCATTGTTTATTAATCATAATACAAAAAACACAAACTTGTGGTCCGCCACTTAATATGTTCCTGAGGGAACTCCATGTTTTCACCATGTTGTGTCGCACATACTGTAAAAAGGATTGCGTTGCTGAAAGCCCTGTACCGAAAAACTTCGGTATTAGTACATGTTACACCCAATATATATATAATTTTCCTGACATTTTTATATTTTAAATTCTTTTATACTTTATCAGTCATAAGAAGCATTTCGCTACATGATGTATGAATGTATGTGAGGATTTTTTATTTTTTTTAAAACTGTATTCAAGTGATTTTATTTAACCTCTAATTTACATAATGCACCGTTTAAATAATTAATCTGTATATTTTTGGATACCGTTTTTTTTTTTTCTTCTCGCACTTCTTTAGTCAAGCTTCGGACGAAAGGCAGTGGAAACTGCGGAGCCTCCTGGAAAACCTGCATCACAAACCAAACCTCATAAAGGTGGGTCCAAAATCCGATTTTGCGATAATCACAATGTAGTTCTTAACAAATGAATGAACGATGTTGGGGCAACCGTCATTTTTTTTTTGTCTTTATTTCTCCGTTTCAGATGAAGCTTACGGTTTAAGTTTGCAGCTAGGAGAGGAGTACGAGCGCAAGAAGCAAAAGTTAAAAGAAGAACTTCGTCTGGATTTCATGCGCTACATGTCTCAGGTGCTTCTGCTAGACATTTCATCTTTAGATGAAACTCTGGGCGTGAGGGTGGGTTTATTCGTTCACACCTAAATCGGTCATTTAGTGTAACCCATCCACGTACTGACGTCACTTGTGTGTCTGGGAGGAGGGTAGAATGTGCACACGCACGACCCCGGGTTTAGGATCAAATCCACGTGCATCCACGTTCACAGTTGCGTTTATTTCCTTGAAAATGCACGTTTGTAGCCAGATGAAATGAGAATCAGCTGAAAGCACGCATGTGTCAGCAAGTTTATTTCAGGACCAGGCCTAAGAAGAATCTTCCTGGTTTAACATACGTTCTAAAACTCACGATTTACCAGTAAATAGAAAAAAATCCCAATTCAGCAATGCGCCTGTCTCTCTGTACCGTACATCACAAATAATCCTCGCAGAGTACATTTGGTTCGCTCGGCTTTTCCACACGTGACCTGCTTCATCAGCTTGTTAACGAGCCCAGGTGAGGTTTCCGTAGGTGTCCAAGGAACACCGCATGCACACAGCAGGGAGACGTAAAGGAGAGTCATTAGTGATGTGTTCGGCTACATCCTGGAGAGATGTAAACACAATACGAAGTGTGTTTGTCCAGAAAGGTCCTGTGTTTATTTTTGAGGATTTTTCTTTCTTCCTTTAATATCTACCAAGTGGTGTTCAGGATCTGGGTGTAAACTGGGTAGAGAACAATGTCTCTAAAGTACAAATGCCTTAAAAATCCCACAGACGAACAGAACTTTATTGTCATTGCATAATACAGGTGCACAGCAACGAAATGAAAAACCCGCTGCTCGTCCATGCAGCCACTGCCACATGCATGTACACTGTATCGTTTATACAGTGCGGTACTGTGAATAACTCTGTCCTGCCCCATACACATCCTGATGTCCATCAAGCATGTTTTGATGGACTGTAATACTTATAGCTCTTAGAGAAACCTGTTTAAAAAAAAATGTAACTACCCCATACTGTTCTTTAAGACTCCTGGGTAGGAAAGACCATGTCATGAGTTAAGATTTTCAGGACAGAATGGGGTCATCAGAACACATCTCCACTATAAATCAGGGACCGTCTGTACACAATGCGGATCTATAGTGCTCAAGCTAACAGTGCAGTGTAAAGGGATTGGGATAGTAGAGAATCAGCCCCCTCTGACCAATCACACGTGCCGTGGTATAGGTTTGCATTAAGCACAACTGAGATTACAATTTAGTTTTATTTTTCTTAGTTTTTACTTAAGAGGGCATTTACTTGTTTGAGGCATTAGTGCAACTTTCATTTTTCTGCCATTTATTAACAAAGCACTTATTGTGATCTTGCGTTCTAGAAGCAAAATGTCAATCCCAGTAAGCCATTGTCTCCACTGCAAACACGGTCTCTTCCTACAACTACTGCTAAAGTGAGTGTATTTGGGTGTGTGTGGGTGTGTGTTTGCAGTAGAGATGGTAATCAAAGAAGCGAATGCATTATGTATAACGCAACACCAGTCACTGACAATAGAGTAACGGGTTTAACACGGGCGTGTCGACGTCACGAGAGATTCGTTGTCCAGCAGCAACACTATTCATTGACATTTGAATCTGTTGCTGGTTGGTGTGAATTGATAGCAATGCATAAGATTCATGTTACATTATACACTACACCAGGTCATGTAGTCTATAACTGCTTATTATATTAACAATTTATTCTTTTTTCCATTTAACTTCAGCTTGACCTCTAATTTTAGCTCTTGATGTTATTGATGAAATGATATGAGAATATTTTCTGGTAGATTTTGCGGCTTCATATCAATTCTTTGTGTAAAATTTATAATCAGGACAAGACGCTAGATGAGTGGATTCAGGACCAGAGTCCCTTACTGAGAGGAGATGAAGAAATGCAGAAGATGAGGAAAACTCCGAACCCATCTCAGGTTTAAGTTTGTCTTTTCTACTAATTCGTGATGTAGATCAGTTTGTGGATAAAATCATGGGGTGTGAAGGCTCCAGGAAAGATGAGAGCACAATACATGTAAATGACTTCTATATTAAATGATTGTGTGTATGTATCGTTCCTCAGCCACGTGGAAAAGATCATTTCATCTCTTCATATCGTCCTTCGTTTTCCCCCAAATCACGGGGAAGGAGAAGTCCAGAGACGGTGCACCATTCCAAGAGGGACAACCAGATTAAACCCGTGCTGACGCCAACACGCAGAGGTTCGGAGGACACTGCTAGACGCTGGCACAGAAGGTCCAGGAGGGAGCGTTACAGCACAGAGGAGGAGCAGAGTTCTGCTGAGGAGGAACAAGAGGAGCTCTTGCGAAAGGGAAGGTCCAAACGTCAAACTGATCCGCAAGCATCTGGCAGGAGACACAGAAATCGCCAGCACAGAGCCGATCGGTATGTTGAAGTCATAAACGCATGTGATTGCAGTTGATGTGCACTGAGAGCTCCCTGAGCATGTCATTAAACTGATTGTATTCCCACTGACAAGGTTTGTTCTGGAGAGGAGAGAAGCAGAGGTTCCTGCTGTTAATGAAGATGACCATCGAGAGGAGCAGAGACGGACGCCACTGGCACAGATTAAAGCCAAGTACTGAATTAGAACGATTACAGTAATTGGATTTTCGAACGCTGCAGTTGAAGTAAAATTAAAGTGCATTAAGTAGTTAATGAGGCAATTGCAGAAGTAAATCCTTTTCTATTTGAAAATGTTAATGGAATAGGAATAAAGCATGGAAATTGTTTAGGCAGGTTTTTTCCAGTTCAGATTCCAGTCTGGCTTTTTGTTCCTCTTAATCAGGGCATCTATAAGAGAAAGCCAGAATGTGCAAGAATGCCTAAGATTTATTGCTGGTTAAAAGCATCGATCTGTAGAAAGATGGCAAGTGCTGCAGAACCAGACATTCTTTGATCAGCTGGGTGTGGGATGTAGAGCCACAGTTAGAATAAGGCTACAGTGTACTGGCTTTTGATTTTTGCTTCCTGTTTGTCCTACAGTCCGTTCCCTCCAGCGCAAACCAGAGCTGCCAACAAGAAGAACATGACAGATTTTGCTACAGGACTTCTTATTGGTTAGTAGCTTCATCACCTCTTTATAAAGCCGTGATTTGATTGTCGATACCTGAAATGCAGTGCCGGGGTTCAGATTTTAAATCCTGTAATTTCTTTGTTATATATATATATAACATTTTATTTATTTTTTTAATCACTGCAACAGGGGTTGCTGAGGAAGAGGGGGATGTTCAAAGAAGGAAAGAGCGCTACAAACAGGAACTGCTGGAGCAAATGGCCGAACAGCGCCGAAATAAGAAAAAGTGGGTCCAATTCAGCAAATGGGGATTATAATAAATGTTATGTTCCTCTCATGCAATTATTTTCTCATTCACACAATATGTAGATATATATCTATATTTAAGGGAAAAAAAATAATTCTGTTCACCTACTTAAAGCTACACTGTTTAAACTGTTTGTGCATTAATGCATTATAACTGTTTTTGTAGGGAAAAGGATCTCGAGTTGAGAGTTGCTGCTACAGGGGCCATTGATCCAGAGAAGGAGGTATTCAGACATTATGGTGTCTGTGAAGACTTTGTTTTACCTCAGGGTGGGGAGGGGAATGAAGTTGCAAACGTATGCTAAATGTTTAAAGGTTTTGTCTATAAGATGCGAAAATCACTTTGTAAGCCAGCTGATTAATATACAGGTAGTCCCAGAGTTACCATGGTTTTTTATTTTATTTTTTTAATTGATTTAATTTTTTTAAATCTTACGATGACTATACGACAAAACTGTAATAAATATTTTAAGCAGCGATACGGAGTTAGTTGTCTTGGTGTTGGAGCGCTTTTTTTATTTTTTATTATTATTATTATTATTATTAATATTTTATTATTATATTATCACTTCCTGTGTTTTGGTGTATCAAAGCCCAATTTGAGCTCTTGTATCTTTTTATTTATTTATTATAATTTTTTTTTAATATTGTAGATTTTGCGTGGATTAGTGTCATCAGCTACAGTGTGCTACTTTTTATTTATATATTATATTATACTGTGTAGTTAATTCATTACGGTAGAGTAAATTGCTCAGAGTTCAATAAAAACGTTACAGTACACTATACTGATCACTAGTCATTGAGACTCCTGGGAAAGCAAGGCCATGTCTCAATTAAAAAATGTTCACGTTTCAATAGGCTCATCGCAACACCTCCATCGTAACTGGGGAACTACCTGTATTTGTGATATGAAGGCATAATTTGCTGAACTGATTTATACACATTAAACTGATGTCTGATCTCTGCCTTGTGATTGTGTTTTAGCGCCACCAGGAGCAGGTAAAAGTGTGGCTCATCTTTATACAGTAGATGGCAGGCTTGCTTGCTTTTTTTTTTTTTCTGTTGCAACACAATTCCACATTGCAAATTCCACTTTAAATCATTATTTAATTTATTATTATAATTTTCAGACATGTAATGTGTTTCCTTTTGGTACCACATTCTGTTCATACCACAATCCTATTAATACATCCTGCTTTTTTTTTTTGTTTCAATATATGACCGTGTCATTGTCTGGTCTGCTGCAGCCTGACAGGATTAAGCAGTTTGGTGCTGTAAGGAGAGAGCATGAGGGCAGGAGACGGGACTTGGCCTACAAGGCCGGAACAGGACTTGGCAACTTTGGGCCGAACATGGACAAGAGGACCCATGAAGTGGAGAGTGCGCCACCTGAGAGACCCCGTGTTGCTTTCCAGTCTCCTACACTTGCCTTCAGTGAAAACTTTCACAAAGACCTCTCAGGAACGATTGGAGAAATAGTTGCCCCAAGGTGATCTTTATAACGCTTACATTTGCACGATGCCGGTATGCTTTTCATCTGATTTGTAAACTGTGTTCTAATCAACTTGTGTGTATTTATTTATTTTTTGGATCTAGAGTTGCACGAGTTCCTCCTCCACCTGCTCCTTCCCTCTCTGAGGTGTACAGCACTCCCTACGATGAAGCCTACTATTACTATGGAGCCAGGAATCCCCTTGACCCTAATCTGACCCACTGTAAGTGTTTATATCATTTGATTTTACTTGGAGAAAGAAAAACATTTGTTAGTGGTGCAACGGATCTCAAAATGCACATATCTGATCACATGAAAAGCACGCTGAAATCATTGCAGATGAACTGCTGATAGAATGAACGTAAACATAATTTTTAAACATCAACATCCAGTGTGTTCTGTACATTAATGTGTGTGTGTGTGCGCACGCTAGACGGACCTTCGGCAGTGCAGCAGTCACCTAATCTCCCAGCCAGAGCACTTGCATCAGTCACTCAGCCTCCCACTGGAGTCTTTCCACAGTAGGTGGTCTTTTTATCCTGCTGTAAAATTTCTCTGTAGCCATATTTCTCACCTCTAGTGTTTGCTTGTGCTGAGGTTTGTTTATCTTTTATCAGGTCATTTGTGCCTGTAGCCCCTACTTTGCTTCCATTGCCTCACGTAGGACCACTCGGTGGAAGATTTAACCCTGTTTTGAATCCAATATTATTCTCACTTTATTATGATATTATCTGTGCCTTCATCAGCATCAAGGCCAAAATGTAGACGGTTCCGATTTATATTTCGGTTTATGGTTTATCTGTTTCATGCTCTGTAAATACCAAATCTCTAATCTTTCTGTAGACAAACCTCTCAGCATGGCGTTACTCCTAGAATTGGCATCGGAGCGTATCCCTCTGAAAGACACCCACATCCCAAGGATCATGATCTGAGCTACAAGGATGCTCTCAAACAACAGGTACAGTGCTGCAGGTAGCGCAGGTGAATCTGTGATTGGAACCGGTGTACTTTTTGTAAGAATGTTGATGTTCATGCTGCACAAAAGTGGACTTTATTTATTTATTTATTTACAAAATCTTAAATGTGAGCACCATTGGTGTATTCTGGCAGCAGGAAAAATTGGCCAATCAAATGATTTTAGTGTTTTGACCAGAAGAGATCAGGTATGAGCATGTCAGCATGTTAGTAAGGCAACAGAAAACCCATTTTGCAAAGCCCCGTGTGTGTCCTGTCCTTTTGGGTCAGAATATTTATAATTCAGGAATATTCCACCATCTTGAAACCTTCCGGTCACACATTTCTGGTCACAGATTGAAGAAAAACAGGAAAGGAGGAGAAGGGAGAGGGAGGAGAAGGAAAGGTACGAGTCTAAACTGGAGGCGGAGATGAAAGCTTATGAGCCGTGGGGACGAGGAGGAGCCGGGGCTCCACTTCGGGATGATCAAGGAAACCTAATCAGTAAGTGTATTTTTATTTTTTTTTCGTTATTATTTTGTTCAGTCGTGTAGTCTGATCCCACAGATTGCCTTAAGATTCAATCGTTACATTGTATAGAACCTCGCAGAACTACTTATGGCCCGAAGTAAATCCAGGAAGTAACGCGATTTCTTTCTTTGTCCATTTCTAGGCGATCTAAAGCGCATGCACAGGACTAACGAGGAGGCTTATGTCAACCCAGAATTGCGTAGCAGAAGAGCCGTGGCATCAGTGGATGAAGCTACATCAAGGGCAGAGGATAAAGTTCCTTCTTTGCACAGAGTATTAGATGATAAAGGTATGCATGCGTAGTGATCTACAACCACGTTTCCAAAAAAAAGTTGGGATGATGTGCAACAAAAGTTTTGCCTTTTAAATCTACATAATTATTCAAAGGTACTATGATTTATGGCGATCAACTCAGTTTATGTAAAAAGACTCCAATAATACTCTAAACACACCGATCTGTTATTAGAATGATATTTAAAAAGTCACAATGAAAATGATGCTGTACCCAAAACATTCTTCAACTACATAAATAAAATGGTGATCATGCAAATGATTTTCATACGTGGACTAAAAGGTAGAAATCGGAATGGTATCGTTTTCTGTATTCACCGACGCCTTGAGTTAAAATAAAGTGCAAAGGGCCTGATTTCCTCCTGCAGTTTCCTCCTTCACCCAGCCCTCGCCGTACGCCCGAGGAAACGTGTTCAGTGAGCTACCGACGGCGCTGCAAGTCCGCGAGAAGGAGCGATACAAGGAAAGTCTGAAACAGCAGGTACGGAGCATTTTCCCTTCACGAGTACACCATATGCGACATTCTCCTGAGTGAGGCAACATTGCATTCTGGGTTCACACAGATTGAGGAGAAGCAGAGGATGGAGGCAGAGAGGAGACAAAGGCTGAGGCTGGAGGAGGAGCAGGAGGAGAAGAGGCTGGCTGAAGAACGAGCGCAAATGCAGAGGCAGTTTGAGGAGGAGCAAGAGAAGGAAAAACGCAAGGAAATGGAGGTGTGTTCCTGTACTTCTTGATCATATAAAAAATATGACTATCGCACGTATGAACGCAGTTTTGTATTTTATAAAAAAAAATATCTTGCCAGAAAAACACCAGAAACCAGGAGATCATTCGGCAGGCGGAGGAGCGGCGCAGAGAGGCAGAAAAAAAAAAGAAACAGGAAGAAGAGAAGGCGAACGAGCCGCCGAAGACACAGTACAAGCAGGTCGGGGAAATTATTTATTTATTTATAAAGCGTTCTGGATTTTTCTTCCACATCATCGGTTGAACCACTAATGCAAAACATTTTGTGAATCCAAAGGACTTCAGGTCTGAATCACCGCCCATCCCTGCGTTACAAAGGAGACTCGGAAAACAGATTCCCCCCAGACCTCCTTCAATCGACAGCCAGCGCTCCACCACAGACGTCTCCGTGAGTCACATACGATACCACGTGAAGGAAAAGTCATAAAAGCGCCCGATTTCTCATCACAGTGTACCGTTTCACAGGTTCGCTCTAATCCCACCCCCCAGTCCCCACCGGTTCCAGCACAGAGGAACCAGATCCGAGCAGCAGGTACACATCAACTCATTAGTCATATATCACAGTCATTTATAAAAAAAGGTTCAAGACTAGTTTTGTAACACGCCAACAGATGGCAGCACAAGGCTGTACAGTCACAGGGAGCACCGACCTCAATTGATTAGTGTGCCAAAAGACCTCATCCTGTGTACATCGGGAGCTGTGAAGCCGGTTCTACTCCAACCTCGGTGACTGAGAGCTCACGTGCTCCTCACACGAGAGTTTCTCGCCGGATTCTCACTTCCACACCAGGAGTGTTGTATTGCTGTGCACGGGGGGGTGTTTTGGAGGTGTAGATGAATAAAGTACTTTTTTTTTGTAAACTGTGCTAGTCTCAACTTTTTTGATACCACCACATAACAACGAAAAACAATTCTTTGTGAACGGATTTGATTCAGATAAGGTTGTTTAGCTAGGGTACTGATTGTTGGCTCGCATTGATTATGGTGTGTGTTTTAGAGGAGCAGAAGGGTGTGATCAGGGAGCTGTCGGTTCTGCGTAGGCACCTCAGAAGCGAGCAGAAACGACTTGAAGGGCAGCTACTACATTCGGACAGAGAGGAGACACCAACTCCACTGAAAAACAGGTAATGCACACATTGCTCCTGGTTTACTTTATGGCTATAGTACTTTAATCTTAGACCCATAACACAGTTCACAAGGAGACCCTGCTGTTTCCATGTCTTTGAGTCTTGTATGCTAGTGGACTGTGTGTGATTGAGGAACTGATGCAACACACATCAGCTTACAACATGCTGTGTAATCATCTTTTCTCTCCTACAGTACTATGCAAACACTATTAGTGGTTTAATGACTACTGTGTGTTGTGTGTGTTTGTAGGCAACCTCAGCTCAATGCCTTCGACATGGTCAGACTGAAGATGCAGATGCCTAAAGAAAGACCACCTTCGAACAGACCCCTGAAAAGTCAGATCATACAGGACTTCAACAAGCTCAAGTACAGAGGTACAGTAGAACATCTAAACGGTTATATTACATGAACAGCTTCATAAGGACACCAAACTAATGGCTAGTCAGCTACATTGTTGCTGAAAAAGAAATGCAGATTTCACTCCTTAAAATGTGTTAAACCCAAAAGTCCCAGTTTGACTTGAACACCCCTCATCACATTGCTTCATTTATCAGGGAACATTTTTGAATATTGGCCTTTACACATCAGTGTGATTTTATTTGAACACTTTATTTAGACAGTCAATGTAGGACACACGGATCAAGGGCACTCTGGAATGTGCTAACAATAGTGTGCGAGGTGTAAATAATGACCAAGTGTATCGTTTCTTTTGTAAACCAATATCTGCAGCTTTTCCTGACGGATTGTTGAAATATTTTAGCGAAATTCAACAAGACACCTGCTGCTACAAATAATCCAAACACATCAACACCTAGATTTTAAACAGGAAGGAAAAATGTCAAAAAAATGGGTCCTGAATGCTTTGTGCTTAGCAACAAGGTGCAGAATTTGTACATATTTTTCCATAAAAAAAAAATTCCAGACTCGGATATGCAGATATGAAGACCCGATACTGTTGTGTGCTTTCGTTGCAGACGGCGAGTCTCGGGAGAAAGTGAGGCGTGCGTATCCCGAGCCACCCACTGACCAGGCCAGCCTGGAGATCCAGCAGCAGGCTCTACTCAGAGAGCAACAGCGCAGACTCGACAACATGCAGAGAGCCGGAGCCGTCGGTCCGATCCAGACACCCAAACACGCATGCATTCCAACAAACGCGCGTTATACCGAGGAGATTAGTAGCTGATTACTGTGGCTCCAGGGCTGATCCTGTTCATGCCCTTTTGGTTTTAACGTTTTACAATCATAAAAAAAAAAAACTATAATCAAGTCTAGGATTAAATAAACAGTTGCTCTTGGTCTAGTGTTTCCTCGATTGAGCAGTGATTATTCTCTTCATCCTGAATTATTGTGCCGGATGCAGCAGTATAATTCATCCGGTTTATATTATGTGGCCAGTTCAGTAGGGTCATATTTGCATGGACACACACACACACTCTCTCTCTCTCTCTCTCTCTCTCTTCTTTGCTTTGACTTGTCTCTCTTATATTAGATTACTTTGACCTGTCGTCTCCCATGAAGTCTGCTCCTCGTCGGGTGAGTGAGAGCAGAACAGCGGAGCGGACCTGCTTCAGTGTGATCCTTTTTTTTTTTTTACTGCGTTTTCCTCTGTTTACTTGATGTTTTCTGCCTACAGAGGGAGAGCCGTGTCGACGAGACTGAAAGAAACATGCTACTGGAGTCAGAGAGTGCTTTTATTGGTGAGCTGATTATTATTATTATTATTATTATTATTTATAAGTTACACTTAGTGAGTTAATTTTATTTTAAAAAATTGTCACCATGGCCTGTCTGTACTATGGTTTTCGGCTGGTCTTTTAAACAATCCTCTTCACAGATTATTTTTTGGTCTGTGGTGTAAAATCATGCCTGGACCAGCCACAACTATTGGTGCCAATTGATTATATAATATTAATTTAATTATTTATGTATTTTATTATAATCTTTTTTTTTTTTTTTTTGCAAAGGAGTTCTGAACTTTCTTAGAGCATTGAAATAACATTTTGATTGATTTATTTCCCCTGTCATTTTGTAAAAATAAATAAATAATTAACACACCATTTAAAAAAAAAAGTACTGAATTTTATTAGAGGAAAAAAATATATAAAAATGTAATTTCAATGCTTTTTAAAAATTTATTTATTTTTTATTGGAGTTTTAGATTTTATTCTTTTAATCTTTTTGGATTCAGTATCCTTTCAAAAAAGCTTGGTTAATCGGGTATCGGCAGCTACGATCCAACCAAGCTATCGGTAAAATCCACTATCGGTAGTCCAGATCATATCTCTTGATTGCACCTTCATGGTCGTATGACAACCTGTTCATTAGGAATGTGAGATTAATTTCTTTTGTCTATACCATAAGCAACATTTGCATATAAAGCATTCGCTAAAAGTAAAAAAAAGCGGTGTTGATTAATTTGATTATTGTTGCTGTGCAGATGCTAACGGTTATTCCTTCCCGATAACACCACCCTCTGATCGTATCTCAGCCAGAGAGAGGAGACGGCGAGCCAGGAGGAATGAGTTCTTTGATGTAAGTGTGTGTTTTTTTTTTTTTTGTTAATTAGAACTGAGTGTTCGTTAGAAAACTTGCAAAACGCAATCGTGAGTATGTGAAAAGTCTGTTTGAAGCTGATTGGCTGAAAGTTTTTACTTTATCTGCATCTCCTATGGACCATGTTTATAAAATTGACCTGAGGTTTGACAAGAAGAAAAAATTATGATCCTCTCAGACCCCTAATCTTTTGATAATGATTGTTAAGGATTTCCTGTTATTATAAAAACTATATATTTTGATGGGCGTTGGCGATGCCTCTCAAACTGCTGGTGGACTTTCGTGAATGACTTGGAGAAGCATTGTGACGCTAAATGATGTGGATGTTTGTTTATTTCAGGGTTTGGAGTCTCCCAGCGGAGAGAGGAACAGCTATTCTGTGGGCTCGGCGAACAGCTTCCTGCTTGACAGGGTACAGGAGCTGAACCAGCGCAGGATGAGGGTGTTGGATGACATGAGCGAGAAGGACCAGAGATTAGGTAAGAGAGCAAGAAAACTCTGACAAAATCCTGAAAACCTTAATTTTGGGTAACTTTTTACATTTATGCCATTTGACAGACGTCGTCCTTAACCAGAGTGACAGAGTGCTTTGGTGGTTTACAAATTAAGAACCCCATTAGTCTCTGACTGTTGAAACATCAAATAGAGGTTCATCCCACCCTTCTCAGAAGACCCTTCTCATTTATGTATGCTTATATTAAAACCAGTTGCCTGAAACCCACGTACAGCCGACAAGACCGTAGTTGCACAGGGTACAACGAAATTGTCCATCTATGAATGACCTCATCACCGGTTCACCACCGTTCCTTCCTTTGACCACTTTTGATAGACACTGAGCACTGCAGAGAAGGAACCGCCCACAAGAGCTGCAGTTTTGGAGATGCTCTGACTCACTTGTCTAGACAGCACTATTTGTCAAACTCGCTAAAATCCTTGCTTGCCCATTTTTCCTGCTTTTAACACGTCAACTTCCAGGACAAAATGTTCACTTCCTGCCTAATAAATCCCACTCATTAACAGGTGATGTGGTGATTTTCACTTCGTGGCTTATGTTGAAATGTCCTGCCTGGTCATTGTATCTTCTGTCTGGTTTTCCCACCACCTTTTTTGTACCCACAGCTGAGATAGAGATTATATATATATATATATATATATAGTCCAGTTCTGATTAAACACTAATTAAAATGACGATGTATAATGCAAGCATTGTAATCCTTTTAATAACCGTGTTCCCGTTCCAGGAGAAATACCTGCTGACGAAGAGGATGACTTTTGGCAGCAGACTCCTTCCCCACCCCCTGCTCGCCGAGCTTCCACAGCGACGGTCGCCACGGAGTCCTGGCTCCGCCCCGGTACCACGGAGACGCTGAAGAAGCTCATGGCAGGTCGAAGGCCGTCCAGCCGCAACCTGCCGAGAGACACATGGGACGCGCCGTCTACTTACTACGGCTAGAGTCATAGCACGTAGCAGCAACGAGACGTGATCTCGGTTTCGGGTCGTTCAGCTTCTGTCTTGCAACAGTTGCTGAGTTACAGCCACAGATAAAAATGGTAGGAGTGTGTGGAGTTTTTCTCCCAGCAGTGCCTGAAAGGATGAACTGCACCCTGTTGCACTGGTACAGATCAAAGTATCTCTCATGGCTTTATATATTTTGAAGTGTATATAAATCTGTCTTATGTATTTTAAATATGAAATAAATTATTTTTGGAGTCTGAGTAGGTGGTCAGTGGATTTGTCCAGGCAGCATGTCATTTTTACCAGCGTCTGGTTCAGGAGATCCGAATGGATGGTGGCGCATATGCAGCAGAGATGCAGGTTTCACACTCCATTTCTAGGTGGTCAATCATAATTTTTTTGGTGAGCTTTATATTTAACAGCCACAAATGCAAAATCCCAGGAAGGGGCTTGGAATTGTTCAGCTGCGTGTCATAAGTACAGGCGAGTAATCAGGGTTCCTACACACTTTTTTCATTTCTCCAATATGTAGATTAAGACCCTACCTTTAACTGATCTTAATATAATGTCTTTTATAGTCAGCTGTTTCACAATTATTGGCACCCCTAACAATTCCTATAAAAATGTAATTAATAGTCGTTTTTACTATAGATTTTAAAGTTGATATAGAAAGTTTTAATTAATAATTCATGACTTTTAGTTTGCCCGTGGTATAAATATGTAACACAGAGGCCTAATTCTCTTCTCCACTCCACATTGGAAAAGCAAGAGAACACCTCATTCAAGTAAAGGTGGTCAACACACCTGCTTAAGTTATGCAATGGCTACAAGAAAATAGCCACTCGCCTAAACATGCTCATGTTTACAGGATTCGTTAAGATTAAAACAACCAAAACGGTGATTAACAAGGCTGGACGAGACCCAGAGTTTATCTTGCAATCACCTACAGTGAGGAAGATGGGAAGTAAAAAAACTTGGGGGTCACAAAGTTTCCATAAAAAAACATGGGCCTGTTTTTATTCCAAAGGCTCTAGCAACCTTATGAGGGTGCATGAATAATGAAATTCCAGGCCATTTTTAAATCAAAACCTGATGGCCTCTGTCATAAAGCTGAAAATGTGTTTGTCAGTGGAGCTCCAGCTCAGTCCAAAGACCTCAATCCAATTGAAAACCTGTGGAGTGTGCAGAGGAGAAGACGCAGGACTCTGGATGATCTAGAAAGATTGTGTAAAGAGGAATGGTAAAAGTTTCCTCTCTCTATTCTTAAATCTTGTGGAACTTTTATAGGAGGAGATTAACTGCTGTCTTGTTGACAGAAGGGGGTCATACTTGTGGTTTAAATATTGTTAAAAATGTATTAGAATCCTAAGAACACATTTTAAACAGGGGTGCCAATAATTGTGGCAGTCGCCTTATTTAACATCCGAAAGAACGATTGTAAATTCCGACTCTAACACACGTTACATCGCCATCTGATTGCATGTCAGAATCTCTTCTTGCACGGGCGGGGATTCCGTACTGTCATGGCAACCGCTTCATAACTGCATCTGCAACGTAACAACCAATCACAGCAGCACAGATCCAGCTCGAGTCTGTTCCTGACTCCACAATAAACACCAAATCACTCGAATCCATGTTTTTTTTCATTTCCAGAATCTATAAATGAGCAGATCAATGTTCTTTGAAACACCACCTGAAAGATCGATAAAGGAGAAGTATCATGTGGTAAAGGAGGGATGATGTGGAACGGCGAGAGTTTATTGACCCGTGACCCCTGCTGGAGCTGCGGGCGAATAAGCAGGAACGTACACAGTTGTACAGATCGTTTATTCCCCATAGAAAACTTTACAGTGCTGTACCGTTATACACTTCGTCCACCGTAATCAGGAATGCTTCAGCGCGACCGCCTTTAAGCGCAATGATTCAGTCTATAGAACACAACCACGGCCCCCCAAACCAAAGAGAAGTTTTAAATATATTAGCTTGTTTTGTTTTTTTTTGTTGTTTTTTTTTCTTTTGTACACATACAGTGAAGCTTACGTCAGGATTATATAGAACCAGTGACTCAGATGCAGCTCACATTAGGGTGCAATTTTTCTTTTTTTTTTTTTTTAAACTCCCAAGTTCCAGTTTTGAAAGATTCCCAGATGTTGCCTTCTTTAAGTTTTACCTACAAAAAAAAGCATTAGTACATATAAAATGGAATAATTTAACTATATATATAGTTGATATGGTATCAATTAGAAATCTTATTGGACAATCTGGGCGAGATGGCATAGTTAAATAAATTATCACAAAAGTAAAAATCTCCAGTGCATTTGAAAAGGAAAAGCGCAGCAAATTCCGAAAAGAAAGAAAGAAAAAAAAAAAAAGATTGATTCAGAAATAAACTCTAGTGTTATGGGATTAATTTACAAGCCGCTTTTCTGTACAACTAGATCGATTCAAGGAGCGATTCATGCTAATGTTAGCCATTAGCGGTGCAAAACCAAAAAAGGAAAAGAGAAAAAAAATAGAAATAGTCGAGTAACGGACGTCACTCGGTTTTCCAAACTAATCGGTTGGTTTCCGTCGCTCTTCCTCCAGCTTTAGGATTGTGTTGAAGCAAAGTGACACGCCGTTCTTATTTTTTTAACTCAGGAACCCGAGGATCTCTGAGGTGTCGAATAGTTGTCTTTAGTGTAATCCTGTAGACAATCCCCCCCCCCACCCCCAGTCGTGCCCTTCGATTGGGGAGAGTCGATCACGATCCTAAATCGGCTGGACGGCAGGGAAAAGGAGAACGAGGGAGCATTTCTAGGCCTCGGGTTCGAGTGTGCGAGCGATGTGGAACACGAGCCCGATGCGCAGGAAGAACTTCCTCAGCACGGCTCTGAGCTCGGGGATCAGGTCGAACTGCATGATCTCGCACAGCAGGGGGTAGTAACGGGTGGCGTGGGCCTTGAACTGAACACACACACACACACACACACACACACACACACAATTACAACTCGAAAAATAAACAAAATAAATGCAGGGTTTTCTTTTTTCCGCCACACAATTTAAAGTAGAACTGGGAGCAGCACTCACGCGCTCATCGCTGATTTTCAGCACTTTGGTGAGGAAGAGGAGCAGGAGGTTGGTCCAGGCCTCGCGGTGACTCTCTGACGTAAGCGTGAGGAAATACGCCACGGCGTCGCTGCACACGCTGCACGACACAAACATTAAAAAATATGTAGGGATCAGGAAAAGGAAGGAAGATTTCATGTCTTCAAACACAGAACAAAGTCTATCATGAAGCTCCTCCATAGTAATTTGGAATGAATCTTTAATGCGACTCCGAAGAACGAGTCGTCTCGTTAGCAAGATCTCCGTAGGTTATTCACAGACAACAGAATTGAGAGGTTCACGTCTCTAAACCCCTCTAGTCAGAGTTGGAGGATCTGCTTTATTAAAAATTCAACATTTTAGTACCGATCTAAAGGACAGAATTAACTGATCAATTACTGAACTGATCAATAAGGCTCAAAGAATCGAGTCACTAAAATGAGCCGATCTTCCAATCACTTCTCCGTACTTTCCTTTAGAAAACTAAAATAAAACTAAAGATTTTAGGCCTTCAAAAGTCTTAAATTCGCTGTTGTAGTTCTTAAATAATTTCAAACGTGTCTTACTTTTCCATTGTCCATGTAACGACTATCCATGTATTACGACTACAAATGAGACCAACATGCAACAGCCAATCAGCTTTCTGTTATTGAAGCAACTCGCTTTTGGACTGTAACACAAAAGGGATTTTATTTTTCAGCCGTGTGTGTGTAATGTTTTACTTGAGCAGGCGTCTCTGCACCTCCTCCCAGGCATCCTGTCTGCTGGGATCAGTGTACATGCGGAAGAGGATGCGCAGCCCGCAGGCCAGACTGCTCGTCTCCTGTTTCAGCAGGTTGGGTTTGGACTTCCCTTTAAAACCTGACACACACACACACACACACACACACACAGAGCAGTGAAAACATATAGACAGACACAGTGGTGTGTGAGTATATAAGAGGGAGAATAAGGTCCTCACCGGCCTTCCACAGCGCCGTCCTCTGCTCGTTGTTGGAGTTGAAGGCTTTAGCGAAGCGGTGTGACTCCAGCAGGCAGTCCAGAAGTTTAAACAGCTGCTCGGAGGTCAGGTAGCGGTAAATTCCCTGATCCTGAGTCTCCACGTGGACGTCGGCGTCCAGAGCGTCTCTCTGAAACGAAGCGGTTACGCACGCGCAGGTGAGCGGAGGTCAAATGGAAACCGATCGGTCGCGTACGAGAACATGCTGTACCTGTGCTGCGGCGAAGTTCTCCGCGTCCTCCTTCTTGCTGGTGGCCGGAAAGAAGACGATGTTATCGATGGTCTGGATGAGCTCCAGCTGCACCACACACTTGATGAGCAGTGCTGCGAACAGCCTCTGCTCCTGGACTTCTGCACACACACACACACACACACACACACACACACACACACACACACACACACACACACACACACACACACACAGAGTACTGAGACTTAATAGATATTGATGTCACTGTATTTCACTTAGTTACTAATAAACCAGGGGATGTTTATGATGTTACCTCCTACTATCTAGATTAGTTATATCAGGGATGAGCAACTTTCATAGTGATGAGCCAGCATTTTTTTTCTCCTTCATACAAGGAGGACAGATTATTAATCCAGACTAACACACTAATTTATTTACACAAATGTACAAAATCGTACGATTTCGTATTTTCAGGCAGTGTGTCTCTCGGGTGTAATGTATTTAAAAGCTCTTTAAACCCGTCTCTCTGAAACGCTTGAACTGGTTCCATGTCTCAGGTAATTGGTGACAGCGTTTGTTAAATCTTGCTGGTTTAAAACTTGCCTATAGACAAACCGAACTGGCTCTGTCTCCGGTTCTCAGCCAGCGCCTTCTCAATGCTGCTCACAGAGTGCTGGTCGTCTGTCCGGGTCTGAATATCCACAGACTTCTGGGAGACGGAGTCCTGCAAACGCCACACGCAATCCGTTATGCACCTCGATGCACAAAAAGCCAACAACCCAAACCGACAGTGTCAAAAGTCTAATAAATGTGTTCTCTTTTTTCTTTCTGCTACAAATAAACCCTCGTTTGCGTACTAGTTGTTTGTCCGAGTCGAGCACGTGATCGCCGTCCCCTCCAGCCGGCTTCCACGTCAGCAACCTGAGAGACAGACGAAGCACAACCCATCACTGACTCGCTCTTTCAGAACAGTAGATCCTGAAGTTGCTGCACGATCGCAGGTTCCACCCTGAGGAGTAGGATGAGGAACTCACGCGTGCGGGATGGTGGTCTTGAAGATGTCTAGCATGCAGTTGCACGTCTTGTCCCAGATCTCGGGTGTAAACTTCTCTCCGTTCAGGATCACTACATTCTCCAAGCAGTTGGTCCCGGATCTCGCCAGCTGCTCGTTATCTGGACGAAAAAAAAAAAAAGGTGAGGTGATGAGTTACCAATAATCAAACCCTATTTTTTTAAAATAACGTTAAACGTTTTACTTCTTTCAGGGTTTCAACTAATTTTTGATTTTAAAATGACACTTTCCCCAGACTCAAATATGCAGAGATTCACTATAGATTTTTAAGACCATATTTAACGTCTGAAATGACGATTTTAAACTACAACTATAAAGTGTTACGTTACAACCTGATGTATGTTTTTATATTGAAAGTAAATAAACGGAGGGCGGAAATGACGCAGGCTGATATGTCCCACGTTTTGCTCGTGCGCGGTACAGGGACGTGAGCGTTTCGAAGCGACTTTGAAAAACGAAAGTGTGAACGCGGAGCCTTTTTTTCCCCCAAAACATCGTTTTCGTCATGTTTTAACCAAATATTAATTTTATACTTTAGAAAAACGAATTGGCCAATTGTAATATTCTTCAATACTGAGCGCCTGGAAATCTCTCAAATCAAATTCCATACTTTTCCAAAATGCGTAGGAACTCTAATGTTTAATGTTGCTCTGTTGCTACCTATTGAGGAAATCAGGGTACGGCTTTGTGTGTGTGTGTGTGTGTGTGTGTGTGTGTGTGTGTGTGGGGATTAGATTCTCACCTTGCTGCACACACCAGTAGAGCTGAGAGAGGATGTTATCCAGCAGAACATCGCTGAGAGACTCGAAGTACTGCGTGAAGACGTCACAGATGGCATAAAGTGCGTGGTTGCAGGTTGTGGTCATCCACTCTGCTTTCTACACACACACAAACACACACACACACAGGTTAACATCTTTCTCGCCTCAACACCTTTATTCCAGACCGGAGCGACACCTACCTCAGTCTGCTGCTCAGGTAGCTTCATGTTATCGAAAATTCTGAAGACAATCCGGAACAGGTCTTGCCACCAGTGTTTCTCGTACGTGTGACCGTAAGTCTTCATCACCTCGAACATCACCGTCAGACCCCTGAGACAAATTCCATTTCACAGACGATTTCGAAAGCGTGGCTCGAACGAAAGCATTGTGATTGTGATTTTAATTTTTTTTTATTAATTTTATCGCTGCCTGCACTCACCTGGTCCTGACGTCCAACTTGCACCTGTTGATGATGCAGGAGAGCTCGAACAGGATGGGGAACCAGCCTCGGACCCACACCCGGTCCTCTGGGGCTACATTCATATCGTCACTAGTGTAGTCTTTAAAAGCCTGGTGTAGAGAAAGACAAACTTGCAGGATTCATTTTGAGATACGTTTTAAATGTAAGAAAGTGGAAACTCAGTTGTTGAGGCTCTGGGTTACTGGAGTCAAACCCCATCACCGCCAAGCTGCCACTTTGGGCCCCTGAGTGAGGCCCTTAGCCTAGCCATCTTCCTAACTAGTGGTAGCTTAGTAGTTAAGGCATATTAACATACTATATTTACAGTTTATATACATTTCCTCAAATTTCTAATTAATTCCCTAGAAACAACACACACATCCTCGGCAAACTTGGTGTGAACTCAGGAGATTCTAGTCATCCTTCAGCCTCCAGTTCTGCATTTCTAATACAGGATTAAAGCTGGAAGTTCATTAGCGCTGACCTGAGGCCGGTCGGAGACGTATTTGGCGCAGTGGCGGATCAGACGGATGGCCTCCATGCTGGTGTCGGGGAACGAAGCGTTACAGGCGAACTCGGACAGGCACTTCACGGCATCCTGGAAGGAGTCGATGGTGGCGGGAAAGTGCTTCTCGAATACATTCGCTGCGAAAACAGACACTGTGAGTGCTCACACCTCGCATCGTACACTCGCAAAAAAAAATGATTATAATTATTCTGTTTCCATTTGTAGCACCTGGAGTTTGCATGAGATTACAACTAACAAGAAATCCTGTGGAGAAAAACTAAATGTGCGTCCTGTTTTACTCAGCCATGGGGCTGCTATGAGAACATTTAAACATGCAACTCTACAGCTGGAATTCAAAACTACACTCATTTAGTATTAATTTTCTGGAAGTTTTGAACCGAAATGGGCAAACTATAGACGCTTTGACAGCATTCATGCAAAATCAGTTTAACGAAAACGCTTCAGACGTCCATTCTCAATGAGTTTGTCCGGGAAATACCCTAAAATTAATAAACACAATGTATTTCAGTGTCAAATAAAGACAACCTTTAAAATACACTTTAAAAAAAACAAAAATGGCTGAGCGTAATCCTGTGTGTCGGTTACTTACTGACGATGTGGCCAGTGGTCTGGAAGGCGAGCTCCACAATGCTCTCGTCCTGATCTGAAGCTGCCAAATGGAACACAGAGAAAATGTTCTTCCAGCCTGAGCGGATGTTCGCCGCCTGCGAGTTCACCATCTGAGCTATGCAGCGTACCACCATGTCTCGGATGGTGGGCGATCTGCGTGCGTGAGGTAAATAAAAAATTAATAAAAAAATAAAAATAAAAAAAAAGATGTCGATATCAGTACGCATACACAAATCTCTAATTTGAGCTTCCACACTTCACACGCATGCAGACGTGTTTATATCTATGAATTCCAGGCGGTCACGTTTTTTTAAATTGTGCTCATTACTAGCTTTGTTTTTTTGCGTCCTGTCCATCTTTCACGTCCCTGTGTGTTAGTGGTTACTATAGAAACAATAATGTGAGTGCACTGATATAAAAATGTGTGCGCGGATTTGTGAGAAGTGACCTGTTCTTCTTCATGATGTGTTCAAATGGCCTCAGGAAATCCTTCTGAAATCTAAAATTGGCCAGTTCTCCCTTCTCCAAGAACTTCATAGACAACTGTCTGAGCGAATCCACAGCAAAGATGGCGACATCCTCGTTGGGATTACAGCCCACCTGGAGTGGAAATGAAAGCACAACAGGAGAGAAGTTCAACCTATTTCATTCCCAAAACTTCTCTCAGGCCTCAAGAAAACAAATAAGGCACAAACACACTATATTGCCAGAGGTGTGCAGACATCTGGTTATAAGAATGGTCCCAATTTGCTCTAGAACTGGGACTAATCGAATCTGACCTTGTTGAAATGATCCCCGATCACTTCCCAGATCCTGGACCACTGAAGCCTGATGCGGCCCATGTTGTAGTAGGAAATCTCCACGATCTTCTGCAAGCTGAACATGCGCGGGTGGGTCGGAGAGGCCAGCTCGTCCATGGACACGGCGCACAGCCATCGCACGAAATCAACTGCAAAAAAATAACAATTTAATAAAAATAAACTCGTTTGTCATGATGTCTGGGGGGGGATCATATAATTGCACATTAGCAGGAGAATGCACAGATGGAGTTTATAATGATTCGTTACAGTTTGATCGCTGGTACTGCTTCTGACAAAAATGCGTACAGAGTTGGCAATCAAATTAGGGAAATTATTGGACATCTACTGCAACAAACAAAATAATGGTGTTATTATAGACTTATTAATGGGCAAATCTCAGTGCTCTACCTCGTTATGAATTTGTGACCAAAAAAGTACAGCACAATTTATATACACATCAGGCATAACATTATGATCACCTGCCTAATATCATGTTGGTCCCCTTTTTCCTGCTAAAACAGTTCTGACCCTGTCATCTACCCGTCACAATTTGTCAAACTCGCTTAAATCCTTACACTTGCCCATTTTTCCTGCTTCTAACACGTCAACTTTGAGGGCAAAATCTTCACTTGCTGCCTAATGTATACAGTACCACCCACTAACATGTCATGAAGAGACCGCTCATAATGTTATGCCTGATTGGTGTGTGTGTGTGTGTGTGTGTGTGTGTGTGTGTGTGTGTGTATTATTATAATATTATTATATACAAACCTATAGCATTTCCATCCAACCTAATGGATCCTGTGAATATCCTACATTAAAAAAAAAAAAAGAAATATTAGTAAATAATCAGAAATAAAGGAGTCAGGAATCTACAGTATGCACTTCTCCACAGCACCCTACCTGTCCACAGCAACCACAACGCTTTGAGAGCTGGTCTCTCCAATAGATTCTCATAATGTTATGCCTGATTAGTGTGTGTGTGTGTGTGTGTGTGTGTGTATTATTATTATATTATATACAAACCTATAGCATTTCCATCCAACCTAATGGATCCTGTGAATATCCTACATTAAAAAAAAAAAAAGAAAGAAATATTAGTAAATAATCAGAAATAAAGGAGTCAGGAATCTACAGTATGCACTTCTCCACAGCACCCTACCTGTCCACAGCAACCACAACGCTTTGAGAGCTGGTCTCTCCAATAGATTCTTGAATGCTAGCAATCTGTTTCCGGTCTACGTTCCCACCAACTAAAAAAAACAAACAAAAAAAAACAAAAAAAAGTTATTCTGATTAGACCTGTTCAGTACCATCCAAGCAATAGAATTAAAATCTGCAATGTATATAGAAGAATTTAAATACTGTCATAAAATAATAATTGATTACAGATGATGAACAGTGTTTAAATGAGAGGTGTATGCAGATATTTTGATACACTGACCGAGGCCCATATACTCATCTTGACTCTGCTCTTTGGTGCTAGTGATGAAACCATCTTTGCCTCGAACAGTCCCGGATATGTAGCGAGTCTTCACCCCTGTGCCAATAAGCTGGGCCAGTTCCAACTGACTAATGCACTTTAGAATCTACAAAACACACACGTTCATAAGAATGCTATGATAAGCCTCTTGAGCTAAGGTCATTTAGTTCACATTCTAAGTATATTAGCAAAAAGTCTAAATAAAAACCCAGTCGTCTGGTGCAAAGCTTCACACCTCATGCCACGAGTTTCCCAGGTAATTCCCATCACTGTGAGCCACCATGATAAGGGTCTTGATAGTATCAATGTTCTTCTGCTTCATCTCTGTGATCCCAGAGCTTGCTGTGAGCAAGGTGAAGCGAGCCAGAGCCTGCACATACGCATCTCTCTCCAACTGGACCCAAGCAAGATTTACAGCATTAACTTGTTTCTTTATTTTCCAAATCAATGCTAAATTCAGAATTAGCGTCTGTACTAGGATTGTAGGGGTGTAACGGAACACAAAATTCACAATTCGCTACGTAACTCGGTTTTTAAGTTCGGTACGGTTTGGGGGAAGAAACGCAAAACATAAATGAGCTTGTCGTTTTTTCTTTTTATTAACAGCTCATTCATTATTAACATTTCTGAACCTCGACGGTTTACATTTTTTTAACATTTTTAAATAAAATGCATGCTTGGATAATTATTATACAAAATAAAATTTGATTAAAAAAATATATATATATATTTAATCAAATAGAATAAATTTAATAAATGCAATACACTTTTTATTATATTGATTACATCAAGTTAGCAATTAATTGGCAGAAAATTTAATTAATCAAATTAAATTAAATAAATGGAAAAAATTACACCATTTGGATAATACAGATGTGTATATAAGTGTGTGTGTGTGTGTTTTACATTTAGCTCATTCATTATTAACATTTCTGAACTTCGACGGTTTACATTTTTTTAACATTTTTAAATAAAATGCATGCTTGGATAATTAATATATAAAATACAATTTGATTAAAAATATATATATATTCAATCAAATAGAATAAATTTAATAAATGCAATACACTTTTTATTATATTGATTACATCAAGTTAGCAATTAATTGGCAGAAAATTTAATTAATCAAATTAAATTAAATAAATGGAAAAAATTACACCATTTGGATAATACAGATGTGTATATAAGTGTGTGTGTGTGTGTTTTACATTTAATATTTTAAATTTCTGAGGATATGATCTACTTAACTGTACTATACTTATTTAAACGGACTTGTTTTCATTCCTCCAATCCTTCATTCATTCACTTCCTGTATATGCGGAATTGTCACGATTTTCTCCTTAAAAATCCGTAAAGCTGAACATAAAATGCTGCTCTCAAAGTGCGAGGTGGAGCCTAAACAAACTTACGGTCCGCCACTTAATACGTGAGGGAACTCGTGTGTAACGAGCCAAAAGCCCTGTAACGAAACAGTTCGGCACGAATATGTGTACTGTTACACCCCTACTAATAACATATATAATGTCTGTAATCATCCAACCATGACCTTGAAGGGAAGCAAAGATTAAGAACACATGCCTGTATGGAGAAGATGCAGGCTATTCTTATGGCACAGCGGATCCCCTCCAGGCACAGAGATGCAACCTCGGTGTCATCGCAGTCCTGCAATCCGACGCTGAAGGCCGCCAGGAAAGGTGTCCAGGCCAACTGCAGTTTTGTGAATAAAAGCTATAGTCAGGAATATCCTGACGAAAAACCGCGATAAACGGACGCAAAAATGGCACATTTACTGACCGATTAAACCCTTTCTCGGAAATTTATTTAACATGAAAAACAGAGATTGTATCATAAAACTCATATCAGGGCTCCATATGCAAATGAACCAATCTGCATATTCATATCTAAAGCTCCTCACATACATGTCTTATGTTTTTCAGTAACAGTTTTTATGTTTAGAATTACAAAAATGAATTATTCAGTGCAGTGTTATAATGTGTTATATTATATTATAATGTCACGATGTTCTGCCTGATCAGTGTATAAAAATTACATTCATTAAGGCTTCAAACTGAAAGCTGTATTTTAATCCTCAAAGACCAGAGTTTTACCAGGGGGTCTCCTACCATTTCATATCCATTTGACTTTTGCGTTCTGCATTTTATTTACACGTTTTTTTGTGTTTAGTTCTGCGTGTTATCCGCTCATCTAGCTGATATGACTGTAGATCTTCTCCTGTCACTTGTAGGCAACCATTTATTGTGTAAAACTGACTGTCTACTTTAATAACCTTTAAACCCTTTGTGTTGTTTTTTTTTATCTGGTCTGAAATCCTCCCTTTAGTCATGTCTAACAGGTGCACAGGAAATGGAAATTAGTTTGAAAATGTGTGGCCAGGAAACAATACCTCACATGATATGACATTGGCTGTTGGTGGAGCATCTGAGGCGGATACTAGTGCGTTTTGTACCTTAAACATTGGCCTGACGTGCTCCAGGTGGGTGGCGCTGGTGAACGGAGCCTGGACGTGGCTCACTGCCTCCATCAGAGCCTTAGCCGTCTTCGCCATCTGCTCCATCTCCACGTTGTACAGCAGCCGTCGCTGTTTCTCGCTGGCCACGCCTGTTTCAAACAGCAGCACAGAGAGCGGTTTCCTGACTGATCTTAGAGGACGTACTCTGTCCGACTATGAGACACACCATATTAGCAAAAGTTTGTGGACACCTGACTAGGGTTTTTTTTTTTTTGCATCATTTTGGGTGCAGGATCGAAGAAATAATGTGTGGGATGTTATGAAGGGAGGCATGGTGAATGTAGGGGGCGTGGCCTCAGTAACCCTGCAGTAAGTGTGCATGTGACTGATAAAAAGGTGTCAGGTGTCCCAATACTTTTGTCCCTACTGTGTATCTCTGACATGCCCATTTTAGTATCTGGATGAAACTTTTCATGGTGGCAAATGTTTATCTCACTTTGTTTATTAGATTTGAGGGGCAATTCCTTCGTCTCCTTCATAGATATCTTCTTTCCCGCGATTTCATTGTAGATGGATGACAAATAGTCCTCCGGCAAATCTTTGCTGTCGTTGATGCCTCGATTCATCGTTATGTATTGCTCTTTTGTCATTTTATTCTTCACCTGTTCAAAAGGGGAAAAAAAACGAAAGAACGAAAGATCAAGTCGGGTAGTTCCGCTGTGGAAGGACAGCACTATTTATTTTCCATGTGTTTCTGAAAAGAACTCGTCTTCTCTGGTTTATTTGCTCCCAAACCTTTACACTTGTAGCCTTCAGAGAGATTTGCTTACCTGCGGACTATGAAGGTCTGTAGTCAACATAATAATTGAATACGCGAGGACGTACGCCGTGTCTGCACTCGCAAACAGGGTTTGTCTACAAACAGGAAGTCAAAAAAGAATCATTAGTGAACCATATTTTAATACAAATATTACAGCCTTCCTGTCAGAACAAATAATGTGTGGACCCGTCAGTCACAATTAAAGAGAAGGTGTGGCCTCTGTGCCTGTCAGACTAGTAAAAATAGGTGTGGCTTCTATACCTGTCAGTCGAAAAAAAGTAGGTGTGGCCTATGTACCTGTCAGTCTAGTAAAAGGAGGTGTGGCCTCTGTGCCTGTCAGTTTAGTAAAAGGAGGTGTGGCCTCTGTGCCTGTCAGTCTAGTTAAAAAAAAGGTGTGGCCTCAGTGCCTGTCAGGCATGTAAAAGTAGGTGTGGTCTCTGTGCCTGTCAGGCTTGTAAAAGTGGGTGTGGCCTCTGTGCCTGTCAGTCACAATAAAGAAGGTGTGGCCTTGGTACCTGTTAAAACCAGTAAAGAAGGTGTGGCCTCTGTGCCTGTCAGTCAAGTAAAAGAAGGTGTGGTTTTTGTACCTTTCAGTAACCAGTTATTGTGGCGTGGTCTTAGTGCCTGTCAGTCTTTAAAATAATGAGTGGCCTTTGTGCCTGTTAGGACCCATACAGAAGGTGTGGCCTATGTGACTGTCAGTCTAAAAAAGAAGGTGTGGCCTCTGTGCCAGTCACTGTACCCAATAGTCTAATGAAAGAGGTTTGGTCTCTAAGCCTGTCAGTCCCATTAAAAAAGGTGTGGCCTCTGTGCCTGTAAGTAAAAATTCTGGTCTCTTACCTCTGGTTGCACTCTAAATATCTAGCAGCAAATTTCTCCATCAGACGATCGATTTTCTGCGCTTCTCCAGGGAGCCGGAAACCCTCCAAAAACAGACGCAGGGCGGATACAAAGTCCTTCCCTTGAAAGTCCATTTGGTCCACGTAGGCGTACATCACTTCCTTGTTGAAGCGATCATTGTCTCCCAGAAACTCTCCTGCCTGGACCTGTGATGAAGACACAGAAGCTGCTCATATTCTATAAACTGGTTATATGCAAATGATTCTGTATGATCCAGATGGCAGGTAAAAGGTTGCAATAGAATCAAAGTTCTTCAATAAATTCTTGAGGTAGTAGTTCCATAAAACTTTAAATAATTTAAATGCAAGGTTTTTGGTAACATTTTATACACTTTAAACCTGGGTTAATAGCTAAACTATAGCTCAATATAAAATAAGATATCACATTAACTTTACCAGAATTATATCTATATTTTTTGCTCATTACTGTTTACATGGTTGAAACTTGAAGTGCATATAATAACTCATTTAGCTTAGCATATATTATTAAATTATTTGATTATGATGTGGTATCATAAAAAGTGATTCGCAATCAAAAGAACAAAGAGCAAATGTAAAATTTCTGGGTGAAAACTAACAAATTTGCAGAAGAGACGCTCAACATGACATACGGCGATGCTGCGATGAGTCGTGGGTGTGTTTTGAGAGGCACGTACGTTTATATATATATATATTTTGCATATATGAAATCAATTCGCTTCTCTGAGTTGCTTATAACCTGCTCAACAGCTAATGTTTTCACCAGTGTGAACAACCACACAAAAGCTCTCAGCTCTTGCTTTCAAACTTTTTTTTCACTTCTTATACAAAGCGACATATAAAAACAATGTGATAAATCCACGTCTTTCCTGCTGTTCTCGAGGCTCAGCCTTGTTGCTGATGAGCTCTTGTTTTTAAGACAGAAAATGTAGAGTGCTCTTTTAAACACTCCATGACGGCAAGAACAGGCTCTAAAAACCGAACGACTGGAAACAGCAGCAACATGCCCACGCTTCTGAGATCTTTCTTGAATCGGAAAACATTTGAGCGTATTCATCAGAATGAGCAGTGCTCCCTGGTTCCTTATTACCAACTATCATAAGTAGTATCGATTACATTTTAGCGATAAGTTATCACTGCTGAACTTTGGTACTGAAGTTATGAATGTCTCTAAGCATGAGACACACGCTACAGACAGAATTGAGCTTACGGAATCCAGCCTCTCCTCCTGGTGTAAGAACTGAGCGATGTCCTCCGGGGTTGTTCCCAGCATGCCTTGCTCCTGCAGATACTGGATGCCCCTCTTTGGTTTTTTGTTGAACCTGTACCCAAAGCACCAACATGTCACCATCAAACTACATCTTCCTGCATTGATGGCAAATTTCATAAATATGCAGACAGAACTAGATTAGTTTTTGTGCTTTTACATGGAAATACATGTTTTTTTTTTTTTTTTTAAATACATTGGGAATTACGCGTTTTAAACATTTTCTGATATATTTTATGTCGTCAGATGCCCGTCAGACAGAAAAAAATTAAATGTGATTGGTGGCTTTTACTTTGAAATCGAGTGAAGTTTCCCCATATGGAAATACTTCAGTGATCACCTCTGTACATACACAGTGAACTTCACCTCTGGTATGGTGTAATTATCGTATTTTGTTTATCATATATCATCGACTGGGCAGGTTGTATACAATTGAGCTGTTGCTTACAGGTCAATGCCTTGCTCAATGATTTCCTTCTGCTGTTTGAGCACTTCGAACTGCTCTGGGTTATCGGTGCCTGACATCTGCGTGCTGTAGCTGCCGATACCCGAGGAAGCCGTGGAGTCCAAAGAGTTAATGCTGCCATACCGGTTAATGGTCTCTGAGTGCTTGGACTCGTTGGCCTCGTGTTCAGAAGGTTTCTCCTGGCCTGAGAAATAGAGAGAGAGAAAGACAAAGAGAAAAGGGAGGACAAAGACATTCACAGTGAGGGGGATGAATCCAGGTCTCTGTGCTACACAGAGAGAGAGAGGGATAGAGAGAGAGAGAAGCCAGTTTGATTCATTAGGGCTGTAAAGCGTGTTGCTGTACAGCGTCTCCTCATGCTCTGCTGTCTGTATGAGGTTATAAAAGGTCATTCACAATGAGGTTGAGACGAGGAAACTTCGGAAAAGGCCAGCTAAAGGCCTTGCAAATCAGGCCAACAGCATATGTGTGTGTGTGTGTGTTGATTAGTATGAGACATTGTTCCATGTAGGCTCTGATTACACGTAGGAAACTCTTTAAAACATTCAGCACGTAGCCGTCACGGTAATGTGAGAGCACAGGTTGCTTTCTCACAGCACAGGGAGGGAAAACACCAACGCTCCCGACCTCGAAAAAAAGGGACTGAAATTCACACAGCAACAATACTAAACAGCCTAAAGTAAACTATGCAGCACAAATCCTAATGCGACTATGGCTCTGACTAATTAAATATAAATATACACAAACCTGCATACTTTATGAAAAAGACTTCAGATTCATTGAAAGATTTATTTCACCATAATGGCATGATCGTGAAGAGCGGGAAGAGCAGAGCTCGAGGTCGGCAAACTCGGAAAATGTGGTTGTTTCAGAAGTACTTTCTTTGCTACTTATTTACAAATTTTGCTCTTTTTTCTCATGGAAAAATAAGACAGTGGAATAGTGCAATGTGCCAGATAAAAAAATAATAAAAAATATAAGGAAATTTCTCAAAATATACAGTATGTTATATTCATACTGGCGCTAAACCAAACAGAGACCACCAGGATCCCAGCCAATTAGCTCCAAGTCACTCTTTATTAATAAATAAATAAATAAATAAATAAATAAATAAATAAATAAAATTATGCAATAAAAATAAGGGTTGCAAAATTCCGGGAATTTTCAATTATGGAAACTTTTCATGAAAATTAATGAAAATCAATTGAAATAAACTGGGAATCATATAACAGTGAACTTAAGCACATTCACCAGTCACATGCACGCAGCACCTTTACTGAAGGGTTACTGAGGCCACACCCCCGACATGCACTTGATTGTGTAGAGAGTGGGGGTGTATATACATCGGGTATCGGGAATCAGGTAAAACCCAGATAAGAAGCAGTTGATCCTCGATAAACTCGCGGTCTGCTTGCGTCCTCCGTTAGAGCTATTTGTGGAATCGCTGATTAACAAGAGCTCACGGGTTTGTTTGATTTAAGACGGAAAGTTCGCCATGTGCCGGGCTGAGCTCACTTCCTGTATTTGTTCTGAGACACTGGATTTTCCCCAAATACTGTTTCTAGGACAAGCAGGAAAATCTTTCGAAATGAAACTAAATAAAATCAAGAAGAACTATTTACTAAAAAAAAATTAAAAAATAAAAAAAAAGGTCCACATTTTTCTCTACACCAAGATTTATAGAAACGCTCAAAAAGTAGGCTCACCGAGACTGGTCTGGGAGTTCGGGTTCACGTACTGATCCTTACTCCACTCCACCATGCACTTGAGGATCGAGACGAGACATTCCAGACCTTTCTTTCTCAAAGTCAGCTCCTGGAGATCAGAGCACCTTCTCATTATTTTCACCATAACCAAAGCCGCAAATGTGTGCAATAACGATGTTAAAACACACAGGAGTTGCAGAAAATGTTCGGGTTTACCTGCAGTGGGGTCGTGCCCAGCTCATGGCCTCCTCGGCCCTGTGCGATCTTCGACAGGTCGTTCACCAGCCTCTCGAATATGTTAGCAGCGTTCAGGTCGCAGTCATAATTCACATAGATGTCCACCACACTCTGGGCATCTGTGAGTGCAAAAAATAAATAAAAATGGGGGGAAATTCCAAAAACTGTATACCAAAGCCCACACTGTGGAGACTTAAAAGAATTAGGTATGTACCAAACCGTGAATGATGTGTACCGTTACACCCCTAACTAGTGGTGCTAACTAATTAGTACTATACAGGGAGTGCAGAATTATTAGGCAAATGAGTATTTTGACCACATCATCCTCGTTATGCATGTTGTCTTACTCCAAGCTGTATAGTCTGGAAAGCCTACTACCAATTAAGCATATTAGGTGATGTGCATCTCTGTAATGAGAAGGGGTGTGGTCTAATGACATCAACACCCTACATCAGGTGTGCATAATTATTAGGCAACTTCCTTTCCTTTGGCAAAATGGGTCAAAAGAAGGACTTGACAGGCTCAGAAAAGTCAAAAATAGTGAGATATATTGCAGAGGGATGCAGCAGTCTTAAAATAGCCAAGCTTCTGAAGCGTGATCATCGAACAATCAAGCGTTTCATTCAAAATAGTCAACAGGGTCGCAAGAAGCGTGTGGAAAAACCAAGGCGCAAAATAACTGCCCGTGAACTGAGAAAAGTCAAGCGTGCAGCTGCCAAGATGCCACTTGCCACCAGTTTGGCCATATTTCAGAGCTGCAACATCACTGGAGTGCCCAAAAGCACAAGGTGTGCAATACTCAGAGACATGGCCAAGGTAAGAAAGGCAGAAAGTCGACCACCACTGAACAAGACACACAAGCTGAAACGTCAAGACTGGGCCAAGAAATATCTCAAGACTGATTTTTCTAAGGTTTTATGGACTGATGAAATGAGAGTGAGTCTTGATGGGCCAGATGGATGGGCCCGTGGCTGGATTGGTAAAGGGCAGAGAGCTCCAGTCCGACTCAGACGCCAGCAAGGTGGAGGTGGAGTACTGGTTTGGGCTGGTATCATCAAAGATGAGCTTGTGGGGCCTTTTCGGGTTGAGGATGGAGTCAAGCTGAACTCCCAGTCCTACTGCCAGTTTCTGGAAGACACCTTCTTCAAGCAGTGGTACAGGAAGAAGTCTGCATCCTTCAAGAAAAACATGATTTTCATGCAGGACAATGCTCCATCACACACACGTCCAAGTACTCCACAGCGTGGCTGGCAAGAAAGGGTATAAAAGAAGAAAATCTAATGATATGGCCTCCTTGTTCACCTGATCTGAACCCCATTGAGAACCTGTGGTCCATCATCAAATGTGCGATTTACAAGGAGGGAAAACAGTACACCTCTCTGAACAGTGTCTGGGAGGCTGTGGTTGCTGCTGCACGCAATGTTGATGGTGAACAGATCAAAACACTGACAGAATCCATGGATGGCAGGCTTTTGAGTGTCCTTGCAAAGAAAGGTGGCTATATTGGTCACTGATTTGTTTTTGTTTGGTTTTTGAATGTCAGAAATGTATATTTGTGAATGTTGAAATGTTATATTGGTTTCACTGGTAAAAATAAATAATTGAAATGGGTATAAATTTGTTTTTTGTTAAGTTGCCTAATAATTATGCACAGTAATAGTCACCTGCACACACAGATATCCCCCTAAAATAGCTAAAACTAAAAACTACTTCCAAAAATATTCAGCTTTGATATTAATGAGTTTTTTGTGTTCATTGAGAACATGGTTGTTGTTCAAAAATAAATCCTCAAATAAAATTAATCCTTAAAAATACAACTTGCCTAATAATTCTGCACTCCCTGTATGTGACAAAGTATTGGAACGAAGGCATTAATAGAAACTTTGCTCATAGAAATAATGAATTACTCCTATAGCATTTTAACATAACAGTGTGACCTTTTTTACACTTTTGACGTTCCATAGGTTTCATACCTGCACATATTCTGGTCAGAGTCTGAATGACCATCCATTTGTGGTCGTACGAGCTTGTGGACGTCTCGAGGATGTAGAGGAAAATCTCTTTGAAAAACACCTGTAGAACATCATAAAAATAGACAATGACCACAGAGACAACAGTAAAAAAAGGATTTGTAAGGAATAATGTTTTCACAATTGAAAAGACTATAAATTCCCCACACACACACACACGCACACACAGAACTCGCTTACCTCGATCTGCATCTTGAGATGGGTTTTAAAGTTGGACAGGAGCGTCAGAAAGATGGACAGGGACAGCTCGAAAACCTCGGGGACGGAGGAGACGCCGTTTTTGGACAGCGCCACGCACAGGTACTGCTTGATGGCGTTGATGAACATCTCGTTGGTCTTGAAGATGGGGCCTGCGTTCTGCAGGATGGAGAGCAGCAGCTGGAGCGAGAGCACTTTGGAGCGCAGCTCGTGGGACCTGGAGCGAGAAAAGCGAAAAATCCTCCATGGACGACTTGCGTATTGATGATCGATTCGGAATCGGTTTTATATTCTGTAATGAAACTCACATAGGTCAGTGGTTCCCTATTTAATAATGTCTGATTACCACCTACATTTACATCTTCTTTCCTAAAGATCACCTTGCAGCGGCGCTTTAGGGCTTTAATCGGCACGACTCGCCTCCCCCCCAATGCACTCTATATCAAGAAATAAAGAGCCATCACAAACCTATAAAATCCCCCCTCTGGTGAAAAACTTTCCACTTTAATGTCCATTAAAGACGCGACTGACTGAAGTTATTTCAGGTGCATCCCGAATGACTGTTATTTTCAACACCTACTGATGAAAAGCTCTTATTCTAGAGGGTGTGGCCTTTGCAGGAAGTAGTCTGGCGTTAGATCTTTTTTCCAAGGGTGCCAATAATTGCGGGTACTGTATATTTACTTTCTGCTGTAATAAAACACGAATGAACACCTTCAGCTCTGTCTGCTCTACACAACCGAAGAGATACGTCTGCTCTACACAACCGAATCAAATTATGTCGAGGAACCAGTCTTAAATCCCATTGAGGGACTCCTGCTATCTCATTATGCTAATCGGATTCCTTTCTGATTACACGAGGCGGACTGACGTGTGGATCGTTGATCAAACGCTGATCGGATCTGATCTTCCTTCCACAGGAAATGGCTTGTTTTCGGGCGTGATTCGTTTTCGTAGGCTTACTTTGGATCGGGCGGGCCGTCCGAAAGGGGCTTCATGGATAACTTGCAGAGGGAGCGGAACACCAAGAAGGCGTCTTTTTGCAGAATGTGCGAGAACTTCGCGCCTGGGGCAGGACCCGCTGGAGCACCGGATTCCTGCAGCAAACAGAGACAGGGTCCAAATGTGAGACAAAAAATATACAAAAAATAAGTTAAGTTTTTCTTTTTTTTTTAGATCTTACCTGAGTGTCGCTCGAGGAGACGGACAGTCTGTCGTCAGGCAGAGACGGAGTGAAGCTGGCGGAGATGGGCGTCCCGGGGATGCCGTTAGCATGAACGTTCTCGCTGTCGCTGCTCAGGCCGCACTCCTCCTCGAGCGATGTAGGCGTGGTCTCTGGCTCCATGTCCCCTTCTCCACTCTCCTTAGCGTCTAAAAATAAACGTTTTACAAGGTCTACTGGTCAAGACGCAAGTGTCAGCAGATCTCTACTAGCAAACAATGGCCTCCATGGCCATGTATACAAGATCATAAAGAGTTTTATTAAGGCACAGAAGCTTTATGAACAGCTGATGATGAACCGCTCCAGGAGAATACCTCTAATCACCGTGCTGACCACTTCCTTTAGTATGCTCTGCACAATTTCCTGAGCCTTCTCCTCATAATTCAGGCCTTCCTCCTCTCCAGGAGCATGAGAAGCACGCTCGGCTGCACCTGCGGAAAAAAACACGAGAAGTGACTCCGATGCACAAAGTCTTGAGACTTTTCTAAATGATGATGGAAGACGATGAAGACAGTATTACAGAACAACCACTATAACCGCATTTGCATAAGAGACGGTATGTGTGAGAAGTCATTTCTATGGTTGAGATCTCAGGCTGATCCGTGCGGTACGATCCAACAGACGAGCTCCTGTAGCCCAAACTGCTGAAGAAGTTAATGCTCGATTGGTCACGACTGTTTCAGCAGCAAAAAGGGGGACCAACACAATATTAGGCGGGTGGTCATAATGTTATGCCTGATCGGTGTATATAAAATCAGTTACTGGTAGGAAGATCTTTACTCTGCTCTGCTGCAGTAGCCTGGTCCGCCTCCGTCTGTTCGTTCTCTACAGGGCCGAAGTCTGAGCCGTTCTCGGTCTCCGGGCTCTCGTAGTGCGGGGAATCGCGCTCTGGGGTACCGCCCACCACCGCTGACCCTCCGTTGACCTCCTGACATGACGGGCTCTGGCTCTTGGCAGGGGTATCTGGGAGCTGCTGTGGAGATTCAGGCTCCTGTTGGCTGAGTGGAGAATGCTGCCTGTGCCTCTCTCTCTCCATCTGCTTGGCCTCCTGGAGCTAAACACACACACACACGCGCACATGACAACACACAAGTGCTCTATTTAAACACACACACGTTTCTGTTACCGGCTGGTAAACAGTATTTATTATTCCCCTGGGTGCTGTGGAACATCCACAAGCGAACATCTGCGCTCTCCGCCGAACGTAATAAAAAAATAAAAAATAAATAAAAATAAAAGCCTAGAATTGTTTTTTTTTTTGTATTTTCTTTTTACACTGGGCTGTGTGAGGAAATACACATCTCGTCTATCAGCATCAGCATCTACCGCATGCAAGTAAACGGATGAACCGGGCAAGAGCAGAGCAGTCGTGCTTGATCTGATGGAGGATGGAGGATATTCTCAGACGAGTTGATGGGGTGGTTGTGAATTAGTGGAGATAAACAATGCGGATTATTCTGTATGCACACACACACACAATATATATATATATGGCATTGTTGCGTTTGATTTCATGTTTAATAAATAAAAAAAACGTGACTGCGCTCAAAGTGCTATAATGACTATTTTTAATTATAACAGGTATTTTGAAGCGGAATGTGTATCTGTGTGGGCTAGCTGGGATAATTAAGTGTGACTCGGAGTGTGAAGCGCTGGAGGTGGGGAGAGCGATGAGAAGGACAGTGTTTAACATGCAGCTCTTGAAGGCCTTCATCCAGCCTACACCCATAGCAGTACTCACCCTCCCCAGCCACCACTACGAGCCCCAGACAAGCGTTTAAACCATCGGGACTACGCTACTGCCGATCCGGTCGTGTTAGTGAGGAGATCAGTCATAGGGCTCCAAACTGCAATCATTAACCTCGTTAGGGTCGGAAAATTCCCGGAATTTTCAAGACTGGAAACTTTCCAATTACCAATTGCCTATTACTGGAACATCTTCCCATAAGAAAGAAGATAATTAAAGAAAGGACTTATGGATTTTATGCTCAGGTGTGACCTCTATATAGTAGAGGGCGACTGTTTTGTCAGGTTTTGTCGAATAATCACCACCGACAGTTGATTGGCGGAAAAATCCATACAGATAGTTTTTCCGTGTAGTTGAAGCAGCTCCTGGCCTGCTGTCTTTACAAGAGCGGCCTCTAGAGGCGAATCACGGACACAAAGTGCTGTTTGTTTTTACGTACACTATATTAGATGTATTACTTATCATTTATTAATTACACATGGAGGGCCACAAAAATGTGAATTTTTATGTAAATGTAATTACATAATTACATTTACTAATGAATATATTCATATTTATTTATTTAGCCACATTACGAAACGAAACGGTTTTCGGCCAAGTTTGTAAAATTCGAGTTATATTTATATTTAATTTGTATTCTTGCGTACCAGTGTAGATTTATTTATTACTAGAGATTTAAAGCACGTTTGTACGTCGCTCTGGATAAGGGCGTCTGCTAAATGCCGCAATTGTAAATGTAAATGTAATGAATACGATCCGACCAATCTGTTATTGGTTATCTGCTATCGGTCGACCTCTGCCATATTGTGCACCTTATAAAGTGCAGTATTGTGTTTCGGAGCATCTCTCTATTTCAGGTATTGGTGGAACACTGAATGAATGTAACAATATGTAACACAACTTACGAAACACATTTTTTGAGATGAGGCTCTACTAAAACAACAGGGAGCTTTTTAATAGTTTCATCCACTTTGATAACCAGTACTTCCTACTTCAGTTTACCTGCTGGAACCTAATCCAAGCACACTTTATTCTCAGACACACACCATATATTTGTCAAAGTGCGAAATATTAAAGCAGTGGATCGTCATTCTCATTAGTTGCAATGCAGTGTTTAGGAAGCAGCTCGCAGGGTTCCTACACACATGCGGATTTTTAAGACCATATTTATCATCTGTAATAATGATTTTAAATTCCAACTATAAGATGCGTTACGTTACAATCTCTGATGCAATTCAGGATCAAAAACTCTGATGTGTTCCATGTGTTTAGTCACACAGCCGGGGGCGCTGTACTTCCGTCCACACGGAGGCGGTAGCTTTTTGAAAAACGGCCTTCAAAGCGGAAACATTAAAAAAATTGTTGAAAAAAACGGTGGCTTTCAAAAATAATGGAGCATTTTGAGTCACTGCGACGTTTCAAAAAGCCGCAAAGTAAATAAACGGAGGGTGGAAATTACGCGGGTCGAATCCTCTTATGATTTGCTCGTGCGTGGTACAAAGACATGAGCTTTTTTTTTTTTTACAAATTATATTTTTTAAACCGAATAGGGCAATAGTATGGAAAAAGAAATATTTTTCAATACTCAATGGTCTTGCCCAACCACCCCCACCCCCAAAATACATAGAAATGCTGAACTCGTGTTAACATGTACGTGTACGTCCACAGCATTCGGTAGACAACCGACTTCATACAACTGAGCAGTTGATGGTTGCCCAGCAGTGGCAGCATCTTAAGCACTGAGCTACCAATAACATGTCTATGAGAAGACGTTTCATTAGACCGATCGAGACACCACGGGCGTGACATAGTGCAACGTCTGATCTGCATCGATTGGCTACAATTTAATCTCGTCCTCGATGGCACGGTGAAGGCGAGTCGCTTTCATGTTGAGCCGCGCAGATGAAACAGGAGACACTTTCCTTTTATACATAAAAAAAAAAACGAGCTGGAATGAAATGATGGGATGATCCTGATCCAACTGAACCTAACAGTCATTCGTCATCTGCATGCAGCCTAAACCACTCACACACACACACACACACGCAAAACACACCCTAGTGTTGAAATATCACTTGAAATATCAAATTACCCCGAAAAGAAAGACATCATTGTAGTGAGGAGGAGAACGGCAGGCAAAATGGACACAGCAAGCACACATCAGGTAGAGAGAGAGCGAGAGAGAGAATGAAAGAGAAAGAGAGAAAGACAGATAATGGATGAGAGAAAGAGATGAAGCACATGGAAAGAAAAACAAAATTCAGATCAAGAAAAACTCAAGGCAGACCCTCACGCTCTTTACCTGACGGTCACGCTTTCTGGACGCCATAGACCAACTGATCTTGTGATTTGTAAGCTAGGGTTGGAAAGAAGGAGAAGGAAGAAGAAGAAAAGGTAGAGGAATAGGAGAAGGAGAAGGAGAAGGCACCAATCGAGAAGAAAGAAGAGGTTAGAGATCGAGACGGCATGGCGGCGTATATTTGTCCACTGGCGGGTCTGAGGTGCGACTCACGGCCTGGTTCTCCATGCGGGCGAAGATGACGTTGAGCATCTGGGTGAGGGTGGCTTTAGCGGTCGTCTGGTTGATGAGGTTCTTGCTCGCCAGGTAGATGTTGTAGCACGTCCGGACGGCCTGCAGCACCGTGCCTTCGTGGATCTCGATGTGCTGCGAGGTCACCGCAGTCAGCAGGGCCTGGGGAGGAGGAGGAGGGATCGTTAACGATGATATTTGATTGCTGGAACTATCGGCTATCTGCAAAAATCCATACCGATTTACAAAAAAATAAAAATAAATACATTATAATAATTTTGTAAAAAAAGCACAAAGATTCACCTACAAGACCAAAATCAGAGGAGCGGAGATCACGCCTTGAAGTGTAAAGAGTTAAAAGTTGTGTCAAGTAATGAGGTGCCATACCATGAAGGGCCTCATAGGTCAACATTAGGGCTGCACGATTCTTGCTAAAATGTGAATCACAATTTTTCTCTATGGGAATTGAGATCACGATTCTCTCACACGATTCTCATGTTTTCAACCAAAACATTTATTGCACTCAAGTAAAAACAGTGCTACACAGGATTTTCAGTTATAATAAAGTGCTGGTTTTAAACGTAACAAAAAATAGTCTATTTCTCTTGTTTGAGACCCCTGAAGGTGAGTAACTTTAAAGCTGTTAAACACAAACAATAAAATGTTAACGTTGATAAATATAAATAATAATTAAAATAAAATAGCACCTGCGCTTTTTGTAAACTCCAACAGGCCAACCTTAAAACTTAAACTTTAAAGGTTCTTGGCCAAGAACACGAAGCGATCAGACAGTAGTGCTTGTGTAAAGTCTTCATCATTGCCTTAAATCCCTCGTTTTTAACAGTGTTTATAGGAGCCATGTCTTTAGCTAGGTGATAAGCGACGGCGTTTGTTATGTCTTTGTGCCGCTGGGAACTTGAGGGGTATGAGGATGCACCGTGTAATGTCTAAATTATTGAAGTTTACGACTCGTTGCGCATCATCGTCATGTTTAAACCCGAAAAAATTCCACACGGTGCAATGTGCTCCTTTTTTCGTTACCAATGTTGCTGCATCGTCGCCACCAGGCAACATCATTTTTTCCTCTCGTTTGAATGAAACCAATGTTACCGCTCTAAATCCACCAATGTATTCGGGTCTGCCGCTTTGATACACGTCACGTGAGTGACAGCAGAACGCCCCAAATAAGGACGAGGAAGGAGAAAAACGATCGGGTCTGATCGGTGAATAAATAGGGTTTGGTTTTACACAGTGTGAGTAAGTTTGACTGATAAAGCATCTTAGATTGTTGTAAGTAAATACGTGAACATGTGAATGCAGCATCTGAATACAGGGAAATAATATACATGCACGTGAATCGCCGTCATTTAAAAAGAAGATCGAATGTTTGTATGAATCGAGATCGTGATTCATTTTTCGATTAATCGTGCAGCCCCAGTCACCATTAGAATTTTTCTAACTCAATCGGGAATCTGACAGGGAGAGCGAATGCGGCGACTTCGAAAACGGGAGAAAAACACCAGACCTGGTCGTTATTCCGAATTTTGGACAGCCTGTCGTTTCTTAAAAGTGTCTATACATTTTTTCAGCAACCGAAAAAAGATAAAAAAAAGCATTGGCCTAATTTTTATTTCAAAGCAGAAGCTCTGGTTTGTGCGGTTCCTCGGCGAAGCTGGTCGGACCAGTCCACGTTTCCGCTTTTCCCGTTTCCCGTAAAGAATGGATGCAGATACGTTCAGCGTTCCTCGCTCGAACAATAAAGTCTAGACCTGTGACATTGTGCAAATTTGGCAGTAGATGTATTTCAGGTTTGGGCGGATCTGTATAAAAGTCAAAGCGCACGGGCACGTGTGCGTGTGCGTGTGTGTGTGTGTGTGTGTGTGCGCGCGCATGCTTTTGGTATTTTCCAGCAACAAAGCCAGCTCCATGAAGACGTGCTTTACATGGGTTGCAGAGGAAGATCTCCTGCTATAGAGCCCTCAACCCTATTGAACAGCCTTTGGATAAAATTGGACCCCAAGCCTCCTCACCATACCTACATCAGTACCAGGGTTGGAGAGGGGAGAAAACTTTACAGAAACTTTCCATGCGAACTTCAAAATTTTCAAAATTGGAAACATTGGAACTCATTAGAAATTCGGGGAAAACCCTTGTTTTACATATTTCAGGCTTTACACTCGACCGGAATCGGATAAAGTTAAAATGTGGAAGTCGTTCGAACCTTTATGATCTGAAGCTGAACTCCCTCGTCGGTCTGCGGGCCCTGAAAGCAGCCGCAGATGGTTTCGATAATCCTGTCTATGAGCTTCTTCCCCGGGGCAGTGTTGTCCGGGGCGCTGCCCGTCAGGTGACCATAAGCTATGAGTTTCTGCAAGTCAAAAACACACACGGGTTCACAAAAACACAATCACCGCTTTCGACCTACACTTGAGTACACCGATTAATGGTTTTCCAATCAGCCAATCGTGTGGCATCATTGTTTTTGGGTCACAGCTATTTAGGGGTGTGACGACACACAAAATTAGCGGTGCGATTAAATTTCTCTACAGTTGTGGGGAAGAAATGCGAAACATAAAATTGTATCTCCCACTGACCTGTAAACAGTCTAGCGACGTGCTGACGATGCGAGGACATTTGGACTGACAGGCTAACTCGAACGGCAGGAAGTACTTATCCGCTTCAATGAAGGTGGTCTTGGATTTGATGGGAGGCAGGGTACTGGAACTCGACTTGCTCTCTCCGGCAGGGGGGCTGAACGAGAAAAGAATCAAACGCATCACCGGTCAAGCGGAGCAAATGATTACCGAATGTAACAGAGGCTGCAGATGGTGAAGAAGAAGAAGAAGAAGCAGAGAAACTCGAAGGGAAGTTAGAGGAGGACAATGAGGAAAATTAGGAAAGGAGAAAAGAGGGACGAGTAAACCGGAGCATTAACAGGGTTCCTACACCGTTTTCATTTTAGTCATTCCAGAATCAAATATGCAGATTCCATAAAGATTTTTAAGACTATACATCACAACTGAAATAATAATTCAAAATTCCAACTATAACGTGTTTCTCAAATGCATGTTAAAATCAGAATCTCTAATGTTGTTTAAATTTTCACAATAGGGGGCGCTGTAATGTCATGGCAACATAACCAATCACAGCTGTGCAGATCCGGTCATTCGGAGATCTTTTGGAAGCGCTGAGGCCTTTGGCCGCGTCCACGCTAATACGCTTTCGTTTCGTTCTTGGATAAGTCGTAGCCTTAAAAATACTTTTTACACATTTTAATTTTTTAGTAAATCGAATTGGCTAATCTGGCTGGAACTAATCCAGACCTGGAAATCAATGAGATCAAACTCCATGCTTTTTCATACTTTTTAACAAGGGTAGGAACCCTGCAGTAACGTGCTGAGAGAAGGATTTGGTTTGTCGCGTTATTAATTGCTGTAAATGGTGGGGAAAAGCAGACGGAAGCTGCACCTCGTTCCTACTCGTCTAAAAAAAACAAACCCAGACAAGACCTTGTTTGGAAAGCAATAGTCATGTTGCAGGAGACAGAGGGATTAAAGAACTTCTTACATACAGAAAACATGTGAGATATGTGTGTGTGTATATATATATATAAAATGTTGCTCACCTTAATTTCTCTGATTCCGCTTTTATTTCCTCTGCAAAAGACAGAAAATAAATATGATCAGGACGCAATAAAAATAAAAACACTCGACCAAACAGAGCTGTTCCACTCTTTTACCCCAATTTTCCAATCTGTTCGTGATTTATTCCCCATTTTAACGTTTGTATCATACGATTCAGGTGTTTAGGATGCTGTGCAGATATTTTGGCTCGAGCTGTGTGTATATGTTGGGGACAATTTCGCACACAGGGCGCGTAGAAAAGCTCGAGCGGCGAGACGAGAGGAATTATTTCGAAGGAAGGTGTAAAGAGGCAGAGGGCGCGAAAGAAACGGGTGACAAAATTATACTAACAATTCTTTTTTAAAATCAGTATTAGTTTGCATGCATGTCAGCTTATGACTAAACAAAATGTTTATATATGTTTGCATATGATAAAGTTGATATAACTGTCGCCCCAAATTTCTAATTAATTCCCAGAAAATTCCAGGATTCCTGGTAAATTCCAAATTGGAATATTCCCAAAAAGTTCCAATGGAGATATTCCGTTTCTTTTGCTTGGTGATTAAGTTGTCGTTGGATCCAAGAGTCTTGAGTTCCAAGTTGTATCCCGGCCACACCAAATTCCAGCTGCCACTCCTGGGCCCCTGAGCAAGGCCCTTAACCCCCATATCTGCTCAGGTGCATGAATGAGATGTATGTAAGTCACTATCTTATGTCTTCTGACCTCTGGTAAATGCATGTAGCTAGAGCAGGAAGGGTTTCTTTACTAATCCGCCAACAGGGCACATAATAATTGCTGGAACAACAACAACAACAACAACAACAACAACAACTGCTCCATCTCAAACACACACAGTACAGTACTGAGATTTAATCCTTTCTGGATTCCACTATATGAACCATTGCTTTGAGCTGCAGGGAAAAAAAACAAAAACTCTTTATTTATACCCACAGACCGGTCGGCCACACACACACACACACACACACACACACACACACACACACACACACACACACACTGCAGCATTGGCACAGCTCCAATACTCACATTAACAGCCAAACCATGGAAGACAACACACACACACACACACACACACACACACACACACACACACACACACACACACACACACACAGAGTCTTATGTTTCAAACCAAAGCTTGAAGAGTTCATCAAGGCCCTGCTTCCAACACGACTGATACAATAACAAGGAAAAAACCTCTAGCTATATTTGTTGCAAAAAAAAGCCAACGTGTAAAACATTCACACGGAATCAAAAAATCTAAATCGTATGTGTGTAGTAGGACTGTAGATATCCATTATTCCAGTAATCGAGTAGTCCACCGATTATTCTACCGATTAATCGAGTAATCGGTTAAGCAGAACTATTTCTTTATTAAAGATCAATACTAAATATAAGAGAAAATAAGATCTCTTAAAAAAAGGAAAAGTCATTCGATAACATTTTTATTGCTGAAATCGCTGAAACCTAGATCCATTTAATTGCCATATTACATCAAAATACAAATATAAATATATAAATATCGATTTCAAATTACTTTAAAACATGGTAACCGCACTGTTTAGTGTTTTCTTGATGTTTTAGTATGAAATAATCCCAAACTTTTATTTGGCGAGAATCTTCTCTTCACCCTTCACTGTTTTCTCTAGAGTTTCTCCAGAGTTTATTCATTGATGATGGTCGGTTAGGAAACTCGCTCCGTGTGTAGTTAAATGGACTAAACTAAAAGCACCGAGGTAAATAATTTGAATAAAACCACTTTAACAATATGACTAGCTGTGGGGTCTGGAACTGCTTGTTGCTAGTGGCAAGTTGTAAAAACGTAGTTCGGGGGGTGGGATTTTCAGGTGATCCTTTTTTTTTTTTTTTTATGTAGACTCAAAAAATATTTTGTAAATGTTTCTTTTTTTTGAAGTAAATGAATAAAATAAGATGGCATCATTAGGGATTAAAAATAAAACGAGTGATAAAATAAACGGTTTGTATCCTGGTGGATCGAGCAGGCAGACGAAACAATGCGACTTCACTGTCAAAAGCACCAGGCGTTTCGCCGTCAAACCTGCCAGAGCTGATCTACTTCTCTCTCTGTACCACTCCACATCCCTCTCTCTCTCTCCCTCCCTCCCTCCCTCCACCAGTCTTAACCCTGTAGAATCTGAATTAGGAAGCTAATAGATTATTCTATTCTCATTTTGTCTGTGAATCGCTTTTCTTTGATTTACGTGTTTGTGTTTCTCTTTTTTTTTTTTTATGCAAATCGTAAAGACACTGTTTACTTTAATCCAAGGTGTAACTGTTAGCTAATAGAAGAAAAGAAAGAGAGAGAGAGAGAGAGAGAGAGAGAGAGAGAGAGAGAGAGAGGGAACACATCTCTCCTGTGGTTCCGGTTCTTGTTTGCTTCGGTGTTGACATTTAAACGAGGAAGAACAGGCAGCTTTGTGCTGGCAAAATAAAAAACGTGACATGGCTCCCAGAAGTGTTCGTGAATGAGCGCTTGAACTGGTTTCGCCTTTTTGTACGTTCGAGTTTGCGCGGGACGCTTTTGCTTTGGAGTTGATTCAATAAACCGACGACTATGCAGCCTGGAGAGCAACCTGCAGTCTGATGTTTTACACTGTACATCAATTAGGCAATCTCTCTCTTTCTTTCTTTCTCTCTCTCTCTCTCTCTCTCTCTCTCACACACACACACACACACACACACAGCCTGATACACCTCCATTTTCAGAAAGACAAACAGCAGGTCCGGGCGAAAGCGGCGCAGTGCACCAGCTGGGAAAGCAGAAAGTGTAAACACACACACACACACACACACACACACACACACACACACACACACACACACACACACACACATACACATACACATACATACACACACATACACACACATACACACACATACACACAAAGGCTACAGAAGCCCAACCTGCTGCCTCTGTAACAAATCAAATGGCAGCCTGTCAGTCCAAACACGAGTGTGATAATGAGAGAGAAGGAAGCAGAGAGCATCACCTCCATCTCTACAATACTACAGAATCATAACTTGTAAAATTCCAGGAATGGAAACTTGCCATGGGAATTAACGGAAATAGGAAACTAGGAATTTACAAAAATCGCAGGTTAGCCTATTACTGGAAACTTAAATGTAGTTTTTCTAAATTTCCAATTTGGAAATTTTCCCTGTCAATATACTGATAATTTAAGAAAAAATATACCAATGGACAATAAAGGGGCGAACTTGTAGTCTGATACACTCCTGAAAGACACGGGTAACGGGTTTGCTCATTTCCCTGTGTATTAATGTTGCGTAAACAGTAAACATGATAAACAACAGGTGACTACTTGTGACATCAAAATGCTGGCACCTGAGACTTCTTCAGAGCTGCTATAACAGAAATCCGATCAGAAACCGAAATCCGACAAACACACAGTTTTTTTACAGCTACTTTACACCTGCAACATAACGTTTCGAGCTGAATGGGAATCGATCCTATGACCTTTCGCTCTTCTATGAGCAATCTTACTTTTACCATAACTCAAAACACCACAGCTTTTGGGAAACTCTGCCCAGTTTGAGTAACAGGAAGTGCACAATCTGTCATGAGGATGTTACCTAATACTTATATAAAGAGATTTCTTATTTCACCTCATCGTCAGAAACTGATTGGGTCTACTACTGTTATCCACCAAAAAAAAAAAGGCAGTCATGTGACCAGTATTAAGTTATGATGCGTCTTTACACCAAAAAAGCGCATCATATGAATAGTTTTTCCTGCATTCACGCGAGTCAGCTGATGAGCCTCAGGTTGGTCCTGAAAGTACTGTGGTTATATGGTGCGAGTTCATGCAACACTGCAACTTGCAAATTTTAAGCTTAGTTTTAGGTGCAAGAGATGAAGCTGAACTCAGATTACTGCTGACTAGACGGTTTTACACATAGAGAACACGCTGCTACGTACGTCTGGACACGGTGTTTAGAGTTAGAAAGAAATGAAGAAAGAAGTTATAGGTTGCTCTTCCAGTGAGGATTTTCTTTTCAACGAATGGCAAATGTACCTTTGCAAATATCCATTGGTCAACATGTACTACTTGAACTTCTCAGAGTGACGAGACGCTGCTCGTGAATTTCAGGGCCTTCCCGATGCATGTGCTTCACTCCCACGAGGCCGTGCTGCTACTGCGCTCGACCACGCTGAGAAAATGTAGGTGCTTTTGCTCTCTCAACACTTTCGACCGCTATAACCTTCACCGTCCTTGCTGTTGAACTCGGGCCTTCGATGTGCAGTCGATGTAAACGATCCTATGCTGGTGTTGCTCCCTCTAACACATGCCTGCCATCTCGTCAGGACAAACACCGCCGTGCAAATCAAATAAACCCCTGGTGCTTTACATGTCTAAAAACAAAAGACTTTTGTGTCAAACCCGACTCGACACCAATGTGTAACATGCGAGGCATCTATGGATTTCCACACCCACAAATAGTAATTATGGTACATCAATACATGGGGAGAAAAAATATCAGCAGCCGGGCCAAGCAGGGGGAGGTTTCGATTAGATGTTGACCGACTGATTGGCCGGCCGATTAATCAGGACTTTTAGTCTGAGCCGCACCCTAAACTCAACTTGCGCTTCTCTATAACTGCGTTTGTGGTAAACTCCAAGGAAGATTGGCACCAACAACAGAAAGCCGATTGGCTGTTGCATGTTGGTCTCATTTGTTGTCGTAATAAAGCGAATTACATTTGAACTAATGAAAGAAAGAACTACAGCACCACAGAACCTAGGAAGCATTTTGATGAGCGTTAGAGGCAGCGCATTAAAGATTTTTTCACGGCCTAAGATTTCGATTTGAAAACTGTAGACCCTGCGGAAAACCCAGAGAAAAGCGGACCAAAACCTGGTAACGAGTACATGAATTGGAGAGGTTTGTGAGGTTTGTGCAGTTTAATAAATGTTCAATGTTAGCAATATTCTGCATCACTTCTTATTAATAAACGGTTAGATTGTACAGGATGAAGGAAAAAAATTAATAAAACGAACATCGCCATCATCGGCTGCTACTCGAACAACCCATACTGAACGCCCTCTAGAGGCACTCGTTTGAATTATTTACAGGAAAAAAATAGAGCCGTTATCCATGAAAATTAATATCCGGTTCTAATACTACTGGAATAACGAGTGAAATACGTAAATCTCTCTCAGGAGTGATCTCTCTGCGTCGGTCGCAGGTTTTCGGGATCCATCACGGGCGTGTCTTCCTCTGAAAAAACAGCTCACAGCGCATCGATTTTAGAGGTTTTTTTTTCTTTTCTCTCACTTGATCCAATCTGATAATTAGCTGAAAATCAGAGGGAGAAAAAAAAATACATGGAGGTGAAGATCCACACGTATACACACACACACACACACACACACACACACACACACACACACACACACACACACACATACACACTTCCTAATTGGCATCTGCTTACAGTTAAAAAAAAAAAGGGGGTGGAGGGATTCTATTGTAAGAAGAAAGCAGAAGCTCCAATGCAGCAATTACGTTTGGACAGGAGGCAACACGTGGGTTGTGCAAGTGCACTCGTTGGTATGGAATGGTATGGATAGTAATTACCATGCTGCTGGGAGAAAAGCTTTAGTTTTATCTCTCTCTTTTTTTTCCCCCTGCATATGCGCATTTTGTGTGGTTTTTAGGGTTGCAAAAGGGACGGAAAATTTTCCAGGTAAATTTCCCTGGGAATTTTGGAAATATGTAAAGTTGGAAACTTGAATTTATGGGAATTTATTGAAATTGGGGAAAATGTATATATACTGTGTAGAATGTATTACAAACACAAAGTGCTCATAATCTGAGATGCATTTAGACTAATAGTGTTTTGATTTATTTTTTTTACTGTAATTGTTAGTATAACGTTGTTGCTCTAAAAGCTTACACAAAAGGAAGGAAGCTAAACATAAATGTGTGTAATATTTATGTCGTTCATTTATTCTAGAAACGGTGTGTTACGTTATGGAGGAATGTAAGGGGGCGTGGCCTCTGTAACACTGTGTGCATGTGACTGATGAATGTGTGGGTCCTAATGGAACTAAAATGCATTAAATCTGGTTGTTTTACCCAAAATTATCAGATTTTTTTTTTTAAGTGCAATTGTGCACATTCCCCATTAATTCCCATGGAAAGTTTCTTGTCTTGAAAATTCCTGAAATTTTGCAACTAATGGTGGTAGAATTTTTTTTTTTTTTTTTCATACGTCGAGAAGGAGCTAGAAAGCCTCAGCCAGACCACACAGACCGGTCCTGCTCTTTCTGGGATAAAGATTAATAGCTGAGTGAGAGCAAACAAACCGGTATCTCTCCCCACACACACACACACACACACACACACACACACGAGCGACAATCTCGTGGACATCTTTATTGTTTACCCCGTGGTACCTCTATTGTAGTGATGCGAGTTTACGGCCGTGTCGAAGCTCCTGTGAGCCCACGGGTTGTGCTTCGTTCGGTTTTCCCTCATTAGCGTGAGCTGGAACGATAATTAATTCATCACGTGCCGGAGATCGAATGAAATACGGTAGCTGGGGGGATAGTGCATTATTTATCACGGCTTGTCGTAGAACAGTGTGCGGTCAAACGAGGCTGCTGTTGAGAAAAAAATAGACGAAGAGACGCAAGACGAAAAAAAATGTGAATTATAATTGTACACGTTTATACCCTGGTCTGTCTGGATACTGGATTCTGATTGGCCGGAACCTCCCAGTTTAAAGCACTGAACATGCAGTTTAATCAGCGTTCTGAAAAACTACGCTGCCTCATAAACAATTGTTACCATAGTAACATACAGACAGCGATTATAAACATTTCCCAAATAAAAAAAAGATTTTTCATCTCTGTTTAAATTATACTGTAAATATAACAAAAATGTCATGACACGCCTGTAAAAGTGCTTCCTTTAAAAGTTCCCTTGAGTAAAAGCACAAAAGTGTTTGCCTTCAAATGTACGTCATTTTCAAAAGTACTATGATTAATCATGGCTTTAATGTTCATATTATAATTTTTATTATAAGACTATTTGCATAATCAACTAAGTTGATGTGAAAAGACACTGTTTCTCTCAACACACTGATCTATTAATAGAATGATATTAATGAGTCGAACACTGATATCAATTACAATGAGCCCAAAAATTCCTGATAAGTTTCCAACTGGGAATATTTCCAAAATTCCCCAGATGACACTCCTATGGAAAGTTTCTGGAAATTTACCAACAAGTTTCCGCCCCCCCCTTTTACAACAGAAGTAGCAGAAATAAAGATCTGATGCCCTGTACGTACTATAAGGGGGAAAAAGATTTAACGTTATCTTTCGTTCAATTCTACACTGCAAACACCAGTGACAGCTTTTCACTGGCCATGAAATAAGTGGGGGAAAAAACACAGCAAGGTGTGAGGTGCTGATTCAGGGTTGGGGTTTAAGGGCCTTGCTTAAGGGCCCATCAGTGGTGGCTTGGTGATGCTGACTATTGAACACACAAAGTCATCAGAAAGCCAGACATCTCAGCTACTAAGCAAGCACTATGGAGCTCATGAGGCTTTCAAGAGCGACTGTGCTGAAACGGTCAAGCAATAAACTCGATGGCATTACAGACCACGTGCATGGTGCAGTACATCAGTTCACAGCTGGAGCTCTTCTAAAAGCTCCTTCTTCCATACACACAGACTAATTGAATTCGGTTCTCCTTATTCACTGGGTGGATTAAGTTTAATGAAGTCCTCTGGAGCCTTGTATTTTACTTTTCTGGTAAACACCAAAAAGATCAGATTAAACTAGCAGAAGTGATCCGAGGTGTATCAATAAACAAATAAATGGCTAAACAGGACAATGCACATTCGTACAGTATTTCACAAACCTTTCCGTTTTTATTGGAAAGCGCTGGCGGATCGAGGAAGCTAGTCCTCCTCGCTGACGTACGAATGGCTGTGAATCTCAGTGATGAATAAGGCATGGAAAAACCTGCGGTGACGGAACGAAAGAGAAACGAGGCGATCAACATGACCACTTAATAATAGATGAGGTTAGACGCTGATGCTGTCCGCTTAAAAAAAAGAAAAGAAAAATAAATGGATATTCGGATTTTATTAGTGACCATAATTAAAGTTATACTATATACACTATATATACACTAATATATATATATATATATATATATATATATATAAATAAATAAATAAATATGTATGACCACTTGACTTTAATTTTTAGACAATTATTTGTATAATAATTTTAAATGTGCAATGAGAGAGTTTGAGGTTTAACAGGTGGTCAGAAATACTATTATTTATTTATTTTATTTTTATTTTTTGCTTTCCCTGTTTTGCAAGAGCCCATTGTGCTTGAAAAACAAAAGAAGCTCTTCGTGTCTCAGGTTCAGCAGTGTAATCTATAGGGTACCTGGTGTTGATTAAAGGGACGGTATCACCTAGAACGAAGCTGCGCCGGCGTGGTGGAAAACAGTGGTCCTTTTACGGAAAGATCTACACACCGACCAGGCATAACATTTGAAATGAAGATCGCTGATTATCTCATCATCAGGGCACCTTTTAGTGGGTAAATATATTTAGGCAGCATATTGTGACGTCTAGACGACTGGGTCAGAGCGTCTCCAAAACTGCAGCTCTGGTGGGATGTTCTTGGTCTGCACTGGTCTATCAAAAGTGATGCAAGGAAAAGAACAGTGGTGAACCGGTGACAGGGTCACGGGCGGCCGAGGCTGATTGATGCACGTGGGGAGTGAAGGCTGATCCGTGTGGTCCTGTGGTTCCTGTAGCTCAAACTGCTGAAGAACTTAAAGCTGTTAATGATTCATGGGTCAGGAATGTTTTAGCAGCATGAAGTGGGACCAACACACTATTAGGCAGGTGGTCATAATGTTATGCCTGATCGATGTATAATATAATATACTGCAATATAATTCAGGTAGTAGAGCGCTTTTAACAAAGAACGTAGATGAAGCCTATAAGTTTACCTGTAATGAGGAAAAAAAAAAAAAACCCTGAGACACACATTTACCAAATGTCCTTCTATTATTGTTCCATCATTCTTGAGGGTATCAGCTGTTCACTAATGGACACTTGTTATAGCGCACTGTTTATATTAATTACACTCCAAATCCATCTTCGTGGTTCTTCAGTTTAACCCTCCACACTAACTTCATGGATTTCCTGTTGGCCAAATGAAAGTTTGGACACCACATTTTCAGGATTTTGACATCATTGCTAGACTACAAAGTGATATTTAAAGTCGCTGCTTAATTTCCCAGGTGGTTAAAAAAAAGGCAAAAGTGTAAATACAAAAAAAAAAAAAAAAAAAAAAGGAAGGGATTTTTCACCGAACGTTGTTTTATAGGAAGCAACTCTAAAAAGGAAATTTGTAAAGAGGTAGCAGACGGTGTTGTATTAAATAGATATGACTGTTTGGAACATCTACAGCTGTAGCTTACTCTATTTTCATGTTTACGCAAATACAATTCAAACTCAATGCGCCTTTATTTACCACGTACATGGGCTAAAGTTTGTGGACACCTCGGAATTGCGTTTTGAGCATCCCGTTCCACATTTAGTCCCTGTTCATATGGGGAATTTTGGAAATATTCTAAAAATATATGGAAAATGTATAAACAAATTTAGGGAAATGGGTATAAACTGTCACACAAACATAAGCCGACATGTATGCAAACTAATACAGATTATTAAAGTAAAAAACTATTTATGTAGTTTCTGTGAACAATCGCCAAGATGGGAATTTTTTTATTTTTAAGATTCATAAAATAAAGTGCATGTTCTGGATGGAGGCACAGTGAATGTAGGGGGTGAGGTCTTGAAAATTCACGCAATCTTGCAACCGAATGACTGACACGATTTTGCTTTTCCACATGCGTACATTCTTGCGGTCGTGGCGCATCGAGGAGACAAGTTGAAGAAAAACGTCTCATGAACGCTAAAAATCCTGTTCTGGGACGAGGAGCCAAATATTGACTTTTATGGCAACTAATCTGAGCGCTGGTATCCGTTTGGTGACTCGAATTTAAATCCCTTGTAGGAAATTGATCAATAAAGGACATTCCTGACATCACCCAGGCCTGTGTTATCCCACTAACCCCGAGTTCATCAGTGTTACAGACGCAATTCACAGGTTACTCATTAACTGTGTACTTCTGGGAGTCAGTGCTTCTTCAAGGACGTTCCTGATTCTGAAACTCTAATATTTGGCTAAGCCAAGGCGCTCATGCTTGATAACCCATAACTCACGAGCATGTGTGATGTCAAGAAGCAGGAAAGTGTGGAATGTGAAAGAAAGAAAAAAGAAATGCTGTAATGTGCAGGCCGATTCGAGACTCTCCCTCCCTTCTCTGGAGCTGCTGAACTGGGACTTTGTGCTCTGGAGCTTCCTGGCACGCTTGCCTGCAGCCGCTGGCTTTACTTTGAGCGCAGAGCCAAGACACAGACTCAGCCCGATAAAACCCACAGCAGACGCTCCACACTGACTGCGTTTCTCACAAAGAACCAGGAATCAAATGCACTGAGTGGAAGAAACCAAATGTCATAATGGTGTTCCCAAGGATTCTTCAGTAATACTTTATTGTAACAGCTAAGGATAAGCTCTTGATCTTTGTGACCAGCTGTGCAAACCAGCGAACAACAGAGTCTCCTGAGTCTATGCTGTCCCGAAAAAGTCATTCCGATTTAGACGCAAGTCATTAAGTTCTCGCTGTGCAACATAGCAAGTTTTAAAAATGACCAAGAGGTAGTTTTTCAGCAGATACATCAGAGAAGAAAGTTCTTCCACCCATTCTTTTTGAACTCAAGAACCCCCATCTCAGGTACTCAGGAACCCCTCCTCTCAGGAACTCTGGAACCCCCCTCTCGGCAACTCGGGAAAGCCTCGTTCCAGCAACCTTCACCTCTTTCACCTACTCAGGAGCCTGTCTCAGGAATCCAGTGACCACTTGGGAGTAACTGGAAGATACTTCCTGGCTTCCCCATTTGTAGAAGACTCCTTCCACAATCTGGAAGACACTTTTGGAGGACACCTTCTCAGCAACTAGAGGACTTTTTCCACAGCAATTGATAGGAACCTTCTCATCAACTAAAGGACAACTTTTAAGTAACTAGAGAACTTCTCAACAATTGAGAGGACCCTTCTTAGCAACTAGAGGACACCTCCGCAGGAATATGGAAACCTTTTTAAGTAACCTTTTCACCAACACTGGAAGAGTCCTCTTTAACCGAGTCCAAGACCTGCACCGGAGTGTCCGATCTAAACCAACCTGACAGTAACTTGTGTACGATATCTCACCTCTGTCTTCCTCACGTTCCCAAAAATCAACGTCCTACAAGTCTTTATGTTGTTGGGTTTGCCGTACCTTGGATTGGCTAACAAATGGAAATATGTGCGTCGAATAAATTCGCAAATTCACTATAAAATCGTTTACGCGAACACCTGTGCATGAAACACACCTCGAATTATCACCTCGAACACCAGAATCCCAACCATCTCATCCTCCACAGAAACCTCCGAGACACGCCTCCGAAGGCGGGAAAATCCCACACGGAGCGTTTCGATTGGTCGAACCTCAGACTAGTACAGGATGATTCATCAATTCTCTGCCATCCTTTTTACCTCCCTCAGGATTAAATATCAAAATAAAAAGCAGAACCTGAGTAAAACAGTTTCCTCACAGAAACTCTTCATTGCATGCTGACACTAAAAAGGAAAGTGGTGTCGCTCAGAAGAGCTGAAGGAAAATCCCTGCTCCTGGAGAACAATGTTTGCTAAAAAAGCTAGCAAGGTGGCTAAGGCTGACAAGCTGTCAAAGCAGGGTGAAGCAGCTGCTCATTTCCTTAGCCTGGGTTCCCTCAGGCAGGGCAGCAGAATATTATACAAATAAAACAGTCGAGATTCGGTCTTTAAGAAGGAATGTGGTGATTAAGAAGCAGATGAAATTTAAGTATATCTGTAGAAGTTCAGTGCAACCCAAAGCTAACATTATACCAGCTACCGGTGACATGTATTGGAGGTTTACCAGGAAGATTAGCAAGCCAAAGCCCCGGACTGGTTCATTCCGCCTTGTGTGTGAAACGCGTATTGAACTTACCCAACGCGACCTCACAGGCTTTGCGCAGCTGGGAGTGATGCGCCTTCTTCACCTCCTTATCGGCCAAGATCTTCTCCAGAGCTCGGGTTAGAAACATGTTCTTCGTCTTTTTGCCTTCATACATGACGCGGTAGCGGGGAAAAGGGGACACGGAAAAAGATTTTTAAAATCCAAAGGACAAGATGGACCGAAATGAAAGGACAAACCCCCCCGGCCACTGAAAGTCTAAAACTCAATGTCCTCCCCCTGTTTAAAGCGGCCTGCAAACACCGGAGCCGGAACACAGCGACATAAACACACAGAGAGAGGCGCGGAGAGGAGAAGGGGAAAAAAATACAGCCTTCAGTTCTCCATTAGCAACCAGCCCTGCGCCATGTTGGGCGGAAACGACGTCACAGGTGAAACGCGAGAGCGCGCATGCGAGCGAGCGCGCGCGCGAGAGAGAGAGAGCGAGGAAGAGAGAGAGTCATGTAGTGAAAGTAACGAACACACACGCGCGCGCGCAGGTATATACAATTTTTTTCCCTTTTTTTCCTTTAATACAATTTTTTTTTTAATTATTAAAAAATATAATAATATTAAAACTAGTTTATTCTTACCATATCTTTTGAATTATATTTTTTATAATATTGTTATTATAGTTATATTACAGTATATTTTTATTATTATTATTATTGTTATTATTATTATTATAGTTTATTTTTATTTCTGGTGTTATGTGTCTGTATGTTCTACATGTTCTTGGCAATACCTTTTTTAAATAAAAAATACGTGTTTATTCTAACTATTATTATTATTTTTTTTTTAACCCTATAGTCTTTATTATAATGATATAGTTATAGTGTATTATATCTGACTGACTGTTATTTCTGGGGTTGTGTCTCTGTATGTTTTTTACTTTGGCAATACGAATCTTCATATTTGTCAATAAATAAAACAACCTTTGAATCTTAAACGAGAAAGAGGGCGAGAGCGCGCGAGCGCGTGCATGAGTGAGTGAGTGAGTGAGAGAAAGAGAGACAGGGCTGGGCAATACCACTCGTTTCCTTTTCGATCCGATACCAAGGTAAAATCAAAGCCGATATCGATATACTATTATGATTAGGATTTTATTTGTGATTAGTGATTTGTAAAAGGGTATCTATAAGCCTGAAAGGCAAAATGTGGTTTTTTGGTTAATTGGTTGCCAAATGCTTGATTGTGATTGGCTCATTAATTAGTTATTTAATGAACAAATGCCTGATTCTGCTTATTTAATTAATTTGTTGATTCATTGCTCAAATGATTTGTATTGGTATTTGATATATAAAACATTAGTGGTGATTCCTGATCACGACTCACAGTTCAGCCGAAAGAAGAAGAAATAGACCACAATAGATTTCTGTGGTCTTTGTTAAGTTTATTAACAAATAGAATTCATCATTTAAAAAAATACAAATAAAAATAAAGCAGGATGTCACATAAAAAATAATTCAAACCATCACACAATGTTTCTCTGTTCCTTCAAATGAACAAATATGTTAATAATGATAATAATTAACTTCCTGCCTTTTGTAATTGTACGTATTTATCTGGCTAATATTAATAAGATTTAATTGCTAAAATATAATTCAAACTGTCACGCAAAATTTCTACGTTCCTTCTTAATAAACTAATTTTTTTATGTTAAGAATAATAGTAATTAATAAAGTTTTGGGCTTTTGTAGTTGTACTGTAAATGTATTCATGTGGGTTATACGAATAAAAATAAATAAAAATTCTGAAATTATTTATGAACTCCAGCGAAAGATTATCATTGTTTTTATCTGAGCGGTTTGCCTGAGCTGCATCAGATGCTGCTAATTTGGTAAACAGACTCAGATACATTACATGCTAAAAATGTAAGAAATCAGGATTGGGGTGTATTTCTGTCGAGGGTAAAATCTTTGGACGGTTCGCAAAGACGCCTGTTGCCACACGATCATTTTAACAGTGCAGTTTTATTTATGAGGTCAAAACACAACAATGATTTTGAGGCAGATTTTTATTTTGGATCAGAATAAAAATATTAGAATCTGATTGGTTCATTAATTTGATAAATGCATCATTCTGATTGGTTAATTATCTGGCCTATTGCTTGATTCATGAATTGATTACTTGATTAATAAAATGCTTGATCTGACTGATTAATTAATTGGTTATGCAATTGTTTTTTTTTCTGATTGTCATTAATTAGCCAGATGCTTGATTCTGATTTGTTTATTCATTGGTTAATGAATTAATAAAATGCTTGATTCTGATTGGTTCATTAATTGTAAAAAAAAATGCTTAAGCTGATCGGTTCATTAATTGGTTAGTCAATAGCTCGATCCTGATTAGTTCATTATTTTGGTACTTAATTGGTCACATACTTGATTCTGATTCATTAATTGGGTAAATGCTTGATCTGGTTGGTTAATTAATTGATTACTTAATTAGCTGATTGATTGTGATTGGGTCATTAATTCATCATATGTTTGATTCTAATTTGATTATGAATTGATTCGTTTCTTGATCCCGATTGGTTTATTAATTGGTTACTTGATTGGTTAAATGCCTGCTTTTGTTTGTTTTATTAATTTCCTGATTGGCTAATTGATGTTTGATTTATTAGTCAAATGATTCTGATTGGTAGCATTGTTAGAAGGAGTCTCCAGTGTCAGCACTTTGTTACAGGAAGAAGAAAAGATGAAACTTGGATTTTGTCTTCAAGAAAAAAAAAAAGCTGGTGAGAAAATGAGGTATCTGTTAACAGGAGCCTCACACAATAGTACATGTAACTATAAATGGCAAAAAAGTACAATCAGTTTTTCTTTCCTTGTTGATTTTTTTAACACAAGCCTGCATCCAAAGTGTTTTGTTCCTTATACAACACATTCATATCCTTTCGAGCTAATTCAGACGAAGAAAAGAGTCAGGCGATTATGTAGCATGAGATGAGTCAGCGGTCCTTTTCCTAACTCTGAAATTCTCACTGAGCAGATACATCAACTGCTGTAAAACTCTCTGCTGCATCCTAAACACCCAGCAGTCTATTTTTTGTGTGAAATGAATTATTAAAAGCAGATTGGGGTTTCAAAGATGGAACGAGGCTTTTATTCCTATGCGCCACCGATGGGCCTGAAAAACATCTGAAAGATGAGTCTTCATTATAGAAAGATTACAGTACGCGATCGGCGCGGGTGATTTATCGAACGTGCCGTGACTTATTCTTATTATAGGAATCCAGTATGAGTAAATAAGTCATTGAATTGGAACTTTGGCAAAACTGCAACATTGCAGCAGAAAAAGGTTGAGCCTATTCGTCTGGATGTTTGAAAATGAAAATGTATCACATGCTTGCAAATGATACAGAAACCTGTAGCTGTAAAGTCGCCTTTATTTGTCACTTAAACACTACAGAACAGTGAAATTGTTTCTGCACAGGGTCAACCATGATACAGTGTTCCTGGAACAGAACCGTTTAAGGGCCAAACTCAAGGGCCCAAAAGTGGCCCCGAACTTCAATTTTGGTTAAATTGGAAGGTTGGGGGTTCAAGTCTCAGTTTCAACCTTGCTGGGATCTTGAGCAAGGCCCTTAAACCTCCCACCTTCAGGGGGCGCTGTATCATAGCTGAGATTTGCAAAAAAAAAAAAGAATTTCACTGTGCTGTAATGTACATGTGACAAGTAAAAAGCTCTGCCCCCTCCTTTAATAGCAGCTTTACTGCTAATCCCTTAAATATTAGGTAGCATGACAATAACCATAAGAACTAGCCTTAATTTTATATTTATTTTTTTGACATCACATTTGTGCAATGTATATCTGGGATAAAAAAATCGAAATGACGTAGCTAAATAACATATAACAGTAGCTTTAAAAAATAAATAAAAATAGCATATAATACACATTTATTATATATAGGAAAACTGTAATACAACGAAGATCAATTCAGCTTATTTCACATTAAACCTACAGGCTAGATTTGTCTTCTCTTTCATAGATAACCATAACAATGATTTATACGAGGTGGTATCAAAACCCTTCGAGACAAATAATGCTAACTGTTGCTTTTCCGACGGCTTCAACAGCGAGAGACCAGGAAGACCTTTGACAAACTCAACCCCTGAAAATGTCAAAACCATTCGGCAACTTGTGCGTGCTGATCGTCGGAGAACAATCCACGTGATCTCACTTCCGCACCCACACTACACTCCAGATTCCGGAAGACTTTGACCTTTTCCGAAAGATGAAGTCCGTTCTGACACCACTTCGGAGATCCAGCCTGAATCGCAGAAGGTGCTTGACACGCTTCGAAAATAAGACTTGGGAATGCAGGGGGCGCTGTATTGCTGTGCAAAGGGGAGTATTTTGAAGGTGATGGTGTGTGAACGTAGATAAATAAAGTACTTTTTTTTTGTAAACAGAGCTCATCTCGAAACCTTTGGATATCATCTCGTATAAAAAAACAAGTATACAATATTTACACTCTTTGGTCTGGGTTCTTACATACCCTATCTGACGTGAGGTTCTTGTTTTGGCAAGTGCTCTGAGTGGTCTGGATTTTTTTCTCAACAGCGGTATTAGGTTTCCCAAAACAGAGACACTTCTCCAAAAAAAAAAAAGAAAAAGTGCATTTGCTCTGAAGCAAAACTGATGAGGTAAAGACACTAAAATACAGATTTCCCGGTTCATATACTGTACATATTGCCGAGAGATATACAGAGAACATTTTGGCATTTTGGAAAGGAAAGGAAAGGAAAAGAAAAAGGAAGAAAACAAAAGAAAAGATAGGAAAGAATTCATAATTGAATAATAAAAGTAGGAAAGAAATAATGATTGTAAAAATAAAAAAAGAGAGACTGAATGAATGAATGAAAAAAAAACTTATGAAAGAAAGAAAGAAGAAATTAAGAATAAAAAATAATTCATAATCATATTAACGAAAGAAAGAAAGATAGAAAGATAGAGTGTGCTATTTCTTCATCCTGAGCATTTCTTCTTTAGCAGGCCCGAGGCGATGGCCCTTACTGCCCTCATGGTCTCGGTGCAGGTGGGACCAATCAGGGACTCTGGCAGTAGGAAGCCGTAATGACCCGTGTCGCGCAGCTCGAAGGCGAAAGCGTAGGGGATGCCGTTCTTGTAGGCCCAGTCTATAGAGCTCCCTGAGCTCACGTCTACGCATACAAAACAAATACAGTTCAGCGTGTTGTTGAAGAAAAGACTCACGTTCATCAAGTCTGTTTCAAAATACTCACATACAATGTTAACAATGCAAAATATATATATATATATATACAGGGAGTGCAGAATTATTAGGCAAATGAGTATTTTGACCACATCATCCTCGTTATGCATGTTGTCTTACTCCAAGCTGTATAGGCTGGAAAGCCTACTACCAATTAAGCATATTAGGTGATGTGCATCTCTGTAATGAGAAGGGGTGTGGTCTAATGACATCAACACCCTATATCAGGTGTGCATAATTATTAGGCAACTTCCTTTCCTTTGGCAAAATGGGTCAAAAGAAGGACTTGACAGGCTCAGAAAAGTCAAAAATAGTGAGATATATTGCAGAGGGATGCAGCAGTCTTAAAATAGCCAAGCTTCTGAAGCGTGATCATCGAACAATCAAGCGTTTCATTCAAAATAGTCAACAGGGTCGCAAGAAGCGTGTGGAAAAACCAAGGCGCAAAATAACTGCCCGTGAACTGAGAAAAGTCAAGCGTGCAGCTGCCAAGATGCCACTTGCCACCAGTTTGGCCATATTTCAGAGCTGCAACATCACTGGAGTGCCCAAAAGCACAAGGTGTGCAATACTCAGAGACATGGCCAAGGTAAGAAAGGCAGAAAGTCGACCACCACTGAACAAGACACACAAGCTGAAACGTCAAGACTGGGCCAAGAAATATCTCAAGACTGATTTTTCTAAGGTTTTATGGACTGATGAAATGAGAGTGAGTCTTGATGGGCCAGATGGATGGGCCCATGGCTGGATTGGTAAAGGGCAGAGAGCTCCAGTCCGACTCAGACACCAGCAAGGTGGAGGTGGAGTACTGGTTTGGGCTGGTATCATCAAAGATGAGCTTGTGGGGCCTTTTCGGGTTGAGGATGGAGTCAAGCTGAACTCCCAGTCCTACTGCCAGTGTCTGGAAGACACCTTCTTCAAGCAGTGGTACAGGAAGAAGTCTGCATCCTTCAAGAAAAACATGATTTTCATGCAGGACAATGCTCCATCACACACATCCAAGTACTCCACAGCGTGGCTGGCAAGAAAGGGTATAAAAGAAGAAAATCTAATGATATGGCCTCCTTGTTCACCTGATCTGAACCCCATTGAGAACCTGTGGTCCATCATCAAATGTGCGATTTACAAGGAGGGAAAACAGTACACCTCTCTGAACAGTGTCTGGGAGGCTGTGGTTGCTGCTGCACGCAATGTTGATGGTGAACAGATCAAAACACTGACAGAATCCATGGATGGCAGGCTTTTGAGTGTCCTTGCAAAGAAAGGTGGCTATATTGGTCACTGATTTGTTTTTGTTTGGTTTTTGAATGTCAGAAATGTATATTTGTGAATGTTGAGATGTTATATTGGTTTCACTGGTAAAAATAAATAATTGAAATGGGTATAAATTAGTTTTTTGTTAAGTTGCCTAATAATTATGCACAGTAATAGTCACCTGCACACACAGATATCCCCCTAAAATAGCTAAAACTAAAAACTACTTTCAAAAATATTCAGCTTTGATATTAATGAGTTTTTTGTGTTCATTGAGAACATGGTTGTTGTTCAAATTAAATCCTCAAATAAAATTAATCCTCAAAAATACAACTTGCCTAATAATTCTGCACTCCCTGTACAGTACAGACCAAAAGTTTGGACACACCTTCTCATTCAAAGAGTTTTCTTTATTTTCATGACTATGAAAATTGTAGAGTCACACTGAAGGGGCTATTTGACCAAGAAGGAGAGTGATGGGGTGCTGCACCAGATGACCTGGCCTCCACAGTCACCGGACCTGAACCCAATCGAGATGGTTTTAGGGGTGAGCTGGACCGCAGAGTGAAGGCAAAAGGGCCAACAAGTGCCAAACATCTCTCGGGGAACTCCTTCAAGACTGTTGGAAGACCATTTCAGGTGACTACCTCTTGAAGCTCATCAAGAGAATGCCAAGAGTGTGCAAAGCAGTAATCAAAGCAAAAGGTGGCGACTTTGAAAAACCTAGAATATGACATTTTTCGGTTGTTTCACACTTTTATGTTATGTATATAATTCCATATATAATTCCACATGTGTTAATTCATAGTTTTGATGCCTTCAGTGTGACTCTACAAATTTTATAGTCATGAAAATAAAGAAAACTCTTTGAATGAGAAGGTGTGTCCAAACTTTTGGTCTGTAATGTATATAACTCAAAACCTCCATTCCCATACTAGAACACTTTCATCACTTCCATCAATTAATGTTTATTCTGTATAAACATTCAAGTTGTGGCCACACCGCGAAATCTTGCCACTATTTTTGCTTCACGTATGTTTTTCAGTCTTTGTAATGTGCATGCTGTTTTTGTATACGGTATAGAAGATGAATCGACACCTTCTGACCAATCAGAATGGAGAATTCTGAATAACACTGATTATTATTAGTAGTAAGGATTTAGAAGACACCCTCATCCAGAGCACCTTACAGCTGAGGATTAAGAGCCTTGCTAAAAAGCCCACCAGTAGCAACTTGGAGGTGCTGGGATTTGAACCCATGCCCTTTTGATCCAGAGTCCAAAGCCTTAACCACTGAGCTACCACCTTCCTGTCTAAACGACTGGGTCAATGCGTTTCCAAAACTGCAACTTTTGTGTAATGTTTCTGGTCGGCAGTGGTCAGAACTCCTGTAGATCACATTCCTGACGAAGTTAATGCTGTTAATGCTCAATTGGTCACGACTGTTTTAGCAGCAAAAGTGGGACCAGCACAATATTAGGCATGCGAACATGATGTTATGACTGATTGGTTTAAGCACATTAGAATCATTTGTAAGCTAACTTGTTTCATGGTGCTACCTTTAGCTTCAGTGTTTTAGGTGAATTCGTTAACGGCATTTCCGGAAAACGCTTCAGGTGATACTCACACAGTGTGGTAGAGGCCGGGCCGTATCTGTACCTGACTCCATATGCGGAGTAAAGGGCACTCACTGCACTCTGAGCCGCTGTTTCCTGTGGACAATTAGTAAACAGTTATAATGCGGTAATCATAGCATTTGGATGAGATCTTTAAGAATCTATGATACTCATTAGTAAATTGGCTAGTTTTGATAAAACTAAATAAAATAAATGAGCTTGTTAATTGTTTATTATAATTGCAATTCACAAACAGACACTTTAATGATTTCTGTTGACACGCATATACACTCTACAACACACTGGACAATATTCCAGCCATATGACATTTCTCATCCAAACTATAAACACAAAATCGGAGGCACACAATTGTATAGGACGTCTTTGGATTCGGTAGCTTGAAATTTTCCCTTCACTTGATCTGACCCAAACCTGTTCCAGCATGACAATGCCCCTGTGCACAAAGCCAGCTCCATAAAAATATGCTTTACATGGGTTGGAGTGGTCTGCTTTAAAGCTCTGACCTCGACCCTGTTAAACACCTTTGGGATAAATGCTAACTGCACCCTATTGAATCTGAATGAGAACTAAATCTCCACAAAATCTAGTGGTACATCTTCGCAGAAGAGTGGAAGTTATTATGACAGTAAATGGAGACAAAATGTGGAATGGGATGCTCAAAAAGCGCATTATGAATCTGTTTGTCAGGTGTTGACAAACTTTTGTCCATTTAGTGTATTAAAATAAAATATTATCGGTCTATATATTGAACTTTGTACATTTTGTATTGAAAAACCTGCTTTCTATAAACATACTAGTCCATGGCCCGCCCTCACATTTTAGATCGACCCTCAGAACAGTGCCAGATACATATTTTAAATATGTTTTACTCACATCATATCTGTATTCAATAATATAGGTTGGTTGGGTTGTTCAAAAAGGTTAAGGCACCAATTTTGTGAACTTTTTTGGACTATGTGGAATCGGCTAATGGTAAAAATCCGTACCAATAGTTTTTCCGGCTTCCGGGCCGCTGTTATTACGAGAGCAGCCTCTAGTGGCGATTTACTGACACCACGTGCCAATTGTTTTTACAAGTGAAGCTTAGTCTTAGTTGTTCATGAACGACTTATTCATTTTGAAAAAGTCTTTAATGTGACTCAGATGAACATGTACTCTCAAAGAGTGATTTGTTCATTTTTTAAACGAGCAAAGAAATCTCTGAGTAATTGAATATTGAGTATTTAATCTCTTGGCTCTTCTGGTGTGAATCGTTTGTTCTCTTATCACTAAATAATTCAAAAAAAGATTTGTTTATTCTGATGAAAGAGATTCCAAAAACCGAGTCAATAAAATGATGCAATCCTCCCATTACTAGTGAGACTTACTTATAATGTATTAATCGTGTAATTCTATTTAAATAATTAATATATTTATTTAATTTAGCACATTTTCATAATTCAGTAAATTTTTGTTTTTACTTTTTTATTGTAATAAAGTTAAGTACTATTTTACATTAAGTGTTATGTTTGTTTGCTTTTTTATCCAGTATCCATTTGAAAAACTATCAGTTGATAAATCGATTATCGGCAAGTACAATCCAACCTAGCTATCATTTTCGGTACAATCCACTATGAGTCGACCTCTAGTTTATTAATGTAGCCTAATTATTGAATAGTGTTCAATTCACCCACCGAATATATAAATTATGCATAAGTAAATATTTGAATTTCAATAGCAATGAATATTTAAATCATTAATTATGATAATAATAATGCTGTTTTTTTAGACAATATATTGGAATATCTTAAAAAGTAATGCTCATTTGTCTGTACAGTGCAGAACAAATGACTAAACTAATCTAAAATTAGGGGTCATAATAAATACATTTAAGATCATAATAAAAACAATAATTTTCTGTTAGAAACCAACCCCCCATTAAAGAAAGGAAAAATTATGTCCCTCTCACCGAAAAAGGTTTGGGGACCCCTGCCTACTTGTTGTAGCATATGAAATAAAACCTTATTAAAACACATAAAGACTAAATATCTGCCATTTTCCCCATCATATCAAATTCAGTGATTGATTTCGATGCTTGGTTATGAATCCTCTTAATAACAACTTTCCTCTAAAAGCATACAGTAAGTCATTCACCTTCATCACGAATAAATGACAAACCCTTCGAAGCAGACCTGCGGCGATTCTTCACTCACCACGCAGTCGAAATTGGGGATGTTGCCGTATTTGTAAGAGTAAGGGTAGAGGAGCATCTGAGCGTAGGCGTGGATGGATATGTAAGCCCTCGTGTGTTTCTTGTGCTTGCGCAGGAACCTCGAGACAGCCTTCACCTCTGGCTCGGACTCGGGGAACGGGCCGCAGTAGGTGTCGTCACAAGGGTGCGTGGAGGCGCCTTCTTCTGCGGGAGACAGAAAGAGAGCGTGATATGAAGAGGGCTTGAAATCGTTTTACTGACTCGGGGTGTTGGAATAATTCAGGGCCAATTATCACGTAGTTTTTCGCTGACTCACCTCATGCTTTTGTGCCAGTTCTATTTCAAACTCAGTTATGACCACCACAGCATTTACAGTGGCCTTCACTGAGGCAGCAAATGCATGTGTGTGTGTGTGTGTGTGTGTGTGTGTGTGTGTGTGTGTGTGTGTGTGTGTGTGTGTGTGTGTCCTTCCATAAATTGCAAGGTGAGCACTAGAAAATATATTTCCACAGAATTTTACAGGAACGTTCTGAAAACATGTCTTGCAAAACTCTATTCCTCTGATGAGCACAGCTGATTTCCATAATTACAACTACTCGTTTTCAGTTTTTGAATCATTACACAATGCTTTAAGGTGAATATTTGCATGATCTTTGCATGACTGTCTCATGGATAAGACTTTCTTTACTGCCTAGAAATGATATCTGCGTTCAAAGCAAATGACTGCAGTCATAATTGGCTAAGTATAATCTTACATTATAATAGGCAAATACAGTATAACCGGCTAGCTACCATGACTGTTAGCTACAATGATTGTTTAATAGATAAATCGTAGCTCTAAATAAACCACTGCCAAAAAGAAAATCAATACTAGTCACTGATAATAATAAAAAGTAGAAAATAAAACTTTTAATACTAAATAAATCACTGCTTTTATATATATATATATATAAGAGAGAGAGAGAGAGAGAGAGAGAGAGAGAGAGTGTGTCTTTTTTTATACTTCATAATCCAAAAGCATTGTTGGCGTTTTTAAGATGAACACCAAGAAAAAAAAAGGCTAACAATTTACTGTGTGTGTGCCGGCTCCACTGAGATAATGAATTCCCTCACAGAGTTGTTTCGACCCAAGTCCTGACCTCTGAAGGTAAATTTAGTGCCTGTATTATCAGCCAGCGTAGGCTCATAATGAATATATAGAGTCTGCACAACCAGCAATTAACACGCAGTTTAAAAACAAGGCCGTGTTCTTTTTTTTAAAAAGTTCGTCAGGAGATCTTAAATGTTAGCCACAGAGAGATAAAACAATCATGATCATTTGAAAAATTGATTTTAGCTTCTAGCTCACAAGTATTAGCAGTGAAGATTGTGAATATTTATGGGAAATAAAATCCGGCTAGGTTAGCTTATGTTAGCAAGAGCAAGTATTTAGACATATTTAGTATGTGCTAAATCATGAAATAAAATCCTTTGAGAAAACCTATCTGGATCTAGCATTGAGATTATCACTAAACAGCATTTTAGCACTAGCATTTTATGCTTGTGAGTAATATCCTCTGAGAAATCCAGTCAGTGTGTTATTTATAGATCTAAGACAATGATTATGATTTTAAAGAACTAGCATGTATAATTATGATTTAGATTAGCCTTTTAGTAGTCCTTCCAGGTTAGCTAATGTTAGCATACAGCTAGCGTCCAAATTAAGTTTTATAGTCCTCTCAGAAGGACGACCAGATTAGCATGCTAGTCACAGATCTAGGATAATTATCATGACTTTAAAGAACTAACATGAACGATTATGACTATAAGATTATAAGAAAAGCCTTTAAAAAAGTCCTTAATGTTATCTCTAGTTAATGTTATCTTGTGTTAGCCATAAAACGAGTATCATAACTTGAAATCCTCTCAGATATTGATATTGGATTGAGGGATCCAAAATCCAGGGAATTCGGCTGCTAAATATTCAACCTTTTTTGCCCACACATTACCATAAGCAAGATGGTGTGTCAAAAATTAACCATATTTGACCTGGAGTCATATGTTCTGAGGAATAATGTTACCAGATTCATATGGGAATCTTCATTCATTACATTTGCTCAAATTTGCTTACATTTGTTTTATTGTATTGTTTACAGTATTGCATTATTCAACCTTCACTGAGTAACAATGTGCTGCATTTTATATCCCGATGACGATGATGACGATTAATCGAGTTTTCAGGTCAGGAGGATGTCACCATGAACTTACCACACCACTTGACTTTAAAGTTGCGGTTGGCGTCGACGCCACGGCAGTGGTACTTTGCTTTTTTGGATCGTGTTTTTCTCCAGAAGCGATCCTTTTAGAGAAAAAAAATATCATTATTATTAAAAAATTCAAATAATAATGAAATGGATGTAATATATAAATTTTAATAAAAATAAAAAATTGAAAAAGTAAAAATATATTATAAATTTATATTATTTATTACTATTATATAAATATAAAAGAAATAAAATTACATTCTAATTAAAAATAGCAAAAAATTATACTTATTTTTTATTTTTTAGGAACCATAACATGCTGGGCGTGTCATATTTTAGTCAGAAGATTTTCGAAAAGTTCTGAAAACTAATGCAATGCTTGCCTATAATAATAATAATAATAATAATACTAATTATTATTATTATTATAGTCATAATTATAATAATACATTATTATTATAATTTGTTCTACCCACCTACGGACTTGAATGTCCTCCTGTCTAGTGCATTACCAGGTTTAGTGGTAGGTTAGTTCAAGGTTCCCAAAAGAATCACAACATTCTTGGGTTACCGTAAAGTTCTCAAAAGGTTAGAATTATGTTTTTAACATTTGGAAAATATTCTCTAAACCACCCTAGGTAAAGACAAGAATTAAAAAAATGTCCAAAGGCTTCAAAGGTTACCAGAACGTCCTCTAAATCAAACTATCCTGTGTTCAGGTTTCTGGAAAGTTTGACTAATTTAAAGGTTATGGGACTGTTAGTGGAACATTTTCCAAACATCCTAAGTTAGTGCACATTTCCTAAGAGAACAGTTACCGGAACGTTAGAGAAACTTTCTGCAACACATCACCAAACGTTTTCCTTGAGGTTTAATAACTATCATTATTGTTATTTACAAAATTTGGGAATGACAGGATAACATTCCTTTGGGAAGGAATCAATTGGAGTTTACTAGAATGTTTGTGGAACGTTCCCTGAACCATCACGAGTTACGGCAAGATTCCCAAGAGAACGTTACAGGAATTTTTGATGAACGCTCTCTGAACCTCATCTTAATGCAAGGATTCCAGAAGGTTGAAATAATTTAAATGTTGCCAGAACGTTAGGGAAATGTTTCCAAAACCATCATGGGTTTTTGAGAAGTTTGAATTATGCATTGATATAATTTTTGCGTGAGTGTTTTTAGCAACCTTGGGCATGAGTAAAGTGGTCCATAAATTCAAATATTATTTAACAGGTCATGGAAAAGATACTGGAACATTCTTTCGATCATATTACACTAACAAATGCAAATATTATATTAAAAAACAAGGAGAGTAAATGTACACTTTTCCAGCTGTAGTGATATCCATCAACGTTGAAGACGGGCATGACGTAGAAGTTCAGCTGCTTTAACAGGCGCCTCAGGCTGGAGTCGTGCTGATAGGAGTTCAAAGCCTGTACATGGAGATGACAGAAGTTAACACACACACACACAGACACACACACACACACACACTCACACACAAATAAATAAACAAGAAGTCGTCTAATCCTCTCCAGAGGTACGTCCACAGTGCTAGAATAACTGCCCAAGGTCAAACATTAGCGACTGCTATGAGACAAAAGTAAATACTCTGACGCAACACTGTGACCTTTTTTTCGATCATCAAGGCCGTGCCATCATTATTATTCTTTGTTTTATCTTACTTTCACTGCAGGAAGAGCAACATTTTTTTAGCTAATCTGATCGAAGCAACTGATTATATATATATATATATATATATAAATGAGGGTGTGGCATAACAAAGATACTGACAGCGTTGTTCTACTCACATGCAGTCAGCTGCATTACATATTTTCATATCCTGAGACTATCACTTCTACTGTGTGCTTCAGCTACTTCAGTGTCACATTATGAGGCGTGATGTCATTGGACATGATTCAACTTTTTAGGTGGCAACAGTACCTCTATTTCACATCACATCCCGTTATGTGTTACTCGTTGCTCACTGATTACTCTATACTCCTTTATGTATGATGTGTTTATCGTGCCTTCACTCATGAACACATTTTGATAATACAGACGTACTCTTGAGAAAGTTAATTATACAGTTAAACCCAATTATAATGAGAAACCTTCCATTCTGTTGTGACAAATCATAAAAAAAGGATTACAGATGTAGTTATAAGCATTAAATCAAACATAATTGCTTTTGAAATCTCATCTAATAGTTTCTATTCAATCAGATAGCTTTGTGCTTTTAATTTTGCTTTTGAAAGGGATTTTAAATGAAATACAGCCTTTCGGATTTGCAATCTGCACAGCTCCCGTCTTATCTCTAAATCTCAAGCCTGAGATAATATGGCTTTATAGTTTCAACACCCTTAGGGTGTAGAGTGGATTTTATTCAGCCTGCCTCTCTGATAACCCTCCAGTTAGTTTTAGCCTCAGGGAATAAGATTACACAAAGTTTTCAACACGACTTGCTCATCTGTAGTTTGTGGACACCCTTTCTTCCCTTTGCCTTTATAATAACCTCCATTCCATTCTTCTGGGAAGGATTTGGATTTGATTTTGGGGTGTGGCTGTGAGGATTTGTGTTCAATCTACCACAAGAGCTTTTGTGAGGCAGTACTGCTTGCTAGGCAAAGAGGTTTGGGGTTTGGTTGGTGCTCCAGTTCAACCCAAAGGCATTTAATAGGGTTTCGGTCAGGGATCTGAGCAGGAACACGCTAGTTCTTTCACTCCAACCTTGACATACCATGTTCTTGATCATGGACCTCACTTTGTGCTTGAACAAGTTTCAGGCATGTTGTATCCAGTAAATAAATGTACTGCTATATGTACTGTTAGAGCATACACAGGCATCCTAGTCAGTTGTGTGCCTACACAATTCAATAAAATTGTGCTTGAACACGAGAGCTGAATGACGGAAAATATGCAAACCGAGATAACAAAACACTTACTTCCTTCACAAACCACTGACAGAAGGCGGGGCCGATCCATTCTCGTGCATGAACGCCGCAGTCCATCCACACGGCCTTCTTACTGGTCCGAACTCGATTTCCCAACTGACGTGAGAGAAGAGTGAAGATGTCCATAAACCAGATATTATTGGTTAAACAATGGTATGTTTTACGCCTCTTCCATACCTGGAGCACGTAAAGAGGCCGTCCTTCGTAGGACCGTCCAATCGAAAACAAGTCCACTAGGTGTGGGTGTGTCCGGTTCATCTCAAACATCCAATTTTGGATCTGAAATGTAAAAAAAAAGAAAGGAAATATAGGTTTCGTCTCAAACAAAGAACTTTTATTGATGTAACTAAAGAACAGCATGTGCTTGTTATCTATTAATAGTTGCATTCAATGTTTCGGAACATCATCAATTGTAGCAAAGTATCTAGAAACGTTTATTTCCTCACTTTCTCACTTGCAGCATGTTACTGACACCACAAGACTTGATATCCTCTGTCCTTATACTTACATTTACAGCTTTACCTCTAAATGTTCTGAAGCACTGGCATTAATCGCGCATACATTTTGACAGCTTTAGTATTTATATACCTCTTTATGTTTTATTTCTATGTGCCTGTTCATATATGTTTACACACGTAGCACCGTGGTCCTGTGTGGCACAATATTTCGTTCTACTGAAAGTCTATGGTGGAATAACAATAATGCTCAATTGAAATTTGGAAAATTTGTTTATATTACAATGTAAATTAACTATTACTATAGAAGCGATAACGTATTAAATGGGGCTCACTTATATACTGTAATATACTAATTAAAAAATCAACAATATTTAGAATAATAAAAGTAGCAAATTAGACATTGATCTAACTGGCTACATGCACTGAAATTCAAACTAATTATTAAACTAAATTGTAAAAGCCAAGTAGAAACCTACTTCTTTTCCAGGTCCAAAAATCTCTTTTTGTACCTCTGAGCGTTCCTGCTAACAAGCCGACAGTATTTATTTAATGTGTTGAAGAATCTAATGTGGCTCCTGTCGAGACGATGACAGAATGTTCCAGATATCCAGAGATGGGAAGTAATGATGTACAAAAACGTTGTTGTAGCTTTTTCTGGTATCAGTACTTCACTATTTATTTTTCCGACAATTTCTTTTTAACTTTCTTTTAACTGATCAATATTTTGTCGTCTCGCTGCGCACCATTTTCTGCCCAATTCTTATCATTGTGCTGCTTTTTCAATCCACCACTAGTGCATCATTTCTTGCCAATGATGCACCACAGACGTAAACTAGTTTACAAAGCTAATAATGAGCAAGGCAGAAGGCAACAAGAAGTCTGGGGTTAACGTGGATGAGACAGAGGGAGTCAGCGATGTGAACATGACTGAGAACAGAGACATTCCTAATCACCTGATCAACATCATCTATTCTCTGCTTGTGTTCTATATGGTGGATGTTCAACCTGAACACATTCATTAGAGAACAAATCTTAAATTTCGATTGTATTAATATATTAATATGATGTTCGGTCCAGTTACCAGCGTGACACTAAAACAGGTAGTAGTAATGACTACTTTTTAATTTGAGTGAAAAAGTGTACCTGTAGCATCTGTACTTCTACTTAAGTGAAGGATATGTATACTTTTGCCACCTCTGCAGATACCAAGATGTGCGAGATGTGTTACTAGCTGCTCCTTGTCGAAGCTAAATGAAGCCTCATTCATCAGCTTATGGAGCGTATGGCCTCGACTGCAAAGTGAACTGTGGAGGTGCGAGTTCGTCTAAGGCTTTAAGCTCCTCTGTGAGAGTTTAGATGAACGTATGATGTGAAAATTGTTGTGAATTCTGATCTGTAATTCTGTCACACACAAAATGGACAAAAGCTTGTGGGCAGCTGAGCATAAGATCCATAGGTTAAATTAGGTACTGATGTAGGTGATTAGAAGAGGCCTGGAGTGCAGGCAGTGTTCCAATACATCCCCGAGGTTTTCAGTAGAGTTGATGTCAGAGCTTTATACAAGGCAATAAAAATCTGCCATTCCATCCCATGTAATCTTAATGGAGCTCGCTTTGTGCATGCTGGAACAGGTTTTCTGTTTGACGGGTTATTATAAAAAAATATATAAATATAAATATAAATGAGGCAGAATTTAAAACTTGTAATGCAACACATTTATTCACAATGTCCTCTCCTTACTTAGATATAATTGTGTTTTTTAAATAAAATTCACTAAACATTTGTTGTACTGATGCGCCCAGTCACGAATCAAGCACCAAAATCTGCCATGATGCACACATCCGGCAGATTAAACCGTCCGTGTGGAAACATAGAAAAAGTTTCATTTGGTGTCCTGATGATTTGCGTAATTTTAAACACTATAATTACTTTAAAACATTTACATTATTTTTACGAGCCGCCCCGTAAACAGGCTTGTTTAAGCACCGGGCTCAGTGCAAATAAAGAGAATTAATAGGAACCTTTTATTTTTCTGTTCTTTTTTTCCATGTGTTTAATAGACATTAGATACAAGACTGTGTTCTTTATGCTCTATGTTGAGGGTGGTTTCAGAATTGAACTGCCCTGTCATGCGAAAATTAAAAAGGCTTGTGTCAGTATATTGCTAAGTGCAAAGAAAGACAAGTAACATATCATAGCCACATAGCTTCTTTACTCACCTCCTCCAGAGGGTGATACACTTCGTAATCGTACTGAAATGCTGATCTGCGTTTTCTGTTCGACCGATACCCTGTCTGTTTCTCCATTTCTCGCTGTACATCAGAAATAAGCAGCCTGTTGGAAACAGCAGGGGGCAGAGTGCAGTGAGTTACCCCTCTAAATTAAAAACCTAAACACAGTCTGGTGATTTACGTCAATACTCAAGAACTATACCTCTTTTATACATGTTTAACGGCAAATGCAAAACGCAGATGTCTGCGCAAACTGTCCACACTGTATTTGTGAAATCAGGATGACTCAGAAGCTGGAGCACACACACAATATGTTCTCCTCAGAAGGTCACGCAGACTCGGGAATCAAAAGCAATGACTAAGACGTGTTTATGTAACATAAGTTGAGGTGGAAAAAAGCTTCAATGGAGATAAACAGTAGCTGCATTGAGGTAAACAAGTCATCTATAATATGTTGACATAAAAAAATAAAAAAAAGTAATATATATGTGTCCATTTATCTTTACATTTTCAGAATTCAGCTTGGCATAACAAATCATTTCTGATCAGGTGTATTTACAGCTCAGTGTTTACACCTTAATCTGAATCTTTTCTTTTTTTTTTACAGATCCTCGTGTTGAATTGTGCTCCTGTAGCACGTGTCTAAAGTGAAAGGTTCACATAGAATCAATTATTTGTATTTGCCATACACATTTACATGCAGCACACATATAAAGAGATAATCAGTGTTATTCACTTCACCCGGTCTTAATGGTATATGTCATAATGTTATGCCTGGTCAGTGTATTACACACGCCAAAGGAGCAACTAGAACTTATACACTACATAGGCTGTGATCATTTAAATTCAAATTCCAAATTCTAATTCTAATTCCGAATTCTAAATCGAATTCCAAATTCTAATTCTAATTCCAAAATCTAATTTCAAATTCACATTTCAAATTCAAATCTTATTTATCACATACACATTCATACAGAGTATGATATATAATGAAATGCTTTTTACGACTGTCCAACTTGTAAACATGAAAAGAAATACAATATAAAGATAAAAGAGTAAAAGAGTAAAGTAACGTAAAAATAAATATAAAATAAAAGTAAATTAAAATATTAAAATATAAGTATATTACAATATATTTATATTTTAATTCAACTTAAAAAGATCATTTATTAAACAAAACTGATATGCATCCCTAATGCGTCAGGGTCTGGGTTGGAACTGTGTTTGGCTGTGTGAGAGGTCTTTAACAGTGTGTCACGGGGGGATGTCCACTGTGAAAAACGCAGTAAACATAAACTTGAAGAGGAACCAGGTAGTATCGCAGTTTAAATGTGGCCCCACCTTCTTTATGCATGACGATTCAGTGTACAGTGATGAACCAAATGCAACTTTTTCTGCATACTGACCTGTTGGCACAGAAACAATTGCATCCTCTGGGATTCCCGATAATCAAGATGCTAATCAGGTACGAAAAGCAAGCGTAGCTCGTAATTTTTTTGTTATAATGTATAATGAATAAGAAGAAAAAGAGCTGGTCCGGAAGACTTTTTTTATTATTTATGTATTGTTTAACTCAGTTTATTTAATATGCAAATTTCAAGTGCTTTTTATTTATTCTGAAAGGTGGAGGAATATACATTCTTGCCCAAGTCCTCTAAATGTCTAGAACTGGGGATTAAACACAGGTGGAAATAATGGGTAACTAATGAGGGACACAGAATCACACTGGCGACATCTGGTGGTCAAACAGAAGAAACACAAAAACAGAAAAAAAGAGCACACTCCGAACAGGATCGGCAAATGAAAGACATTTTGAAAGTCTATTGAACGTTTTTATAATGTTTGTAGCCAGAAATGTATGAAAAAACCTATAGACTGTATGGGGATTAGAACAAATATTACCTTTATACGTATAATCCAAGCAAATAAACCCCCCAGAAGCAAACTAGAAGCAAGGCAATTAAAAAAAAAAACTATCTTTTGTTTCAAGTGACCACAACAAACAGTTGTCAAATAGTCAGAAAACTATCAAAATATCACAATTATAATGCATTTGATAGTGCCTGAACATCCCCAGGATCCACTTTGAAAAAAAGCTAAATAGTTAAGAGGAAAAGACGCAGAGACAAATCAAATATTTCATGTATTCCAGCAGGTAAGTGATTGATAGGTGGAACACACCATGAACATCAGCTTGCATGACTCTTGTACTCATGCAAATCATAGATCTGCAATGATCATAGACAACGTGAAAAGACAGTTATGAAAAACAGGCTTACTCATGCTGAATTTGTGCCTGGCTGAGAAGGTTTTTGAGACGTCCTGTCCTGTCTCGTCCCACATGGACATCTACCGCCTTGCCTTCCTGGATAAGGTTAGAGCTGCTCGGCTGCCAGAGGTCCACCTGCACAACATCATCCCGTCAGATAGAGCCACGTAGTAACTATCAATAGAGATTTCAATGAAATCTCGAGAAGCAGCACGTTTCACTGCAGATCGTTTAAAACCATAATTAGCGATCCCTCTGACTGCGAGTTCCCTCCAAATGGACAATGACTGCGAGTGAGAGTAAAAGACAGAGTGTACTTGTAAAAGTCTTGTGTAAGTGTCTTGATGTCACCCAAATAAGGATGGGTTCCCCTTTTGAGTCTGGCTTCTCTCAAGGTTTCTTCCTCATAACATCTAAGGAAGTTTTTCCTTGCTACAGTCCCATGGCTGCTCATCAGGGATAAATACACACCGTTCACTTTAACTCTTAAAATTCTGTAAAGCTGCTTTGGGACAATGTCTGTTGTGGAAAGCGCTATAGAAATAAACTTGACTTGACTAGAGTGTGTGTGTGAACGTATGCAAAACTGCTAACGGGCCACACTGCCGCGGCAAATTGCAAGCATATGGTGGAACCCCTGTAGTATCCCGAGTCTCATTTCCTAAAATGGAACTGTAGGTGCATCGTCCTCGAACCGTCTACAAACAGTGGTGGAAGAAGTACACGATCCATGTACTTGGGTTAAAGTAGAAATACAGTAGGTAAAATATTTCTCCAGTTGAAGTAAAAGTGCTCCCTATAAACTGTCACTTGAGTAAAAGTCTTCTACTCAAGTATCCAAATCTCTGAGTTATTATGGCTATAATTTTCCTATTATTATTTTTGTCACAAGACTTTTTGCTTAATCAACTAAGTTTATGTAAAAAGTTACTTTTAACACACCGATCTATTATTAGAATGATATTAATGAGTCAAACACTGTTATATATTATAAATATCATGAGCCTAAAACTACTTTTTTTTTAAATCGCACAAAACAGGCCACATGTGTAGTGGCAGCTTCGGGTCTGGAGTTTCTTCCATTATATTTTCCTCTCAAAAGATTGATGCTGACCTAAATATTTGTGCTAAGTAGATACCACCAGACAATGAGCGTGCTCTACTCCGATTGGTGACTTGCTGTGTGTTTGGTTTTTAAATAAAATGGCATGAAAATTTCGCATTTTACAAAATATTGTAGGATATTTTACTAGTGAACTTACAGTTTTCCCAAATGGAAAAGTAAAGTACAGATGTGCAAAAAAGCTACTTAAGTACAGTATTGAATTACATTAACTTTTTTATTGTCCACCACTGGCTACAAATGTGAACCCTATGAAAAAGCTGCACAGGGACTGGACCAAATCAAGTCTTTTTTGTCCATTATTTAAAAAAAAGAAAACAATTACCTCAGAATACCTTCTGTGTATCTTTGGGTTCACTCAGGAAAGGGAACAAACTGTTCACATTGGAACGTCTGTTTAATATTCGGACACTATTAACACCCTCCTGTTCAAGCTGTTAAAGATTAAACCAAGTACACTGAGACGCTGAGTACTATAGCAAAAGTCCCCCATTTAATAGTTGTATTTCTTTTACACACTTTGAGAAAATGTGGTATAATTAAAATTCTCCTATAATCTGGTCATCAGTCTGGGTTCAATTTGGACTTCCTGGATCATTAATAAGACCACACCTACAGCCAGATCGAATTCCTTTACATGACTATGTCATGTCTCTATTTCAAAGCACATTGTTCTGAGTCTTAATGTGACAAGAAGCAAAACAAATAATCAGTTTCTTTCTCTCTTTCTTTTTTTATCAAACTACACATGTTCCTGTGATACCAATGATCATGTCCCCTTCTGCTCTTCAGACCTGCTTGGTTCACCATGATGCTCCATCTCTGGATGGCGTTTTCTTTAACTGAGGAATGATTTCTTGCTGCACAGGACGGCTCCACATGAACAGCCGAAAGGTACATACAACCCCAATTCCTAAAAGAGTTGGGACACTGTGTAAAATGTAAATAAAACCAGAATGCAATGATTTGCAAATCTCAAGTTATATTTTATTCGCAATAGAACATATTAAATGTTTAAACTGAAAATATATATCTATTTTAAAGATAAAATAAGGTCATGTTGAAGTTGATGGCTGCAGCACGTTTTAAGTTGGAACAGGGTCAAGTTTACCACTGTGGATACTTTTGGTAACTGAGGAGACCAGTTTCTGTTTTGGGAACGGAATCTTGTCCAATATGTGTGTGATACAGGATTCAAGCTGCTCAACAGTTCTCTGTGTTTTTTGTTGTATTTTTTCTTTTCATTATGCACCAAATGGTTAAAGGTCTAGACTTCAGGCAGGCCAGTTCAGCACCCTGACTCTTCTACTACAAAAGTCATGCTATTGTAATAGCCGCATTGTCCTGCTCAAATATGCTTGGCCCTTCCTGAAAGGAAGATGGAAGCATTTGTTGCTTTAAATGATCTGGCCTTTCCAAATGTGTGAATGCTGACCATTCCAAAAGGCAATAATGCACTCCCATTCCATCAGAGATGCGGATTTTTTTAACCGAATGCTGACAACAAGCCAGAAGGTCCCTCTCCTCTTTAGTCCAGAGGATGTTTTGTCTATGTTTTCCAAAAAGAATTTAAAATTTGGATTTGTTTGACTACAGCACAGTTTTCCACAAAAAAACTTCGGCCCAGAGAGGATTTTGGCGTTTCTGGATCATGTTCACGCCTGCCTTCTTTTTTAGCATGATAGAAATTTAACCTGCATTCATGGATGACATGGCAAACAGTTCTCACAGACATTGATTTCTGTAGGTGGTAATATTTGAAATCTTTGATTATTTTTGGTGCTGCAAATGATGGAATATTCAACTGATTTGCAAATATATTTTGAGGAAAATTGTTTTGAAGTTGTTCCACAATTTTTGTCAACTTTTTTGAAACGTGTTGCAGTCATCACAGTATTTCCTTTTCCCTTTTATCCTTAGAATAGTACATTTCCTCAGTTTCAACATTTAACGTGTTTTTTTATATTCTGTTTTGAATAAAATATGAGTTTATGAGATTTACAAACCATTGCATGCTGGTTTCTACCTGATATCTACCTCCTTATACTTCTATTTCCCCATCGACAACCAGAGAAAACCTCCACAAACATCTTCAACAAACAATACAAATTATTTGGGGTAGCCTTCTTCACTGCAGGTTACTTCTTTATGGAGTTATGTCACGCAAATCAAATTTCACTTTTGAATGAGCAGCAGTATTGGTCAATATAGAGACACGGTGCTTGGTGAAATCTATAACACTGTCATACTAATCAATATTATGAGAAGGTCATCATCCACATTAGCCAGCTAGCTTGTTGCTAAGCTCGTATCCGGAGAGACTTACAAAACTGCTCTATTAATAAATAAGTCTCTATTAATAAATACATTTTGTACAGGTTCATTAGGCTTCAGAATAAGAAACCCATCAATACGGCGCCGACCACAATGTCAGATTCCAACCTTGAATATAAAAACCGAGCGGAAATAAATATCAATGAGCAGCCTCATTCTCCGACAGTGTCGTGTTAGCGCAGCTTAGAGGGAATCATGTCTAAGTAAATGAAACGACCCAGAGGCAGCTGTGTAAACATCACACACACCCGTCTCTAAAGAAGTGGCTTCCAAAAGCATACCGAATAGATTTGGGCTCGGGGTCAAGTACAGACTTCAAATATTTGAGACTCCTTAGAAGAGACACTTTTAAAACGGAAAATTGGAAATCTTATCGTTTAAATACCCTAAAATTGTAACTACTATAATAAATACAGCAAACTATAATGACATCTTTTTACTCAATCCATTTTTGACCATTTACGATTCGGAATATTACTCAGAAGTAAAGTTTGAGCATAAGTTTGGTATGTGCTTTTCCAACATCCCATTCCACATTGAGCCATAACTTTGTTAGTAAAGTCAGGTACTGATGTAAGTGAGGAGGCCTGGGGTGCAGTCAGCATTCCCATTCATCCCAAAGGTGTTCGTTAGCGTTGGGGTCAGAACTCTATAGCAGGAGATCTTCCACTCCAGCCTAGTCTCCCAGTTCAAGTGAAGGGAACATTTAAGGCTACCACATCCAAAGACCTCCTATACAACTGTGTACAAACCTTGGGAAAAAAAAAAGTTTGGGAAATAAACCACATATGGATAGAAAATTCACGTTGGCAAATACTTTTGTCCATATAGTATATGTGAATACTTCAAATACACAACACAAATAGTTTTTCGTTATTTTGGTTGTTTTAAACCCTGATACCAAGATTTTAACAAATACCTTCAACCTGAGCAAGATTGCAACCATTCGCTTCTCAGGTTTATTCTCACACAAAAATAGAAACGAGAACAAACAGCAGCTTTTTTTTCTATTCTAACCACAACGTAATTGTTCCCAAATGGAGAGACCTGCACATCCCCCAAATGCGGTTCAATCCCACCCATTTACACACCGCCTTCAATTATCTCCAATCTGGAGAGTCGTGGTTTTGATTTCCATCACCTGGTGTTCTCCTGGGGTCATAATCATTTAGTTTTGATATGTTAGATACGTTCAATTTCATGACCGAATTATTGCCGAGAATCGAATTAAAACACTTTAAAAGACCGCAACCCCCAACGCCGTTTGTGGGAAAAACACACACTCGTTGCTGTGAGTTCAGGAGTTTAAGATTCTGTCCTACTGACCAGAAAGAAATTGACTCGGCTTGTGAACTTTGCAGGGACGTTACCATGATTGACAGTTGTCTTTTGTCCATGATGGATGGCCACCTTGTTCTAATATATGAGACATTGTGCACATTATTACAACCTGACTTGCGATTTTAGTCTCAGATGCTCCACCTAAAATGAGCCCAAGAAATGAAATAACTGACTTTTGTGGCGATGCTTCAGACTCTTGAGGGCTTGAATCTGATTGGCTCGCCACATTTTCCTTCAACTCTTTCCCAATGGAAAAAAAGAGAAACGTTTCAACTGCAACACTGAACTTTTTACCTCAAGATATAATCGATGGGTATAAAAAGGTATAGAATCCCATGCTTTGAGGCATTTATAGCAAACTAAATAATCGAAACTAAAGAAGATGTAAAGTCTGAAAAATGATAATGAATAATATTAAAAACGACTCACCGTTATGTTCTGAAAAAGCTGCTTGAGATAAAGGATCTCTCCGGGACTGGTGGGAATTATTCTTAGAACCTGATCACTGCAATTGTAAAAAGTTGATAAATACAGTCATACAAGAATTTATTGTCACTGCATTGTATATAAATATAAATATATCGATCAGGCATTACATTATAAAATGATAGCGTTAGGAGCGGTGAAGTAAATAACACTGATCATCTCTTCATCATGGCACCAGTTTATAGGTGGAATATATTAGGCAGCGTGTGAAAATGTTGTCCTCAAAATTGACTTTTTAAAAACAAGAAGAATGGGCAAGCGTAAGGATTTGAGTGAGTTTGACGAAGGCCAAATTGTGACGTCTAGACGACTGGGTCACAGCATCTCCATAACTGCAGCTCTTGTGGGGTTTTCCTGGTCTGCAGTGGTATCTATTAAAAGTGCTCCAAGGAAGGAACAATGGTAAACCTGGTGGCCGAGGCTCATTGATGCACGTAGGGCGTGAAGGCTGGTCCGTGTGGTCCGATCCAACAGACGAGCTCCTGTAGCTCAAACTGCTGAAGAAGTTCATGCTGTTTATGTTCGACGGGTCAGGACTGTTTTAGCAGCAAAAAGGGAATCAACACTATTAGGCAGGTGGGTGGTCATAATGTTATGCCTGATCGGTGTATATAGTTTATAGAACAGTAGCCAAGATTATACACAGTGTATATACAGATAATATACAGATACATAGCTAAACCAAAATGTGTTTACAATCCCATCCAATTAGAATTCAATACAGAAATATATAGAACACACAGAGTGGAGTTGAGGTGCATAATCATTACACACAGTAAAAGCAGTTACACATCAGTGAGCCATCAGTGATCTAATGGTGTTGTGTAGAGTTTAGTACAGTGACGGTAGAAGAAAAAAAAAAACCTGGCCCTGCTCCTGCTGGTGTGAATGGCATAAGCAGTATGTGCATATATATAAGGTGGATGAGTAATATTTCTGTATGCAGACTGTACTACCCTCTATCCTAGACCATCTGATCTGAACAATAAGTCTGATTAATGTCTATGTAAGATCTGAATCAGGCTCAGGGGTTTCCCCTAACAGACGTCACACGATCACGTCACACGGCAGTTCCTGGCTCGATCACAATCGAATCACCGTCTGCACACATTTACACTGTAATTACGTGTTTAAGCGCATCAGTGTTCTAGAAGACCAAGACCAAGATAATGAAACAGTATGCTAAGTTTGGCAGAGTCTGACTACGGAGGATTATGATATTATTGAAATGAAAATGTTCTGACATGTAAACACTCCCTCCACTGATCCTCAGTTAGACATTGGTGGTATTTCCAATAAATACAAATCTATAACTGGTTTAAAAAATTGTGAGGTTTTCACCATCTTTACTGAACTTGTTTTTTAAAAGCTATAATCGCTTACTATTTTCCACCACAGCAATAAAAAAACAAAAAAACAAAAACGCTTTGCATGTAGTACATCATTGTTCAGTAATTGCATTGTCACCGTGGCAAGAACGTCTAGCATGAACTGGAGGGAAAATTCTTGGCATGTGCATTCACATTGTAATCAGACTATGTTGGAGTGCCCAGAAATGTTACCGTAAACAGACTATTTATTCCACTGCTTTACACATAGCAAGCGAATCAGTCTATTGTGTACTTGTAAACAAACAGAGTTCACTGATAAATAGTCCTGGAAGCCAGATTGGAGCTAATGGGCTATTAGATTCCAACCCATAACTCATGACTCATGTCAAGAAGCGTCTACTTTCCCATGAGACGATAAAATATTCGAAACGTTTTTTTCCCCCCTTCATATTCAACTGGCGCAACGGTGTTTGTTTACTTGGAGATAAGTGATTCAAACTAAACTCCTGCCCAAGACTTTTCAACAAAGCAACATGAATCTTGAACACGTTTTTTTTTCCAGCTGGGTTTTTTCAATTCTAAATAAATAACTTTCTTTCGGCTTCTCCCGTTAGGGGTCACCACAGCGGACCATCTGCATGTTTGATTTGGCACATGGATTTACGCTGGATGCCCTTCCTAACGCAACCCTCCCCATTTATCCGGGCTTCGGACCGGCACTAAGGCTTGTGCAACCCTAATGGCTGGGGTTGGTTCCCTGACCGGGAATCGAACCCGGGCCCAGCGGTGAAAGCGCCGCATCCTAACCACTTGACCACCAGGGAACCTTTTCAATTCTAAATAAATACATAACATAAACGAGATCTCAAAGCGTGTTCTGTTTGCATATTCAAATAAGTGTGTCTTTTGTTTCTTGCAAGGTCCAGTTATTCAGTCATGTGACCAATTATATGGTCGTCGTGCAAAGTACAGAGCCAATGAAATGCAGTTCGCATCTAACATACAGTTAGTGTATTTAACAAAAAGTACATAAGTACAGACGCAGCACATGTTAGATGCGAACTGCATTTCATATGCTCTGTACTTTGCATAATGACCATAATTAAAGCTCATCCAACATGCTTTTCTTGTGGTCACGTGAATCCATGACTGGACCTTCACAAGAAACACTGTGTGATACCACGGAGTCGGAAGACAAAAAAATCTTTATTAACTTAAAACTGAAGAAAAAAACTATTAAATACGAGAAATATCATAAATATTTAGGACTTCTGGTCACATTTATTTAAACGTAAGCAAATTTGTGTCATTTATGTATCTGTTTCAAAGAAGCTACATATTACATGTGCATTTAAAAAACACGGCTTCCATGCAGACACTATGAGAATCCCAGTGGAATTTTCCTAATTGTGACTTCTTCTGCCTGTATAGTGAATTTCCCACATCCTAGACTGTCGAACACACATGTCTTGAGCAAAAGTATGAATCTTTGTATGCTGTGGATGGCAGTTGCAGGCTCATTCAAAACTCTGTGTGATCTGGAGCATGTTACTGTTTACGCAGAGTTTGACGTGTTAGCCCTTTGTTCACATGGGTTTCCTGTGGGTTCTCAGGTTTCCTCTGAAGGTAACCTCTGGAAAAACACTAGGTAGGTGGTGGCTTTAGGTGTGAAGGGGGGAAGCACTGGCATCCTTGGTGTATTCCTACTTTAAGGCTGGTGTTCCTTGGATCCACCACAACCTTGGTCCACAGGGATCAGCAATTATTTTTAATTTTTTTTAAATATGGTAAAATAAATAAACCTTCATCCTGCCGTCCTGGTCCTGCCGAAGAGCGCTGCTCGACCTGCGATGACTCGCTCTGCACTTTCCTTTGATCAAATCAGTCTGCAAATCTCAAATAACTATCAACACTCCTTTGCCTCTCTTTGTTATTACAGAGTTACATCAGCGCTTCCAGGCAGGGAGATGAAAGATGGCCTTTATGGTTTGGCTGACACCTACATGTTCCATGACAAAGGTTGTGCTGGTGGTGGTGGTGGTGGGGAGCAAATGCAGACAATGACGCCATTTGCATCACTGAACGCTGTCTTCTAATTTTAGCAAGCGGGTAATAAGAATGCTGCAGGTCAAAGCTGCGCTCGGGCTTTGAGACAGAATCGGTGTTTGTCTTCTCTAATAGACACCTTGGGTGGCGTTTCTCTGCAGAGCTACGAGCAGTGCCGATTGCTCCATGATGTCACACCTAGTCTGTGTCCTTTGTGCTGAGCTGACGTATGTGACTTGGTGTGGTTGAAATGGTATTACTGGTATTTTGTTTTAGAGAACCTGCAGGGTGGGATGTGAGCTCATACCTATGGAGAGATATCTCATTTACAAGGCAGAAGATTAGCAAAAATCTGCGTACTCATCCTACGGGCATACAAGCTTTTACAGCAATAAATGACATACAATTATGAACTTAAATGATAACTTACAAAAAGTGAGAGAACAAGGGTCCCAATCACATGCTAGCAAGTTTGTCTGATGTACTTATTCGCAAATATGCAAATTAGCTGAATGTTAGACTATTAGTCAGCCTATACAATAACTAGCGATCTCAGTTGATCACAATTAATTGCTCATATTTTTCTCTGCATGTTTTTTAAGAGTTTTTTTCTTTTCTTGCCGATATCGTTTTTTACGATATTTCGTAACTGCACATAGCAGTCGTGTGGTTCACGTGAAGGGAACAACAACAGCGGCTAGCGCTGTAAATTTTCTTTTAATAAATGTAAAGAAAATTATATTTGTCTCCTCCCCTTTTTTTCCCAATCCGAAAAATTCTTCAATCCGTCACCCAAAAACCGTAATGTGATCCGAACAGTGAATTTTGTAACGCATTACACCACCCCCTTGTGGTGGTAACTGGTAATTCGAGATACTTTGCTGGACAACTTTGCTATTCACATATTATATATTACTTGAGCTAGCAAAGTCAAACAGCTACTGCTAGATAGGTAACAATAACAAGCTCAGCCAACTAACATTATTCCACTGATTGATATAAATTTGCATTTAGTTTAGCTAAGCAAGATACAGCTGCAACATACATGGAGTGAGCTATCCTGAGGAGAATTCTTCGTTATATCATACAGAGCCGACGTCAAATGTTTGAAAACCACTAGTCATTCATGGTTTTTAAAAGACATGCATTCGGGTCCAGGCGAAACTGCATGGTGTTTAAGTATGGAATGGTCGCCATGTTGGTGCGGTATTCTTTTCACCATTTTACCTACATCAAACCTACATGAATCCAAAACCTACAGTTATTGCCTGAGGTGATGGCGTGATGAAAATGAATAGCGTTAAATGACCAAGTTTGTTGCATATAAACAAAAGGATCATGCATGTGTATTTAAAAAAACGCATCCAAACGTTTGACAGGCATTGTATAGATTACACAATGCTGTTGGTTGCTCTAGATAATTTAATTAATATTATAAGTTATGAACAATTAGGCTATTAATGGTTAGCTAGGTAGCAAACTAGACTCGCTTGACAGGTCGGCTTATGTTAAGCTAATTTAGCTTTTGAGCTTAATCTGTTTGTTTTTAAGCAAGCTAAGCTATATTGAGTGCACAACATCTATGCAAATTGTGCAACTCTTCTCTTCATTATAAAAACAATTGACTGCAGAGTAGCACCTCACAATACTGGCATATTTGTAGGGTCATGTCTGTCAAATCCGGCGTGAAAATGTCCCTGACGTTCTATTTGTTTTTTTGAGGACTTCTTCCAAATGATCATTCACCCAACAAATAGCTATTGACCATTCAAGTACAATCACATAAACACACATACAGTGTATCTTATCAGTGAAACAGCTCTAAATGCTAAATAAACCATAGTCTATTTAGATATTTAAATGCCCTACTCTGGCATATCTCCCTGTCCTCCTTACCCCAGTTCACCCCCGTTCGAAAGGTAAAAGTGTGCAAAGCTGCAGCTTAACAGTCTACTGGAATTCACTCTAGAGTTCAAGCACGTAAGCTGCCACACGACCTTTACCGACCGCCAAACCTAAATCAACAGCGTATACAAACACACATGACAGGGAAAGAAAGACAGACATTCCTACAAGTTGTACTCGGCATGTCGATACACGTCTGCCGACGTCAGCGTGCTGTCACCGAGCACTTTCGCTTTGTTTTTTTTTCCACACGTAATTAAATCACCTCTGATAGGAATGAGCTGATTGGTTATGTCATATACCAAGTTGGTTTAATGCAATTTAAATTGCAATTTTTTTCTACTAGGAATAAAATTAAATACACACAGAGATTTTATTTAAAAGTACAAATTCCCAATAGCACATTATTATTAATAGCACCTTTTTCTCACCCCCCTTTATTTTTCACATTAACAAGATTTCTTTTAATTTAGACCAACCTGGCAACAGCCACAGCCCTTCGATTAGATCACTAGGCTACTAGTTTTTTAAATTTTGTGACAGAAAACTAAAAACAAAATCCTCAGGTTTAGGCCACGCCCACTACAAATGTAGATGTGGATTTTCAGAGCCTTGAGCACATACGGATTGGGAAATTGCGTTATGCAACGACTCCATACAGTGTCATATTTTTCATCAGCGTCACTGGTATAGTTTAATTATGGAACGTAATTTCATAATTGTAGCCGTTGTAGTTTGGTATGTAGCAAAGTTTGGTTTGGTAAGAATGTTTCTACTTGCATTTGAGTACTCGTCTGGTTTGTGGCATTGTACCCTTCACTTGGCTGTTACAGCCCTAAGACCTTTAGAGGTTCTTCGCACCTTGGTGTGATTAAATTGCTCTTTTTGTTCTGTCCTTTTTTAACACTGTGACACAGGAAAGCAGGAATACAATTCCCTCCAAAAAAAACAGGAGAGGTTAATGAAACGAAAGGAAAGTGGGTTGATTAGCTCGCTTGTCCTTCGTGTAACATGTCAGGATCGGTGGCATCCTTTACTTAACATAGTTCGCAAACATAATAGTTTTCGGTATAATATTTCTATTGCCCATTTACAAAGTTTTACAATGTTATATCATAAAAAACTTTTATTTTTTATTAAATTTTATAGCCTGTGCACAAGAAACTACTTTATTTATCTATGTTTACACACTATCACATTTAAAATAAAAAAAAATAAAAAAAAACCTTTGTAAAGCAATACAGTCCTCCCAGTGTTCCTGCAACTTCTCAAATATGTCCTGAAAGCACCTTGTGCGATTCTAAGCCGGTTAAAACAGTGACCTCTCTGCTGGATTTTTATCTTCGGAAAATATGCGTAGAAGCCAAAATCTGCCGAGTAGGGTGTGTGCGGAAGTGAGATCATGTGGTTCCCGGCGTGTGAGGAGAGCTGGTCAGAACAGCACCAGCTCGCGATGTACACAGGACGATGTGGCACACTGACGTTAACAATGAAGTTCGGTGCTCCCTGTGACTGTGCGTGCAGCCTTGTGCTGCCATCTGTTGTCGTGTTACAAAACTAATCTCGAAACGTTTCGCTTCCTCATGATTTTTGAGGGTTTCCCTTGCCATTTTGTTTCATTTCAGAAAACAGCTTAAATTCATAATTTCTTTGCCTTAGAGCTGCTGTCACAGTCGCTGTTTTCGAAGAACTTCCGACCAATCAGAGCTTCGAAAAACAACCCAGAATCAGCATCAGCTACAATTCCAGACAATCAAACTTTATTTTCGAGACGCAATCAGAGACGTCTCTAGCGTGAGGAAGGTATGCAACTTTTAAAATCCAATTTCTGGTACAATTATCTCGAATCGGGTCTGGCTCATAGTTGCCAGATTGTCACTTTTCATCTCATTTGTGGTTTAAAACCTGCCTCATTTCACAGTAAAACATCGCCAAGCCGTAACCTGACCGAACCAGTGTCAAGGCAGAAATCGCTAGCAATCCAACAGCAGTCTAAACAAAATTAACCTGCTGTTTTTTTACTTTAAATTCTGTACAATTATAATAGGTCTGGCAACTCTGGGACTTTTTCAAGAAGAAATGTCTGGGGTTTGCATTACATATTTAATTTAGATTTAACTTAATTGGTTATGGATATGGTTATGTCCAGTACATCAGCAATAATTATTGCTGCCAAATTACTAACTCCACTTGTCTGTGCAGATGTTCCACTAGATTTTTGAGTGTGCTTGTGGAGATTTGTGCTCATTCAGCCACAAGGGTGTTAGTAATGTCAGGTGTAGGTGATGTGAGGAGGCCTGTGGTGCAGTAGGTTTGCCAATCAATCCCAAAAGTGTTCAATAGCATGTAAAACATATCTTCATGGAGCTTCGTGTCCAGGGACATTGTCCTGCTTGAACAGGTTTGGGTCTCCTAGTTCAAGTGAATGAAAAATGTTATTCTACCACATTTAAAGATCATGTAGAATAATGTGCCTTCAATACAGTCTTTTCGGATTACCAGCTGGTTTTTTTTTATTCTTGACATTAGTACACAAATTGACTGACTCGACTCCTTGATTTGACTCCTTCAGGGTAAAAAACAATATCAGCAGTCCAAAAGAGTGTGTTGTGTTTTCTTCATACTATAAACCAGAAAAGTGTGTTATGATAATGAATTCATTAACACTTAATCACACTGTGTCCTCTACTGCATTTAGTTTTTAGTACAGAGAAGAATTGTTATGTGGAGTCGACTCTTCAAATCGACTCCTTCGCGGAATCAAAATTGGATGGATTATCATTCCATCCTGTATGTAGGATTCAAAGAAAGAAAGAAAGAAAAAAAGAAAGAAAGATAATTGAATGAATGAAAGAATGTCGGAATGAATGAATAAGTGATTGAGTGGTTGAGTGAATGAGTGGTTGAGTGAATGAACGAACGCGCGTGCCCGCTTCACTTACCCAACATAGCGGTTGTTGTAGAGGTAGGCGCACGCGGGATTAGAAAACACAAGCAATCCGAGGAGAAGCGCAGCGCGCGCGCTCTTCACTTCCGATGCCATGTTGTAAGCTGCAGGTTCTTCTCCTTCTTCAGATCTTCATGCGGAGAGGAGATGAAGCGTTGCAGGGTTCTTCCCCGGTTCCTGCTCGGACTGCGGAGGTGCGAGAGCTCAGGTGCGGAACAGCGCGCGCACATCTCGACTTTTAAAGTGCGTGCGACTCGCACCACGTGACCCAGTGTCCCGTTTTGGGCTGGAGCGCTTATAAGGGGGTTGCCAGATTGGACCGATTAGCTATGGCTTGTAGATGTTTATGTCTTTCATTTTAGGGGACAACCCACACACACACACACACACACACACACACACACACACACACACACACACACACACATGTTTCAGCAACCATTTTAGTATACTATATGTATACTATACTCTTGGCAGTGTGTTTGGGGTTGTTATTATGTAGGAAAACTGATGTTCTGCCCAGTTTCTGAATGGAGGGCATCATGTTCTGCTTCAGAATGTCACAGCACATGTTGGAATCTATGTTTCCTTTAATGAACCGCAGCTCCCCGGTACCAGCAGCACTCATGCAGCCCCAGACCATGTCGCTGCAACCACCATGCTTGACCGTAGGCAAGACAGTTTTCTTCTTGCTCCTCACCAGGGTCTAGCCACACATTCTGGACACTGTCTGAGCCAAACAAGTTTATCTTAGTCTCATCAGACCACAGGACATGGTTCCAGTAATTCATGCTCTTGGACAGGATGTTATCAGCAAACTGTTTGCAGGCTTTCTTGTGAGCCAGCTATAGAAGATGCTTCTTTCTTGGACGACGGCCATGCAAACTGACTTGTTGCAGTGCGCGGCGTATGGTCTGAGTACTGACAAGCAGACCTTCTGCTTTTGCACTCATGCATCTGTTTTTTAAAGCAGCTTCTGCACCTGACCCATTCAACTTCTTTTATGGACCCTTGAGAGGCCTGTTCTTAGTGAAACCTGTCTTGGAAATCCGCTGTATGACCCTGGCCACTGTACTGTAACTTAGTTTCTTATAGCCTAGGCCATCTTTGTGGAGAGCAAGAATTCTAATTCTTAAATCCTCAGAGTTCTTTGTTATGAGGTGAAATGTTGAACATCCAGTGAACATCCAGTGAACATCCAGTGTACATAATCATATATATATTCTTCTTTCGGCTGCTCCCATTACGGCTCGCCACAGCGGATCATCCGCCTCCATATTACTCTGTACATCTACATCTGCCATTTTCAAACTAACTTTCCCTCAAATAAACTTGTTCCTAATCCTGTCCATCCTCGTCCCTCACAATGAAAATCTTCAAAGTCTTACCTCTACTGACTTTCATTCCCCTTCTCTCCAGTGCATACTTCCACCTCTCCAGGCTCTTCTCAACCTGCCCACTACTCTCACCACAAATCATAATATCATCCGCAAACATCATAGTCCATGGAGACTCCTGTTTGAACTCGTCCGTCAACCTGTCCATCACCACTGCAAACAGAAAAGGGTTTAGAGCGGATCCTTGATGCAATCCAACCTCCACCTTAAACCAGTCTGTCGTTCCTAATGCACACTTCACTGCTGACACACTGTCCTCATACATGTCCTGCACCACCCTCACATACTTCTCTGACACACCTGACTTCCTCATACAATACCACAACTCTTCTGTCGGCACCCTGTCCACAAACACACAATGCAACTCCTTCTGACCTTCTCTATACTTCTCCATCAACATTCTCAAAGCAAATAATGCATCTGTAGAGCTCTTCCTCGGCATGAAACCATACTGTTGCTCACAGATGGTCACCTCTTCTCTCAGCCTGGCTTCCACTACTTTTTTCGTGACTGATCAACTTTTACACACACACACACACACACACACACACACACATACACACACACACACACACACACACAAAATATTTATACACACACACACACACACACACAAAATAACTTTAAACAGAAGAAGAACGTATTTTTCACGGCCTGGTGACTCTGGTTGTAATGATAGAGGATTATGATCCACTACTGGCTGTATTAATCTGATCCTGCAGTTTAAACACAAGTACACGTTACAGGAATCAAGTCAAGTCAAGTCAAGTTTATTTCTATAGAGCTTTTCACAACAGACATTGTCTCAAAGCAGCTTTACAGAAATCAGCAGTCAAGGTGAACGGTGTGCATTACAGAATCTAGAATCCATGTATTTATGTCATTAACTTGCTAGTAAACTAGTGTTTTGTTGTACTTAACTAGCCTCCAAACATTACACAAAAAAAGTTGAGTGACCATTGTCTTTTGAAATGTTACTTATAATCTTAAATAAGCATTTACAGTTGAAACATGAGGGGTCAAGGACGATGAAAACGCACTGTCTGAGCAACAACTGTTGCAAGATTTGGTGGAAATGCTATGTGGATTGAATTTCATCTATAGGTGACAGGACAGCGGCACTAAGGGGCCAAATCAGATTTTAGTTGTTGCCAGTGTCCTTCTGTTGCCACCCATCAACCGGTAACCCTCTCGTCATGTTTTTGGAAAACCCAGAGTAAACCCAAACAGAGACACGAATATCAGATAACTTCAGACTCCTCATGCAGGTATATGATGGCCAGAACAATCCTGAACTGATTCTCACAATAAATGAGCTGATATTCTTTATTATCTGTTGGCAAGTTAAGGCCGTTATCATAGCGGCAAGCTCTTGGTTCTCCATTAGACATGTGAAGTTTGCAGTTTAAATCAAGAGAACTATAAGAAAACCCCATCCTAAATTGTTTTACAATGCCTGGAGTAGAGCTTTTTTCTACTGTATACCAACTACTGTACCAATGTACTGTATACCAACTACCTTAACACAGCTAACCCAACCAACCAACACAACCTAACCAATACAACCAACCAACCGATCAATCCAACCAAACAAGCATCCAACCCAAACCAACGCAAACAAACACAACCCAGCCCAGCCCAACCAATCCAAGCAAGCAAGCAAGCAAGCAACCTAACCAACCAACCAATACAAACCCAAGCAACCCAACCCAATCCAACTGGCTAACCAACCCATCACATCCATTCAACCAACCAACCAACCTTATAAACAAGTTTTGGTAAAACAAGTTGAGTTCATATCCCATTACTTCCAATCTGCCTCTGCTGGGCCCCTGAGCAAGGACCCTAACTCTCAATTGCTCAGTTGTATAAATGAGATAATGATAATTCACTCTGTATAAGGGTGTATGCATAATACTGTGAATGGATTTCCTTCCACAGTATCTATTTTACATGTAATTATAATAAAAATAATAATAATACATTTTATTTAAAGGTGCCTTTCAAAACACTCAAGGACACCGTGCATTCATAATCATAAATCATAAAATCAAACAGCAAAAAAAACAACTATTTAACTGTTAACCAGAAAAACCTAATCTGAACAGATAAGATTTGAGGCATGATTTAAAACTCTTCGTTCTCTCCCAGCCTGCAGAGGTTCCTGTATTTATCAAAGAGCGGAGAGATTAAACGGCCGACTCGCAAGGCCTTGTATCTGAATGGCAGCCGCACATTTCTCGCATGCTTTGCTCTGTGTCAACAGTGCGCCACCTGTTTTACACTCAATTGCTTGTGCAACAAATGACTGGCTGAAACACGCACCGGCCACAACATGGTGCCCAGATGGTGCCAGGCCTCTGCCTTCATCCAGGGTGGAAATGCTACTGTTTTTCCCTCATGCTTAAAACACTTAATATATGGAAACAGATTGATGCCTTCTGGATATAAACAACAGCAACTGGTATTTGATAAGTAATTATGTTCTCTCTCTCCGCAGCACAAACATTTTCAGGGAACTTTCAAAAGCTTTCTACTTTAATTCATGTTTTGTTTTACTCAAACAGGTCAAAGGTAAAAAGGGATGAAGACATATTTCAGTAATTAATTATGTATTTCCTTTTTGCCCAGTGTGGAAATACTGGACTTTGGACCTGCTTCCTTCACCAGGCTTCTTCAAGAAAAGTCCCAGCTTTACTACTTTACACTGACTTAGAATGAGAGGAAACTCTGTATAGACTGTGATAAATTATTTGTCATCATTTTAATCCTCTTATAGTTAAAGTTGGACACTGCACAAGTCCCTGTGAATGCGCTGTTACTATAGGAATGATAATGTATTCGAACGAGCACAATAATATCAACTTGAGATTTGACTTGCAGTCAAAATTACTGCCAGAGCTGCTGTTATAGGAATTTTATCATCACCTTCTGGCGAATTTAACTCAAGATTTCCTCTACGGTGGGATAAAAATGAAGGCTGGCAACATTTATTAAGAGAGAGAAGTAAAAAAACAACAAAAAACAGAACATATCTCACCGCTGCAGCCCAGGTTCGATCCCCTGTCAGGTAACCAACCCCAGCCATTAGGGTTGCACAAACCTTAGTGCTGGTCCCAAGCCCAGATAAATAGGGAGGGTTGCATTATGAAGGGCATCCAGCATAAAAACATGTGCCAAATCAAACATGCAGATGGTCCGCTGTGGTGACCCCTAACTGGAGAAGCCGATGTTAATATATATATACATATGTGTGCCAGTACTGTGGCACTAAACACCTGCATGAGTGTATTTTCATAATGATGTTATTGTTGAGCTCATCTGAGATACGTTATGAGGCTGTTTGCTAGTCGATTCTGAAAATTCGGTTTCCAAAGGTAGAAAATAACTGAAGACAAGTGTGATGCACAGAGGTGTAAAGAGTAGTTAAAAAATCATACTTTACGAGGTAAAAGTCACCAAATCCATTATGACTTGAGTAAAACAGAACTTGAGTATTTGACTCATATTGAACGTAGACTCAAAGATGCACAAGTCCTCAACCCCGAGACACATGTTAGTGAAAAGCTAAAATCAGTTGATTTGTGAGATTTTATTATCCTAAAATTGAAATTAAATTGTACAAACTATGATTTGATTCGCCTCTCAATTTTAGAGAGGAGCGATATTTGTATTAATTTTTAACAAAAGCTGTTTCTCAAAGTTTTTGTAATCTATTTAATCTCTTTTTGGACTTAAATCAAGGCCAGCAGTGTTAAAAGTCGCTTACAGGGAGAAGATGCGGGTCTGGGGGAGTTGTGCCCTAAAGACATCTTCAGCAGTGGTGTAAAGTTTAATTGTAATGCTAATGGTCAATTGAAATATAATGGAGTAAAAAATTAATGTATTGAATCTTAAATGTAGTTGAGTAGAGAGTAAAAGTTGCTTATATCTTTGCTACCTGGTAAAACTAGAAAGTACAGTACAGTAATGAAGTACATTTACTCAAATACTTTACACCACAGGAGATGTCTAGTTCAAGGCTAAAGAGTGATACATTACTAAACCGTGACTACAACCAGAACACTTAGTGCTATCAGCTTGGTAACTCAGCATTTCGGCATGTCCATGAAACCACTCAACCTCTTCAAAACCAATCCCAAACACCTTAATCCTTTTTTTCACCTCCGAGCTGCAGGATCCTAAAGCGAAACGACTCTGAGGTGTTTGTGAGTAGACACATACAGTCAAGAAACACAGGACATATTCACAAGCTCCTGCATGCATCCTGTTCATGGTTTGTGGCAGGATGGAAAAAATGTGCGTACGTAAACAGAGAGCCAGGACCTGAGCAGGAACTCGACCATACTGCGACTGAATACTTTCTTGAGTGCTGTCTTGAGTAGTCCTTTGAACTCATCGGTTTCCGTGAAGGGCCTCGGTGAAGGAAACCAACCAGGCTAAAGCAAACACGGCTCCACGGCTGTTCTGTGATGTGAGGCTTAGACGACTTTTTGCTGTGGGTTTCCTCAGACCAAGATGAAAGTGGACCAGAAGAATTATGATTAGAAAAAAAAGCACCTATACTGTACAGTATAATGTCAGTATACTGTAGGTAACTATGTAGAATTTTGACATTTGATTATTATAGTTGAACTTTCGGAAGTTTTATGTAAGTTTATTTATGTTATACATTTGAAGGAGTCTGTGACAATACAAATACACTAGATTTTAAGACGAGGCTGCTTTCAGGGGGTTTATCTGTGGGGTATTTACACACTTATGATCAAATAGTGTATTTTTGATAGTAGTAGATTTATGGTCTTTTTTGCACCACCTGAATGCACATTGTCCATATAAACTCTTTTACTGCTCGTCATTTTGCCTTTTGTCAGTAGCGTCTTTCCTTTCAAGCCCTTTCCTTTCTCAGGATGGCAACCCATTTTTCCTCAGCGTTAAACACACCGAGATGGGTCGTTTATTACATTTTATTGCCTGATGCATCAGAACCACAATGGAGCTCTGTCTAAAGAAAAGCTCTGCACTAAAGAGATTAAAAACCTCTCGCTTGAAAAATATGGTGAAGTGGTGTGAAACAATGGAACAATTTCAACCGCAAGGGCACTCTCGGGAAAGCTAATGTCACTGGGCGAGATGTTCAGACAGCTTTCTGCTGATTTATGAGGCTTGCTCCTGCTGTGAAGTGCACGTGGAGCAGCATCTGGGACGGATTAAACGAGCATGAAGTGGATTAAGACTGAGCGGTTTGGTGCAAGGTCACAGTGGCAGAAAATGAAACAAGAAGTGCACTTGAAGTTCAGAGTCATGTAGACAGGTTGTTATAGACTTCCTGTCCTGTTCTTCTCGTCCTGTTGCACATCTTCTGTCAATGTCTTAATTGACCAATCAAGAACCCAGACAGCGTTCCGAACCACAGAGCTCCTTGGACGCTCTCCCACACTGCCAGTATGTACAGCAGTTGGGTTTCATGGCGACATTTGTAAGGACTGTGTCTCTGTGTAGCGATTTTGTTACAGCACTGACCTCCAGACAGAACGCTTTTTGTTATAGGAGGTATTAAATCATCTGCCTGGTGGGAGACTTCAAAGCGTGCTCTCCAGACCTAAAAGGCTCCGATTAAGCTTTTTCCAAGGTGCTGTAGATGAACCAATCTGATCTCCTTTCTTCAGGCCCCAGCTCTTTTTGCTCTTTATAGGGCATTTACGATCTAATCCACTCTCCTGTGTTTCTACAAGGTAAATAATCAGAGTGTGTTTACTAAATGTGAAGAGTTCATTTCAGTAAGAGGAAAGGCACTGATGAGATGCAAGACGATATAAAAATGCTCTTGGGACGAACTTAATGTACCGGACGCGTGTTTTGCGTGTTTAGAATTAAACTGCAAATCCTGAGGATGGATTCATCAGTGTTATTTAATACCTCAGAATCAGCACCATGAGAGTGTATGCTTTCACCACTGCACTACTTCATTTATTTTCTAATGGCAGCTGTAATACAAGTCACAGGTTTCCTGTGTATTTTACAAAAATCGCTTATGTACGTTTATGTAGTAACAGCTAACTTCCTCTAATAACCTCTACATTATTAAGTCACTTGAACACATCATATTATATATTATAACCATATTATATAATTATAATAATTTTATATTTAAGCCCCCAAAGCATCAGTTCATTGTATGTCATTAAATGCAAAATGGTTAAAACAGTTGTCATCATCTGTCATCTAAAATTTATTATTATTTTTATTTTTTTTGTAAATGTGACTTAAATTGATTAATTGTGTAGATGAATCTTAAATGTCACTAATGAAGGCGAGTCACCGGCATCAGATCAACCAATAATCAACCAGTTCTCTAAAACAGGTCAAAGGTGAATCACTTTCATTTGGAGAGTAAATACAGACAGAGCAAAACACAGATACAGAATTATAAATGCTGAAAATGGATGAACAACTAAATATATATATTAGTTAATATAAATCAAATATGCAATCAAATAAATTAATTTGTGCTGCTGAAATACATACTGTAGCCATACAAAAGAAATGACCATTTTGTGCATTTTCAGTGTAATCCAAATCATAGGTTTTATTATGAAATACTGAAACTGTGCACCATGATACTGACAACATGACCAAATATTTTAATGATTTTGTTTGTGAACAATGACTTTTCATTCTGATGGCAATGAGATGTTCATTGACACAAATACTTTAGAACGAAGGATTTTGAGAAAAGTTCAGGCTTTTGCAAGAAATTCAATGTATTGTGGTGGTTGTACAAATTGTTTTGAAAAATGCACTCAATGGTTTGCAAATATTAAGGATGATTCGGGAAATGCTCCAAAGCAACTAAGAAAAACTGTAAATAAATGTGAGCTGTTCAAATTTATAGATGCCATACAGAAAAAAAGCAGGTTAATAAGGGTGGGTTTTTTATATGTACGTTAGGGGAAATAAGCAGACAATCAATTTTCACATCATTTGGGTCCCAAAGCAAACAACCACATCTAAAGCATTTAGGTTTAGAGTGGAAAGTCTCCCAGCTGGACGTTCTGGTCTGCATCCTTGCTGGAGATTTTGGTGGTTTCATCTGGGCTGAGCTGTATCTGTGTACTGGCACAGTACCATCGCCATCATTCCATTGCAGAATGAGGAAAAGATGAAATGGTGAATAGTGGCCCAGGATAAAGCATTCTTTCGTTTGCTTCACTTTAATTTTAGTGCTTATTTCACTGCTCATTCAATAATGTAGACTAAATCAGATAATAGCATTTTACATACACAATGATAAAAAAAACAAAAAGACTAAATAAATGATTGACAGATCCAAATCTGGGATTCGTCCCTTCTTCTAATAAGGAAAGATCAGAAAATTGATAATCACTGTATGAAATACTATCCACAAATGTTTCAGTTTTTTTTTCTTTACTTGTATTCTGTTTATCTGATTTGCATATAGTGCAGCTCTTTCTTTTCAAAATAAAATACAGCTGTATAAAAGATTTAAAACATGCGCTAAAAGTATTGGCACATCACTGGAGCGTATAACAACGCTACCCTGTGGTGTATTTTAAACCCTGCTCGTCAGCTTTTAGAGAACCTTTTAAAATATGCATTATTTCAAATAGAAACTGTGTGCATGCTGATAGGAAGAGTTCTACTGAATGCATGGCAGAAGTTCATGCAGATTTGCTGGTTTTATTTAAACAAATGTAGCAGACAAAACCAATACTCAGAAATGTAAAATAGGCAAAGTTAAAACACTGACAAGGGGAATACAATCAAAATGGGTTGTAATGCATGTAGACATTGAGGAGAATGTTAGTCACCTATATACTTGGGAAAATCTATGGAGACCATAACCTGAGCTCAGGGTCACTAAAATAACAATTCTACAAATTTTTACCTACATATTTCCCTAAAGATATTTGGCATGTATTAATTTGTTGCTAATACATGTTTTATATTTATGAAATCTAATACCTTCTTTTTATGTAAGACGAATTCCCACAAATGTATGCCATAAAATAAATAATAATTTCATGCACACAAATACACAGTTCAAACAAAAGTATTGGGACATCTGACTTTTCCAGCCACATGTAGTTCTTGGAGGTCAGAGGCACACAGATGTGTATAATGCATTTGGATGCAGTAAATTTGCCCTTCACTTGAAGTACGAGACCCAAATCTGGTCCAACATGACAATGCACCATGCACAAAGACCAAAGTTTACAAGGTTTAAGGTAGAAGATCCTGGGTGGCCTGTTATAGAGCTCTGACCTCAACCCTATTAAACACCTTTGGGACGTATTGGAACACTGACTGCACCCCTGACCTCTTCACCTCACCTACATCAGTTCCTGACTTTAGTAAGACCTTTGTGGCTGAATGAGGATTTACAATGCAAAATCTAATAGAACTAGACTGAAGATTGAAGGTTATTATAGGAATGGTATGTTCAAAAAGCATATACTAATCTTATGGTCAGCCTTAAGTCATATCCAGACTTTTGCTTGACTTATTAGTTGTAGTATGTAATGTAATATGGCAGAACCTGAGCCTTGCACTGACTTACATTACTGCTGTGAGATGTGGGTTGAATTGATGCAAAAGTAGCGTGCACCTGAACCACACCCGCATCAAAGCTGTACTCTATCAGTCAGAAATGCGGGTGTCATGCTGTGCCTCAGATGTGTTTTTTCTGATCTTTTTTCTTGTAAATTTTCTTTCTTTTATTTATTTTTTTACCAACCGGTTCCAACACCATCAAGAGGGGGAATTTTTTTCATGGTGAAATGAGCAGCATACTGAGCTTCTCTAGAATTGAAAATATGTGCAAAATACTGTAAGCAATGCATCAGATGTAATGCTACTGCATTTTACTTATACATTCAGCTTGAAGGACATGATGTTAATAATCTCACTAGACATAACAGTGATATTAGCATTGGAGCGGATGCTAACACAATGCTACACATCCTTTAGCAACCTTGCTAGTTCTGTACATGAAATCACGACCATATTTTCGACAATATCAAAAGCTTCTACTGAGATCTGTCCTCCGTCGTGACGTTAAAATTTAGAAGCAGCTACACAATTGCTAGTTAGCTTGTTTGCTAATTACAATAAATGAATAGGAAACCTTAAAGAAGTCTACAAACATTCGAAATTGTTCTGTCAGAGTTTCTGATAGCTTCTGTCAGAGTTTATAATAAAAATGTAAATGGCAAAAATTAGTAAAACAATAGAAGAGAAAAGAATTGTGAGAAACGTGTTGACTGGTAAGTGTGAGAGTGAGTAGGAACCCAAAAGAACGGAGAAAACCACAGCTTTTACATCTAAAATCTCTTAATCATTGGTTTGATTTGAAGACTACATTTTTTACCACAGGATCTGACTAAATGACATTTCTTTTGACAAAAAAAAATCCTCAAATGTGCAAATATACCATAGCACTTCATAAATACCATACAGCTGATTAAAAACCTGCAGGTTTTTTCCTCAAAGTTCAAACCACAAGGTCCTCATGATCTATTTATGTATCTTAACATGTTTTATTCTCTACAATCTTTGCAATAGTGTTTCTCAAAGAGTCTTTCTTTTTCTTATGTATGGATTCTGTGCCTCTTGAAAGCATAGTAGATTACACTCTGCTTTTGATAGCATAATAAAGTGACAACTGTAGGGTCACGATTGATTGACAAATGATTCATGTTTGAGCTTGGTCATCTTTTCGAAATCAACAACACATAAAAATGTAGAACATCATTTTGTTATATCGGTTAAAACACACAGTATAAATGGTAATGGGGTCAGTTTTAAAATTTGGAAGCTTTAAAAAACTGAATGTAATTGTAAAATGTGAAACTGAATCTAATCATATGAAATCATATTCTAGTGTGTCTCCTTTAGCTAAATTACCAGTGTGCACTCAAGTTGTCTTGGACTTCACAAGTTTGTGTGAAAATGCATCTTCATGTCCTTCACTCAAAGAAAATATCTGATCTCCTGTAGTAAAGAAGTTGTAATATACATGGACCTCAGAATATGTAATTTTTATTTTTTTTATATTCTATATTATATCACACATTTATGACAACAAAATCTAAATGTGCATTTTAAACTCTGATATACTCCTGCAGATACACTTTTAATGACAAATACAGTGATCTTTGCTCATTGTGTATTTGTAAAATATATTGTAATCATCAATTAATCATTAAAAACAAACCGTTTTGATCTGAAATAATGTGCAATTTATAAAAGTACAATTCTTTAATATGTCACTGAGGCAGTATGTTCAGTATCATGTGATGGAGAAGACACCAACGCCATCTAGCGGATAGTTAAGCTATCAGTTATTCAAAGAAACCTTCACCCTGTACCTCTGGTCTTTTAGTAGTGAAAAAAATTTGCTATTTTGCTTGAAAGAAATTCATACGTTGACATTTACTGACCTTTAGTCTTTCAGTCTTTCCAGCTGTTTCACTTCCTCATCTGTTAATTCTTATATAATTAAACAGAAAATTAAACCAGCAGCCAAAATAAATAGAATAAAATTAAATAGAATAAACAATTTGCACCAAAATAACTAAACACTATAGTTCCAAAAAATTTTGCTTTGTGAATAGTGGTGGGATTCATCCAGCAATCACCCCCCCCACCCCAACCCCCCTGATTATTTGTCACCTGTCTGTAAATCCAGTTGTGTTAATAATAGTAAGCATAAGGGGGCAGTATCCAACAAAGAATAGTTCCCAACTACCCTCCATCGCTCTCATCCCCAGACATTACTGTCAATTGTTTTTGATAGAATACAAAAAGAAAAGAGTTTATCAAGGGTTTCTGGATGCTGACAAGTCAGTAAAAAGGCTCTTCTTCGATGTATTGTTGAGTAAGAAACAATTCGCTGAAAGATTCGACATTCCCAAAGATGGACAACTTAAAAAGTGAAGAGATCCAGGAAGTCGAGTTCTGACCTTCTTTTGGAACAGTGCACATAAAAATGTCACCTCACACCTTCCATGTCCCTGGTACAACCCTGACCTCGGATTACTGTTTGTGTGGAGTTTTATGTTCTTACATCATTGTGAGGTTCCTCTAGGTTTCCCAGTTTCCTCCCACCTACCAAAAAACATGGTAGTTGGTGGATTGATCGTTAGTTTGTAAAATAGTGAGTTTCCATTAAAACTTTAATGACTAAATGTAAATGAACAAGTAATAAATCACCATTTTATATCATTTTATATATAATTCTGTTATATTATAGAACCAGGAGTAAAAACCAGGACTGGAAATGTCCTCTTATAGATCTAAATAATTAGTCAGCACAAGTTAATGATCTTTACTGTTACATATATTTGACTTTGCTGATAGACCGGGTTGTTTTAATTTGGCCCACGCATTAAGCAGTGCAAACAGTGGAGTCAGCAGGCGGCCCATGATTCACCAGCGAGAGCTCGATCCCCCCCTATGGAGGTCTACAATTGGATTTCAATCAGTCTAGTCAAATAAAAGTCCATGGGAAACCATGCTGGGGCCTAATTATAATTTTTTTTCTTCCAGGGTAGCACATTGTGCAAGCAAAAACATTATTCCGCCATTAAAAATGCTCTGTAGCATTAGGACATTAAAGACTAATTATGTCCTATCACATGTTCTATCAGGCTGAATTACTGTGAACAGTGGACATCAGTGCAGTGTGTTTCTTCTATTGATAGTCAGTTTCACGCTCCGCCGGTCCACAAGTGGGCATGAATAGTGCACTTCAAAGTAACCGAGAGCAACGTTTAGCAGAAATGGCATGACGGATAAGATTAGGCTTAATGTAGCAGAACAGCTAAATGTCTGCTTTGGTGAGATGATGGCATGTTGCAATGTGTTCAGTATAGTATTTTTTATTGGGGTTTTTTGCAACAAAGCCACTCTCCTCATTCATTAGAATTTTGACATATTTTATATTCCTTTTGTACAGTTCATGGGAAATATGTGTTGAATTTTTTTTTTTTTTTTTTGTGGCCAGGTTTTAACACACCTCTGAGGGATTTTAGAGTGATGTGTCAGACACTGTTATATGGAGAATATATTTTTTCTCTCTCTTATTTCTATCTGAATATCATTGGTGTTCATGTTTCTAATGTACGCTCATCTGGTGTCTCATGGGGACCCATTTCTGCTTATACTTTAGTGTATGTCTGTCAAAAGTCATAATGTTGGATAATATTGAGGAACAGTTCAGATCATATTAAGGACTACATGTAATAACATTTAATTATAGGTGGGGAAGAGTTCAGAACGTTGGGTTACACTTAAAACAGTTCCTACAGCAAGATTATACTGGGAAAGGGTTTATAATGTTGACATATTAAGGAAAGAATTCTTATCTTCAGTCTGGTTCATAACATTAAATAGTGTTAAGCTTTGGATTGTATCATGTTAAGGAACAGTTCATGTGACTGAGTTATAATGTGGAAGAGTTCATCATGCTACTTTGTTTTAAGTGACAGTTTGTAGTGCTGGATTATGTTATCGGGGAGGTGGTAGCACAGTGGTTAAGCATCTGGGTTAATGATAGGGAGGTCAGGGGTTCAAGTATTGCCAAGATGCCTCTTTTTAGGCCCTTAAGCAAGGCCCTTACCCCTCTGTGCTCTACTGGGTGCTGTATCATGACTGACCCTGCACTCTGAACACAGCTTCCTACATTGCTGGTATATGTTAAGAAATAACAATTTCACTGTGGGCTCAATAAAGTATTCTAAAATAAATTTAAAACGAAGTTTTGAGGAACAGTTCATACCGTAGGGTAATAATGTGCAATACAAAATTCTTAATTTTTTTTTAAAGGAACAGTAATAATGTTGGATTATGTTCAGGAACAGTTCATACTGTTGGGTTGTAATGTAGTCGATTTAAAAAAGGTTCCATTATTTTTTGGGGAACAGTTTGTAATGCGAGATTGTGTTGAGGAACAGTTCATACTGTTGGGTTGTAATGTAGACGATTACAAAAGGCGCTATTATTTTTGAGGAACAGTTCATACCATCGAGTACTGAGGAAGTGTTAATAACGCTGGACTTTTCTGAGGAACAGTCCACATTAGAAATGGATTTTATTTGGGGGATAATTGATTTTACTGAGGAAGCGTACATAATTTGTCATTCTAATGAGGAAGAGTTCACTGTTAGATTCTACTTATAAAGAGTACATACATAATGTTAAATTTAATTTAAGTAACGATGATGATGGAAGTTTACAGTATATTGGTGAAGAGTTCATAAGATTAGAACACAATAAGGAACAGTTCATAGCCTTAGTATACATTGATTAAAAGTAACAATAGTGAGGAACAGTTCATTATGCTTAAATATTATATTTATTGAGTACATAAATTCAAAATGATTTAAAACCAGTTCATATTGAGGATGTTGTAATGTTATTTTATTTTAATGAAAAGTTTGCAACCTCAGAAAAAATTGAGGAAGAGTATGTAACTTTAGAATACATAAAAAAAAACATTTGGAATATTGCTTCATATTGAAGAACGAATCCATGCTTCATTATAGAACACATTTTTGAAAAAGATTTAAGGTTTAAGACTCAAGAGCTCATTGTCATATGTACAGGAAACAATCTGTTATACTATACAATGGAATTGTTTTCTTTGTAAATCCTCCAAGCAGCCTATGACCTACTGTAAATAAATTAACAGTGGAAGACAAAAAAAAAAAGTTTACAAAAATGACAAATGTCCTGGAGAGGTAAATTGGTTCCTTCGAAGTAAAAGAAGGAGTGTACATTGTTAGATATAGTCGGTCTGATCGTATTACATTTGTAATGTCCATAAAATAAAGATTTAAATGTAAGCATTGCTCATTTTTATTGAAAATTAATGTGCACTTTTAGAAACCTTTTCCAACTCCAGTGTCTATTGCTAGATGCCATTTACAGCCCACTGGGGGGAAGGAGACCATGTCTGTGTGTGTGTGTGTGTGTGTGTGTGTGTGTGTGTGTGCGTGTGTGTGTGTGTGTGTGCACGTGTGTGCGTGTGTGTGTGTGTGTGTGTGTGTGAGAGAGAGAGAGAGAGAGAGAGAGAGAGAGAGAGAGAAAGAAAGAAAGAAAGAAAGAAAGAAAGAAAGAAAGAAAGAAAGAAAGAAAGAAAGAAAGAAAGAAAGAGAGACCGAGAGGGGTGTGACAGTGCTGAGGTGCAGTTGGAGTGTGGGAAAGTGTGGGAATGTAAAAGCCCCCCATGTGATCAGCAGTGTTTCCCCTGCACAGTGTTGGCATAAAGCCCCAGGCTTGAGCTTTTCCTTTCCTCTTAGTGTTGAAGGAGGGAGGCTGTGCATGTATGTGTGTGTGTGTATGTGTGTGTGTGTGTGTGTGTGGGATGGTGGGCAGGCACATGCACCACAGATCATGACTGATGGCCACAAAGCACACTTCTGGACACTTCAGGACAGAAATCTGTAGTTTCTACTCTGGATTGCTGCATTTTTTCCCCTCCTCTGTGAATTATTGCGACTGGAACTGGACAGCTTTCATCATGCTTTCAACTCTTGACCCACAGAAACTCGAGTGACAGAATTTTCAGAATTTTTCTTTTTGTAAAGAGAAGGCAGGGAAGATCTGTATTCTTTTAGGAGAAACGAATACAAGATTAAAATGAGTGAGGAGAGTAAAGGCGACAGTGGGAAGGATGTGGAGAAACAACTGCGCCTGCGTGTGTGTGTGCTGAGGGAATTGCTGCAGACTGAGCGGGATTACGTCGAGACCCTGCACTTCCTTTCGGTATGGCGATATTAAGCCTTTGCTATCTCACCCAAACACCCTAAATACAAGATATAACACGTATATACATCTTCAGAGCACAAATGCATAATAATCTGGCATCACAAAGTTTTTTTCTATTTTGTCTTTTTTTATTTTATTTTTTTTAAATAGATGTATTGGTTATTTTTTTTTCATTTATCAGCAATTTGCAGTTACAAAAAAAAGGACACTGTACTTCTTATCCATTTCTGGTTACATTTAAGTGACCAGTTGTGAAAGTTAAATGAATGTCAAATGACAAGCGATTTTCTTTCGTCACTACTTTCTGATCTAAACAGAGACCCGATATCTAATCCTATTCCTGCTCATTTGTTTCAACCTCTCTGATGCACCTGTCTCATTCATCACTACTCATTTAAGTATTCAGTGGCTTTCAAATCGATATTTTAGTGCAAGAAAAAGTGGTACAATTGGGCAAGGCATCCTAGTCTTCATCAAACACGAGCATGGCATTGATGGATCTTCTATGATCTAATACAGTATATCATTTAAGTTTATTCTTTTAGATCGATTGTGTATGTGTGGGTCATTTTTTTAAGCACAGGATATACATTCTAATGCAAAAGTTTCTGGCTGGTAGAAACGTGGAGATGTTTATGGTTTGTGACATTCCATGTGACCTTCTACTAAAGTAGAATCCTCTCAGCAATGGTTCCTTTGCTGTTTGAATATTAACCGTCCAACGAATCTGCAAGGAACCCTCCTTTTTCAAAGAATTTTAAGATTAGATTTGGAGTCTTTCAGAGTTCTCCGATGTCTTCTTTAAGCCTCATGGTCAGGAAAATGGAACCGAATATCATCAGTCCAGAACGGCTTTGGAGTGTAGCAAAGCAGAGAAGCTGGCAGTCTGTTGAACTCTATTTTTCATTCTTTATAATCTTATTCATACTGTTGCTACACGAACTCTCAGGATACAAACATTCAAAATTAATAACAAATGCAGATGCAAAAACCGATATATATTTGATGTTCCTCTCTTGCCTCAGCCAGCACGTTCATTCAGAGAGCTACATATGATTATAAAAAAGTGATCATATCATTGTCATGGCCTTTTCGAGTTTAGCTCTTGCCAAGAGCTAAACTCAGACAAAAGAGGCAGCATGCCAGCACTAACACAGGTAGATTCTGGATTACTAACACCTGGACTGTCACTGCTTCCTTCAGAGCACGAACTCTATTGTAGTTCCAGGTCTAAGGCTGGAAGAATAGAACGAGCTTAATGGTATTATGGAATAAACAGAAAGTCAAAGGCAGGAAGGAGAGGAAATGATCTTTAAAAAATGCTGCTGAATGTCTGAGACAAAAGAGTCATTTCCGTGTTTCAGAGAAGGAAAATGACTCTATGAGATTGCTAGTTCAGGTAAACGCTGATTAGCATATCCCCCCATTCACCCCTCCAGCAAAAAAAATGCCAAACGTGTAAAAAAGCATCTATTCATCAATACATTTTACAACCAGTTAACATGTTAAACATTAGGAATTGTACTTCAGAGCAGGGCTAAGGGCAGTGTGCAGTGTGTTATTTGGATAGTTGCTTCCCACACCATATGGATGTATGCAATCCTCAGCTGAAACCTCTGCCCCAGATGGTTTTAATGTAGGTACCTGGAGGAGCGGGGGTTGGTGGGGGGTTGTTTTGTGTTTTGGGGGAAATGCAGCGACCGCTTTTCCTAGAAATCATCCAAGTCTGTGCGATCTTAGCCTACAGAGGGTGCTTGGGTTTTATTCTAAGGAGATGGAAATATTCATTGACACATCACCCTGGGAAACTTCCAGAAAATGTCGGTTTGTTTCAGGGTCTGACAAATCTGCTTTCATTTGCTCCTTTAAACCACAATTCCCAGAAGGTTTCGCATACTTAGGGATAAATTAATGTTGGTGGAGGACCTTGTGGCTTTTAGGTCTGAGATTTAAACCCCAAATTTAAGCAAGAATGTTTTATTCACTTTTACTGTCAGTCGACTTACTGTATACGGTACCTTCTTTACTGGCAATTTAAGTACGTAGCAGATAGCTACGTATTCACAGATGTCCCTAAATTCTGTTCCCAATTTGTTGGTTGATGGATTTGGTCTTAAATCCTAGATGGAAGATAGAGCCTGTCTACCGTTATGACATTGCTGGTGCATTTACAATGACAAAACAATTTACAATCTCAGACATAACAGTTATATTTTGGTCTTAGTTTCTAAATACAAGAGCAGGAAGTTCCTTTGTCAGACATCTCAATATTGAGAAAGTCTGTATAGGATGAGTGGATCCATTGGTGCGAATGTTGGACATATAGTCTTAGAATGCAGTTCACAGTTGACGGCTTGTGACAGAGACTAGGCTCATTACTAGTGAAATACTGAGTCTGATGGCATTGACAGATGTATTTGCATAAACATTATATCTTTAATAGATTGGTGGTTTTGGGAGGTGGTGGTTTTGTGGTTCAGGCATTGGACTTTGAAGGCGAAGGTCATGAGTTCAAATCCCAGCCACATAAGCTGCTACACATGGGCCTCTGAGCAACCCCATGGCTGCTCAATTATATGAATTATATAAATGTAAGTTGCTCTGGATAGGGGCATCTGCTAAATTCCATTAATGTAAATGGTAGATGAAATTTTTTGAGCATAGTGGAGATCAAACGTTTTTTACTAAAGTACTAAAGTGCTGCTGCATCAGTATCTATTAGACATCATTGGCACCATTGGCAGTTTTGTTCTTTGTCATTTAAAAAAAAATTGATAAGCATCAGTCAGGATGCAGGGCGGATGTTTTTCCTTTCAAGAAGAAAAAGTCTAGTAAAAAAACATCATCCAAGACATGAAGGATCAAAGTCTCCTCTCATTTTCACAGCTCATCCTCATTAGTTACGCTGTCCCATGAAACCAGACTCTGTCTCTGATTACCTCTGCACCTCGAGAGTCTGTCCTGAAGGCATGCTGAGGTTGACCCTCAGAGATCAAAGACTGTCTTCAGGCTTTCTGTTGCCTGGAGAAACTGGGGGGATCGATGCCATGTTGAACAGAGAGCATTTTTGTTTGTTAGATTTTGGGTGGAGGACGTCTGTGCTAGACAGTTTGGCTCCCAGTAGACAGGCATGGTGAAAGTGCCAGAGGGGGCTCTGACGTGAGAGCCTGGGCTTGGTGAGTTCTTTTATAAACCATGTATCCTGGTGGACGAATTCTTTAGAGGTTGCGAATTCCAGAGAACCAAATCAGACATGATGAATACCTTAAATACAAACTGGTAAAATGAAACTGGGATTGCTGGATAGACTGGTTATCAGTATTTCTTGGATAATCCGAATAACTTGTTACATAAAAATTGTTACATAATGTCTCACTAAAAGATGAGCAAAGTGTGTTTGGCTCTGGTTCTCAGACAGAGGAAGTGCCCTTAAGGGCTGTCTCTGCGATTTCCTAGAATGCTTTATGTAACTGTTCATCTTGATAATGAGAGCTCTTAGATAGTTGTTTGTTTTAGATCGCTTTTGAAAAAATGTGACACTTCCATGTACAAGTGATTGTCAAAGCAGGGTCATTGAAATTATACAGAAACACTGAATTTGTCATTTGGTCCCAATATGTAATTACTCCTTTAACTTTATGGAGAGCACATTTGGGGGGAAAATAGTCTGGAGAGAGTAAAGGAAAGCCCTTTCATATCTTAGATTCAGCTGAAAAACAGATGTCTATGAATACAGTTGGCTTGGTTAACTGGCCCCTTTGCACTGTTTCTCTCTGCAACGGTCTGTAGCATGAAGGATTGACCACCCAATGTCATGGTTTAAAACCCTGATAATGAAACTCATAAAAATGAAATTGTGGCACCATAAAACAAAAATTTGCTTTATATCCCTTTTGGGGCTTTGCACTCTTTTAATGTATACTAACCCTGTGAGTCTCTTGTGAGACATATTCCGTTCCAGAAACAAACAATATTTATCATTGAAACGTATTATATTAGAGTTTTATTTTCGGTTGGATGCACCACAAAACAGTTGTGAAACCGAGCGAAACGTTGGATTACAGTTGCGCATGATTGCGCAACCGTTATCCTCGTTTTCAAAGCTCGTCATAAAACGGTCGTAAAAGATAAATTTAAACACTCTCTCTCATCAAAAAGACTCGATCCAGTAAGACTTTAGGAACACTGGACCCAGATCCAAATATTAACCCTATTTAAGCATCGAAGCTAGCATTCATTGGAGCTTTTAAAGAGGAACATTTTAGTGCTTGTTGATTTTTTTTTAAGATCAAAAACACGTGCAAACAAATAAAAGTGACAAGCTCTGTCTCATGAGAGAAATCTATTAGCATTTAACCCATGTTTGGGAGGTCACACGTTTCTCACGTGCAGGGCTGTAATGAGGATTGCAATTTTTAATGAGGCCCCGGTTGCAGAAATGTGAACCACTTCATATATCAAACAGCATGACAATGTACTACACTAATATCTAGGTTCTTATTTGGTTTTTGTTTTTTTAACCTATTTTTAATATATTCTGCTCACACTCTCTGTCTAAGTCTAATTGAGTTTTTTTACTTTGTTTAAAGTTTTTTTTGTTAATTTTGTTTTGGACTCACATCCACTCCTTTTCTCAATTGCGTGATAGCTATCATTAATTGCAAAAAAACAACATTAGTGTAAGTGGAAAGATGCAAAGACATAAACTTAGCATGTTATTTAATAGGGCAAATCCTATAATCCCATCGCCAAAGTCAAAACACAATTAATAAGGGAAAAAAAAGCAATAACCAGCAGGAAAATGTTGTTATAACTTAATCATTACAACTAAACAATAAGCAAACTTTGTGAAGAAATAAAGGAACCACCTGATCATCTAGTATTAGTGATAAATCCAATGTACCTTGTCAAAACCGACTATATGTGCTTCCTCCTTCAACTGTTACCACAAAGATGAAGCTAAACCAGTGTATAGAATGCTTTTGGATGCAGTAGCATTACATTTTCCCTTCACTTAAACTAACAGACCCAAACCTGCTCCAGCATGACAATGCCCCTGTGCAGAAAAAGCCATCTCCATTAATATACATGTGTTCGAGTGGAAGTTCTTGAGTAACCTGCTGTAGAGCTCTGACCTCAACTCTATTGAAAACCTTTGGGATGAATTTAAATATTGACAGCAATCCCCAGGCTTCCTCACCTCACTTTCATCAGTACCTGACTTTACTAACGGTCTTGCAGCTGATTGAGCACAAATCTCCACAAGCGTACTAAAAATTCTGGAGAAACATCTTCCCAGAATATTTAATAACATTAGCTGATTGTCCAGAATGGTGTTCTTATGTTATGTTTGTGTTCTTTGGGTATGCCTTTGGTTTACCTATGTATTTGGTTTGTCTTAGTCCCCCCCCCAGCTCCTGTCCTGTCTTGTCATTGGTCTGTTTCGTAATGTGTGCTGTGTTATTGTTACCAAGGTGTCTGCTGTTTTATGCTCATGTTTCTGTTGCTAGTTTCAATCCAAATTGTTGCCTGTTTAACGATCACTAGAGCAAAACAGTTCCAGTAGCCTTTCAGGCCTGTAACTGTAAAACTCCAGTTAAAGAGGCTTTTGTGAGCATTAATTGCTCTGAAGGGAGCCCAAAGTGGGAATGCTGCACACGACTGGGATGAACTGAAATGTATTTTAAATAGAGCTTTTTAAATAATTCCAGGTTTGTGAATTAAGTTCAAATCCTGAGCCTGAACCTTTCATGAATTATAGAAAAGAAAAGAAGTGTAGAATGTAGCTCTACACTACTGTTTTACATTAAAGATGTTATTACTTCTGCAATTCAGATGTGATGGGTTCCTTGGAGCCTTGAACCCACACTTGTTGGTCTTCTTCTCTTAGAATAAGTTTATTACAGGGGCAGATATTATTGTTGTTGTTGTTGTTTTTTTGCTCAGGCTAGAACTAACGCCAGATGGGGCATACATACTCAGAAGGAGCAGTGAGCCCTGGTATTGCCCCTTCCCTTTTGGCGGTGGGGGGTGTGTGTGTGTGGAAGGTCAGGGGTTCACATAACCCCCATCTTTGACCTTCTTCCTACAAGTTGATCTTTAATCCTGCTGTTTTGGAAATGGAAGGCTTGATTACATGGCCTTTTGTTTAACAGTAATACAAACAGTCAATCTTGTAGAATCACCACCACCACCACCACCACCACCACCACCAACAACAACAACAACAATAATAATTATAATAATAATACTAATAGAATAATCTCCTGCCTCTTGTACCCTTGTAGCTTTCTCAATATCTATTTGATTCTACATGGAAAAATAACTGTAATTGTGAAATTTTTAGGAATAAAATTGTCTGTAATAAATCATCTGTGATAATTCCATACTAATTATTTTGTACTAAACTAGTAAAACTCTTTTCAACTTTTTTTTTTTTAAGGTTAAATTAATAATTATTAACTATTACTATTTAATATTTGTTATGAAATGTAATTCATGTAATAACACAATTCACTGAGGTGTATGCTATGTTTTATTTAATTATTATTCTAAATTTAACAGTAATATATTTCACTAGGTTGTTGAAAGATCTATCTTTTTTTTATACCCTATTAGAACAGAATTTTGCATTGACTGCGTTCATTGCTTTATGATTACAAAATTAAATATTCATGGAATGTGAAAATAGTTACGTGTGGATTTCTGAGTAAAATACTGCTGTGTGGTGTTTACACGACTGTCTGAAAAATCTTATAGCTGCTACACAGCAGCTTAAACAAGACTGAGAAAAAAAAAACCCCACTTTTGAAACACTGCTCTGAAGAGTTCATGGTTCTCTGTAATTTGTCAGAGACAGTGGAAAGTCTGTCAGCTGTAATTGGAAAAAAGATGAGCATTGACTGCTAAAGTCTTCACCTCCACCATGGCTAATCATACAGTAGCTAGTACTTATTCTCTGCTCTTTCTTTCCCAGTTTTTTTCTCTCAGGTATTTCAATATGTTCATAGTGTTGACAGGAAGTGTGGAGAATTGTTTATATTCTGTTAAATATATATATTATAAAAATATATATACTTTTCTTTTTCCACTGAGTGGCATAAAGAGATTCAACTCAGTCAGAAATGCTAATTAGCAATGCGCTGTATTGATGTTGTGCATTATTCTCAGCGAACAGACAATCTGTCCCAGTGTTGTCTGTGTTTCGAAGTTCTGCAGCGATTTTAATATTCTTGTCACATAGCAGGCTGTGTGTATTCCCCACAAGCTACAGACACAAAGAGCTTGTGTACAAAGCTCTATTTAAACACACCACTCTCATTTAGTCTGATGTCGCTTCACATGACTGGTGTCGTATTTGATTTTGGAACGTCTGACTTCTTGTCGTCATTCATGTGTCATTCAATTTCACATTAAAGAACAGTTTGAAAGCTATCTTGTTTAATATGCTTTGCATTACATTGTTTTGATGTTAAAAAAAGTGATTTGTTTCAGATCTTCCCCTTGACAAATCACTGGAGCCTAGAATGATACAAAACATAATAAGGTGAAATGTTCATTAGCAATCTTCCCAGTTGTGACACCATATTTAGCATGTTTGAGTCTTCGGGTTTGGCCGCTTGGTTGGGTGTCAGGTTTGTGATTGCGGTGGGCTAGTGAGAGCTTTCAGGGGCTCTCCACTCAGTGAGTTCCTTTTGCTTTTGTTTCATGGCAAGCAGGATTTCCTTCCTTCCTGGCCCTCCCCTGCTTTACATTGTGCTCTGTGCTTCCTGTGCTGTCGCTCCTTTCCAGAGCTTTGGCAAAGAAATAAAACAAGTTACTCAATGAATCAAAATCCATTCGTGAATCAAATTTTGGTTTTCCCTAAACACTCAAGAAGTATCATAAAAGTACTATAAGAATAATAATAAGTATTATATTTGGTGGACTGGTTGGATCATTGAATCACATCTTTCAGTGCGATCTAATACCTATTAGTGTGTTTGCTGATGCTGAATCAGCAAAACTGGGTCCAAAAATGCTTTTTTGGGAAATTGTGGGAGGCTTGTATATGACTGAAAACGTACCTTTCATTCATTGGTCAAGCATTGGTGTGTAAAAATCATAAAATCACCTGTACTGTTGTAAAATATTACATAAAATCACCTTCACTGCACCTGGGCCTAAAATTTTCACTTGATCACCAGGTCCAAATCTACACATTAAATATAATATTTTTACAGCCCTACATCTCTTTCCTTTGGTTCAGTTCACATTTGTGGCTCAAGCATGCAGTCCAATATGTGGCATATAAACTATATGGGCAAACATATTGGGTCACCTGACCTTTTATGCCATATGTGGTTCTTCTCCAAACTTTTACCACAAAGCTGGTAATTAACCAATGACCAGGTGTCTGCAAACCTTTGGCAATATAGTGTTTATGTCTCATATTGTTCATTTGGGCTGATTCAGAGTTGAAACTTAAGATTTGAATTCTCAGGCCACTTGTCCAGGGGCTCGTGTTTTTATGGTCATCTCCTTAATTTGACCACTTTAGTTCTTCATGTGCCTTCATTAACCATACGGAGGAGAATTCTCAACAGTGCATATGTCAATGCACCACTATTCTCCCAAATGAATAGAATGCCTGTGTAGCCTCTTATGCCAGCTGCCCTTCCCTTTGACAGGTGTTCACTTAGAGGGACATCAATGGCCAATTGTGAGGTTTCCATGTTACGTGAAATGGGCATTAATGCTCACCAGGTATATTCAAAAAACATCAATTTTGGTTTAACCTACTGCTTGAACAATCAATGGCTCAGGATGGGATCCAGGACAAATCAATTGGATTGCTCATCAAGTTCGATCTCTGGTTTTGGCTGACTTACAGGGTGCCATCAACATGTCTCTTCCTGTAGTCTGTGCTCTTTCAGCCAGAACGGATAGAGCCTGGCGTGCTGGATGGGTTAGCAAAGGCCACTGTTTCTTCCCACATACAAAGATGGCATTGAGCCCAGAACCCTCCGAAGGGGTCTTTTCCTGGCCTGTCCTATTTTCATTCCCATTCAGACCTGTCTCTAAGGACTTACAAAAAACTTCTTGGGGTTCTTTCACAACTTGCAGCATCCAATTTTCTGACAGGGATTGGGGATAAAGAATCAAAGACAACAATTCAAAGGAAAGTCAAAACCTCCATAGAGCTTGTTGCAGGAAACGGGGGTCATTTATAGTTAGCGAGGTTCTGATCAGAAGCAAACTAATGACAGTGGCAGTATTTTGGTAAAGACTGACTAAAACATGGTCATGCTGAAAGCCCAGCTTAGTCAGCATGACCAACATCCAGGCCCTAGCCAATTATGGGACTGCATAATCAGCTTTGGAGTAAATATATAGTGCATTGCTGATGCATATTCAGTAGGATTTGCTGACTCTTGTACTGAATTCTATTATTCAGGGCTTTTGTTGATCATCAACCCTGCTTTTAAAGTGTGTAATTGGAGAATGTGTGGTGAAAATTGTATTTTTACTTCCTGAATCCTCATTTAGAGGTGTTTCTTTTTAATACAAAAGCTTTTGAAAACTAGAGGAAGAACAAAATTTAAATGCAGAGCATTGTAAAGACCCAAATCTCTTCCTTTGTTCAAACACCTAGTGACTAAGAAGCAAGTATATATATAATGTATGTGATGGTATTTTTATCAATGTTTACACACTATTACTTTCAAAATAGTCCCTTTGCACAGCGATACAGTGCTCTCAGCGATCCTGACACGTCTAAAATGGGCCCTGAAAGTATACTTTTTATCAAACCTTCTGCTATTTGCCCTGAACCTCCTCAATGGTGGCAAAATGGCAACTTTTGAGCAGGATCTTTATTTTAGGGAAGAGAGTAAAGTCTACAGGAGCCAAAACTGGTGAGTAGTGTTGGCGAAGAACTGAGATGATGTGGATCGTTCCTTTTATGAACATCATGCACAAGTTGATGAATGGTTTTGTCGTCTTCAGGGGTTGAGATAATGTCTATCAGGCTTCTTCTACATACATGAAATCACAGACACCTGTGATTGGCCAGTGTCACTGCGATTGACAGGGGAGAGATGAGAGAAAGGCGAATTTTGGTCTGCTGGTTCGCAGCCACAAATAACTGTGGCATAGTTGGGATTTTAACGTCCTTGTAATTAGAGGCAATTTTCTGTTTGTGCCATGTTGAGGTTTTACTTTTATTTATTTTTTCTTACGTACAAGAAATGCACACAATTGACATTTGACAACTGGCATCACAATTGACATGAATGACATCTGTAAGATATTCTTCTTGTTATCCTCTGTCTTCCATATTTTTTTTATAACACCTCATGCTAATGTTATATATGAAAATAATCATAAAATGATTGGGATTTGAACTTTACTGTAATTGGTGTATTTTACTCATAACAATGCAACATTTTGACCAGGAAGCATAAACAAAGGCGAAAGGCATCTGTCATACTATGGTGCATTTATTTATACTGAAAGATGTTTAGGATGCATGTATCAAAGTTCCATTATCATTTTACCCAAATCTGATTTGGATTTTCAACATTTGCAAAATGCTTTTTTAAAGCATCTCCAAGGACACATCAGATGTGGTAGACATGATCTCAAATATATTTCTACTCAGCCCTTCCTGTGGATGTCTCCCAGGATTGTAGCTACATTGTGCAGGGACTGAGACAAATCCTGGTCTGGTGCTGTCATGAGCCATGCTAAAAGACAGCGTTGTCTCCTGGTGGTGGTCTGTGCACGCAGAGAGCATGATGGCATTCCTGTGTTGTTGAAGCAGCGCAGAAACCGGGCTGATAAATGAGTATTTTCCTCCACAGGAAGAAAATCAACACCCATTTCCTGTCCGGTGCAGGCGCGTGGGGGAAATCTCATCTGTTTATTTCCATAAGAATGTGCACTTTTTATCGTTAAATCTTTGAAATCTTGAGTGTTGTGTTTGATGTGCCATGAATTTCTTTTCAAATCAAATCCTACACACTGCACTGATTTACTGTCCCAGCCCAAGCCCACATGTGTAAAGACAGGAACGTAAACGGACACCTGCTGCTATCGTCTCATAAAGAAGTCGCAAAAACATGTGGTTTATATCCTGTTTTGTCTGGAAGTGACAGATGATCTTTGTTTTGCGGTCGATAGCCATTTTGGCATGTTTACTCTACTCAGGAGAGAGCATGAACTTCACATACCTATCACCTTACTCATAACATTTCCTTCGCAAAGACCTGAGAAGCCCTAGAACTCGGTTCGTCCTAGGAGTTCAAGACCTCATTTCAGAATATAAAACAGCACACACACACTCACCTGCTTGTTGCTTTGCTTTCACACTCCAGCGGCTTCATTAAGCCCTGCAGACGCGGTCTCTTTGCATTATCAGCCGGCTCGCTTCCATTCGATAAGGGTGAAATTGTTGTCTCTACGGATTGTTAATCACACAAAGAAAAATTGTTCATTAAAATGCATTTACCAGCAAGCATAACAAAGTCATTTCAATTTGAAACACTTGCTGAGTCTTGTAAAAAAAAAGTTCTGAACTAATTAAAACAACAAAGAACCAGTGAAACATCTTCAAACAAATGCGGACTGCTTCTAATTATCATATTTACAATCTGAACAGAATGTACTGGTGTCCCTGTTTATGAATCCGGTTATGAACTCATGTAACATGTTACATAACCGGTTTATGTATTAAAAAAAAAAAAAAAAAAAACCATAAAAAGATTCTTGCAATGGAAATAGGGAATTTAAGGATTTAAAAAAGAAGGCAATTCTTATAAGAACATGGCCGACCATGTGGTGGTAGATCATCGGTTAAGGCCATCAACGTTGGTACAGAAGGTCATGAGTTACAATCCCACCACCACCAAGTTACCACTGTTGGGCCCTTGAGCAAGGCCCTTTACCCTCAGTTGTCAGTAGCTGTGGATCAGGGTGTCTGCCAAATGCTATGCAGGGTTTTTCCATTTAATCTGGATTCATTGATGAGAAATGATTTGATGAAATTTGCTTTTTAACATAAGATCCGATTGCGATTCCGATTTTGTATTCATAAAATAGTTTGGGAAAGTTTATAGGACTGTGCTGAGACCTGTGATGTTGTATGGTTTAGAGACAGTGGCATTGAGTAAAAGACAGGAGGTGAAGCTGGAGGTAGCAGAGCTGAAGATGTTGAGGTTTTCGTTGGGAGTGACGACGATAGTCAGGGTTAGAAATTAGTTTATTAGAAAGACAATGAATGAAGGACGTTTTGGAGACAAGGTGAGAGAGGCGAGATTGAGATGGTTTGGACATGTACAGAGGAGGGACATGGGGTATATCGGTAGGAGAATGCTGAGGATGGAACCACCAGGAAGGAGGAAAAAAGGAAGGCCAAAGTGAAGGTTTATGGATGTGGTGAGGGAAGACATGGAGGTAGTTGGTTTGAAACAAGCAGAAGTACAGGACAGAGGGGTATGGAGACGGATGATCTGCTGTGGTGGAAGAAGAAGAAGAAAATAGTTGTCCATTGCCTGTTCTCTTTTAGTTCTTAGAAAATATCTAAATATAATTGAGGGCATGAATACTAATGCACTTTGCTCAGGCTTTTAATATACACAATATAAACAAATGTATTAAGACCCCTCACTTTTCAACTATTTGTGCACTTTGAAGGATGTCTTTAAAGGCGCTAGCATAGAAATTTTCCGTTCACTTGAACTAGAAGACCCAAACCTGTTCCAGCATTATAATCTGCACAAAGCTAGCTCCATGAAGATATGGGTTACATTGATTAAAGTAAAAGATCTTTTGCTATAGAGCTTTAACTCTATCAAGCACCTTTTAGATGAATGTGAAGGCTGACTGAACCCCAGGCCTCCTCACCTCACCTCCATGAGTACCTGACTTTACTAACACCCTTGTGGCTAATGAACACAAATCTCCACTAACACACTCCAAAATCTGGTAAAAAATCTTTCCAGAAGATTGAAGGTTATTATAATAACAAATGAGAATTAAATGTGTAATAGGATGTTCAAAAAGCACATACATATCTTATGATCAGGTGTCTACTAACTTTTGTCCATACACAGTATTAATCTGTACAGTATAATATCTCTTGTGATGAACTCACATTTGGGGATGTTGTTGTGTCAAGAACACAATGTGTTTTCCTTTTTTATTTTTGTCTGTTCCATTCACTATCACATTGGTGTTCTTAGAAAGAGACTCAGATACCAAGTACAGGAGAAAGAGACCTTCCGGTTATTATGATATTAAGCCTGTGGAATGCAAGAGAATTTGGTGAAGAAGGGATGTGTTGCATAACATGCTTCGATTTCCTTTTACCAGGCTTCAACAAACATGAGAATTGAAAAACACAGTATTAAACTGTACTTTATACAGTATATCTACAAAAGTTTACAATCCTAAAGAATTTTGAGATTTTTCACCTCAAAAGTGCAGGTGTAAGAACATGTGTGTGGTGATTTAAGAAAGCCAGGATTTGCTTGACCACCATTTTTCCAGGCATGGTAAAAATGTTATGTTTAGCTTTGACTATGATCTGAGAAAAGCTTAAATATTGGATTTCCTGTGAAACGTCCAAACAGAATTTGGCTGAGTGAAGCATTTCTTTTCTGAGTGTGTGTGTGAAGTCTATTTGGATAGTCTGCCAGGACAGGATGCCCATGAGGTGTTGTTTCGTTTTACTCAAAACCACTTTGGTATTTTTTTTTTCCCTTTTTGATGCTTTGTGTTGGTCTGTCTCCACAGTTCTATTCAAGTTTACAAAAATTGGAATTTCTTTCTGTCTGAAGATAAAACTAAGAACAAATAGTCCATTGTCAGATGTATACCAGCCTGGGATTTCCACCAAGCTGTCGAAAGTCACATTGTTTTCCTGTTCCACATTCCAAAACTATACTGGCAAGTTGATTGCTGGGAAGCCTGCTTCTGATTGTGCTTGTCTCAAACAAGTGGTGGTTCCTGAACTGAGCACATCCGGTCATGAAATGAGCTGTCCATATTTGAACACAAAGCTATTTGGGAGCATGTGCTTCTTATCAGTGCTCTGATATTCATGGTCCCTTTCTGAGGTCCACAGACAGACAGGAAACTTGTGCTTAGCTCCACCACAGTCTCCACAGTTTATAGCTTGAGTCTTAGGATTGATAATATTGTGGGTCTTTGAAAACAGTGTACAGCTGCTTCCATTAGTGCAGTGGTGCTTTTAGTAGACAGACTCTGACAGAACATTTTGGACCTAAACCAGTAATACATTATATGGGGAAATTATTTGTCGACACAAATAGATGAATATGTTACAATTGCATTGTAAAGCCATGTACAGAAACGATTCGGTATGAATATGTGTACAGTTTTATTATTATTATTCAACTTAAAAACATAAATAACAATGCCAATCCTGTTCCAGCACGATAATGTGTGCCAAACAAGCACCATGATGACATTTTGCCAAAGTTGGTGTAAAACAACCCTGACCTCATCCCCCACTAAAGATCTTCAGGATAAACTGTAACACTACCTGCCTCCAATTCCTTTTCACCCAACATCAGTTCCTGACCTCATTAATGTTCATGTATCTGAATGAACACATGATCAGAAATTTGGTGTAAAGTCTTGCCTAAAAGGTGGAGCTTCTTGAGTGGAACTGCAAAGTGAGATTCAATCTAGAGAGTGGTGTTTAAAGAGCACATAAACACTGGTGCAAATTAATATTCCAGAGGTAACATGAGGTGTCCAAATGAACCCCATCCATGTTTTCACAACTGGCAACCCATGGACCATCTTTCTTTTGTTAACCTGAGTTAACATGACATCAGACTGATCATCCTACTCATCCCGGGCCAGAGTCTGTTGTTTGATGAAAGAAGGGATTTGCCTACTCTACAATCAATTGCAGACGAGTCTTACACTACACAATCGTGATCACCAACTCCTACAGCACTCTTTCATTCTGTCTGTCATTGACTTTTCATTCTAACTGGGATATTTTGCTTGCGAAATAATTTTGTTGCTGGCCAGGTACAATATTTTTTCTGCTGTGATTGTTCTAGACGATTTACCGATGTACCAAATGTACCTGTGTCTAGAAAAACTTCTTACGTCATTAAACGATTTATTTCTTTGGTGTTACATTATGATCTTTGGCAAGATATTTAGCCTTAATCCTTATTCCACGGTGGCCTAAATGTGTATTGGAATTTACACCGATCAGGTATAACATTATGACATTATAACATTATGATGTAAAGTGGAGTGAATAACACTGATTATCTCTCCATAATAACACCTGTTAGTGGGTGGGATATATTTATTAGGCATCAAGTGAACATTTGTTTCTTACATTTGATTTGCTAGAAGCATAGAAGCAGGAAAAATGGGCAAGCATAAGGATATGCGTGAGTTTGACAAGGGCCAAATTGTGACGTCTAGACGACTGGGTTAAAGCATCTCCAAAACTGCTGCTCCAGGTTTGCAGTGGTCAGTATCTATCATAAGTGGTCTAAGGAAGAAACAAGGTGGCCGAGGCTTATAGATGCATGTGGGGAGGGAAGGCTGGCCCGTGTGGTCCGATCCAACTGACGAGTTCTGTCGCTCAGATTGTTATAGAAGTTAATGCTTTGCCACACAGCACAGTTTCTAAAGGTCAATCAAACCTGAACTTAGAACAACAACTCTTAATATTTAGTCAAGTCTTTTCCTTGGCAATTCTATTATCATTACTTTTTGCTTAGAGTGGGGATTGAAGTTGGAATTGAAATGTGATTGTTGAAATATGCGAGCCACTTGTAATCAGTGGATTTGCTGCTCTCTAATTAGCGTGCCAGCCCAAGAGACTTCCCCTGTTAATTTGGCCATGTACGTGTACTGGAAGATTGTAGAAGGTGTTTACGATAGAGACGCAATCAGGAGATCTTGACATCTCTGACATGCTAACAGGAAATGCTTTAGATTATTTAGTGTCATTAAAGTTTGTAGGAAGGCGAAGCAGGAAGACTTTTCTCATAAGGTCATAAGGTTTTCATATCATAAGATTTCCCAGTATATATATATATAAAATATGTCAAATTCAAATTCTGCGGTAAAAGAGGCCTGACATATTCTAGCCCCGTCTCAGCTCATCAGATCCGTCACTGTTGATCAGAATACAGTTTTTTTTCTCCTCAATAGATTTTGCTTTTGCTTTACACTGACAGTGTGTTTCTGGTTCAAAGAAAGTTCAATCTATCTGGGTTTCTTGTTGTTCTCAACAATGTTTATTATATAACGTGGACATTCTAACATTCTTATATTGGGCTTCATTTGATCTTAGTGGATACAAACGAATGTATTCATCCAGAAATATTTACATGCGGTAAAATGCATAAATGAAGGTTTGTGCAGTAGGAAAGTGTGTACATTATTTTAAAGATTTCATTTTAATCATACTGTATTTCAATTGCAAACAAAAATGTTCTGTCATTTAATATTAATGATTTGAAAGAGAGCAATCCTAAAGAAATCCATAATGCTGTAATGGCTGAGCTGCATAACTGGAAACTATGGATATTCTTTATATTATATGGGTGGCAACGTTTTATCAACATACGATTTCAAACAAAATGTACTGTACAGTAAATCTTCAGTTTGACAGACACGTAACGAGGCTACAAAATGTTTAGTGACAGTGTGGCCATATATATTTGGACAGTGACCGTGTTGGCTTCTCAAAGAGCACCACTACAGTGCTCTTTGAGAGTCTCGATATTCAGCTTTAAATAAAATTTTACAAACAAAGATCATTTTCATTTTGAATGCTTCCAGTTCAAAATGGACTCAAAACTGACTCAAATCCTTTGCAGTCAGTTAATACCTGAAGTCTGGAACCCATGCATTTGGGTTTAAATGGACAGCGTTCTCCCTTAAGATGCTTCAGCTGCATGTGACACCTCTATGACCTGCATGATCTGATGAGGTCTCATGAACAGCCACCAAATACAGCACTTGAAATCAAATTCGAATTCCTTTTATCTTCTTCATTTGTCTTGAAGTAAGGAGGAAACAGGCCACATCTGGGTAATCATTAAGTGTCCAAGTTATTGTGGAAATGGTAGTGGAAGCGGTAGCGGTAGCTATAACTCTATATTTATTCCATTGCAATTTACACACCTCTGCATATTAACAGTTTGTCCAAATACTTTTGGACCTGGCGTAATGTTCATGGAATATTTCCGTAATGTTGCCATCGATAGCAACATCATTATCCCAAGTAGGAATGTTATTAATGGTACCAGTGTAACCCAGTTAACAATGCAACAGGTTTATTTTGACCACTTACAGTCAGTAAAGATTAGAAAGAAACAGTTTTTTTTTTTTTTTTATCATAAAAACCTAAAAAAGGACAAAGCTAGTCGCTCCTGACTGTTTGTAATGAAACAGGCGGCTTGCTTTTTTTGCTAGCTGTGCAGATGGGAACATGCAGTGCTGATAAAATAAGAACAGATAACGCTTTCCTCATGCAACTATTCGTCTTGTCAGCGTTCTGAGACTTTGCAAGATGATTTATTTTTTTTTTTTTTTATCATAAAAACCTAAAAAAGGACAAAGCTAGTCGCTCCTGACTGTTTGTAATGAAACAGGCGGCTTGCTTTTTTTGCTAGCTGTGCAGATGGGAACATGCAGTGCTGATAAAATAAGAACAGATAACGCTTTCCTCATGCAACTATTCGTCTTGTCAGCGTTCTGAGACTTTGCAAGATGATTTATTTCGTTTGCTGACTTCCTGAGCTTTGGGACGAAGTAGTTTGTTTTGAACAATTCAACCTCCCAGTCTGTTCATTATTCAACAGTGTAGGATTGTTTTTTTATATATATATATTCATGAAATGTTTCCACCTTTGAGCAAATGAAGTCCTGCTGTAGTTTGTTTTTGCTTTGCAAATGTCCTTGTTGTCATTTTGGTCGTGTTCCGTAAATTTTCGGACCTGAAGGATTTCGTAGGAGGCGTACTGACATTTGTTTAGCGTTCTCTTATTTCTACATAAATAACAATCCCTGCTTTTTTCTTTTCGCAATAAAAAATAAAAACAGGTATTCCTGCATCGCCTTAACCAGTATGCTGTGGCTAAAATGGATAAGAACATCACAGAGGAGATGGTTAAGGTGAGTTTGCTAATCAATTTTTTTTTTTTTTTTACATTTCTTTTCTAAGTATGTTCCCACCATGAACATTGCTTTTAGTGAAGTTCAGTAAAACCCTGCAAACTGCGATGAAATCCAGCCTATATTTCAGCTGAAAATAGTTTTGTACGTGTTTTGTACGAGCGGTGGGAAGACACGGGAAGCAGCTGGAGTTTATTTTAGCCGGAGGGGGTGGGGGGTGTGGGGGGTAACGAGCTTGTCGCAAGGCCACGTCTTAGAGCGCTAGTGACGCAGAGTGCTTGCTTACTCTGGGGCATAAACATGGAATCCGTATCTCCTGCTTGTTTTGGCTCGTACGTGACCATCGATGTTGGAGGATGTGATGCGTGTTGAAGCTGTGGGTCACGCAAAGGTTACGGTTATCGAATATCAAATAAAGAAGGCGCCATACACGCTGTCTGGACTGATCCTTTCAGTCTTGGTTTAATGCTTTTTGCGTTTGACATTTGGTTTTATTACGCTATGCAGAAAACCAGTCAATCACTGCGCATAACAGTACAGAATAATCGGCACGTTTATAGCAAAAAAAAACCCTTTCTGATAGACAATAATGGCGTTTCGTACAATATATAGCTATATAATTCATCGTCTTCCACATGCCCTTCCACCAGGTGTTGTTCTCCAACCTGGAGGAGATCCAGTGTGTGCACAGAGACTTCCTGGCCATGGTGGAGGAGATGCTCCAGCCAGACCCCCACCCGCACCACGAAGTGGGACGCTGCTTCCTACACTTTGTGAGTCTCTGCGATCACACACATGCTGACCTTGCGCTTCTTTTTATCTCAGTTTCTGCCTTTCCTGTTCCTGTTCTCTTTACTTACCCATTGGAATAAAGTGTAAAACAGGAATCGTCAACTGGTACTGGCCGCCACAGGTCTGTACTCTAGACCACTTTTCTAAACATGGACTGTGTGTCACTGTCACTGCTTGTCCAATCAAATGCATGTATGTACATGATCTAAATATAAGACTAGTTTTTAGAGACTAGCTTCCACACCAGTACAGCAAAAAAGGGTTTTGCACTCATTTGTTTTAATGTTTTACAAAGGACTGATGTCTGATTATCGCCTATTGTTTACACCAAAAACAGAACGTAAATTATATTTTTTCTAGTCATGAACTAATTTGAAATGTAGTTGCTGTTACTGTATATTACAGTATACCATACTACTTAATACTCTAAAAGTATATAATAACTCACTCATACCAACTGCTGATTAGTTTGCTTTTAGCTACAAGGTGGTTTCAAAATGTTGCATTACCATGTCTGCGATTTAATCACAGACAGCAAGTTAGAACTAAAAGCAAACGTTAATTCTGCATTAAACTGGGCAAATATACCACAGAGACATTTGACATGGCATTCGTTTGACATACGGTGACACTGCAACTAGACATTCGAGGTGTTTTGAGCGGCAAGAACATCACTGAACCAGACTTCAAAGTACCCTTGAAAAGGCGAAAACTAACTTGCGCATGCTAATCATTGGAGAACAATCCATGCGATCTCACTTCCACACCCACACTACTCGCCAGATTTGGCTCCTGCCGACTTCGCCCTCTTCGTGAAGATGGAGATCCGGCTCAAAGGTCGCCCTTTGGACACTATTGCGAAGGTCCAGTGCGAATAGCAGAAAGTGCTTGACAAGCTTCGAAAAGAAGACTTCCAGAATAAATTCCAGAAGTGGCAGGAACGCTGGGAGCGCAGTATTCCTGTGTAAGGGGACTATTTTGAAGGTGATAGTGTGTGAATTTAGATAAATTAAGTACTTTCTTGTAAACAGAGCTCAAAACTTTGTGATACCACCTCTTAATTACTTAAAACCACCTAAACTTACAGCAGATGGTATAAGTGAACGTCGCGCCAATCACTTGCTTTTTTGCTCAGATGCAAATCATTTTCAGGCACTATAACCTTGTTTTAATGCCGTACACAAGCGAAATCCAAAAGCACGACTAAAAATATACCCACCCCCTTTGCACTGAAATCCCTGCAGTCATTTTACAATCAAAAATTATTTCTAGTTTGTACTTCACAATTTTGGCAACTTTAAAGACTTTTTCCCCAAATAATTGGCTTCTGTTATACTATATTTTTCCAAGCACAATACACAATACCCACTTCCACACATCCTATGCTGTGAGAGTTTGGTGTTCCAAAGAGTCCCGCTTCTGCTGTTTCATTGAATTATAGCGTGACAAAAAAAATAGAAATCCGTTTGAAAAGCCACATGTTTTATAACAAAGTGTGTGGAGAGGATGAATTTGTGGGTGCAGCTGCAGCTGCAGGGTTCTGTTCTGTCCCTTTGTGAGACCTCGTTTTTTCTTTTCCCCATCCCTTTGTACTCTCTCGTGGGAGGGTTATCTATTGACGCGAAAAAAAACTTTCATGGTACATTCCTTGTGTATGCGATATATCCCATGGGTCCTTTGGACAAAAAAAACATTCAAAGATTGTTTTTCAAGAAGAGCCATATTGAAAATGGAATATTATTTGAGAACTTGACGGGTTAAAACACGTACCACAAAATGTCAGGATTTTCTAGGTAACACAGCTTATAAGAGTTTCAGAAAACAACATTAGCATGCATCTTTTTTGTATAACTATAACATGAATTCATGGTTAAACATCTGGACAATCCATCACTGAGGGCAATTTACAATCTCTAATCTACGATCCTATACTTAGACAGGTGGTTCGGTGCACTAATTTACATTATTAGACCTCCCGTGAGCCATAATAACACCAAGAAGTTATAAAGACATTTCCTCTGAGGTAAAAAATGGTGTGCCAACCATCACTTAAAACATAATTCAGCAATCACAAAAAAAGAGTTACTCCTATTTTTGAAAATAAAAATAGTACAGACCCTGTATACACCTGACCACAGGGAATATCCTCTATTCTGACTGTGCATAACTTTTCATGACTTGCGTCCATCCTCAGAGGGCCAGGTTTCAGATTTACGATGAGTATTGTGGAAACCACGAGAAAGCCCAAAGGCTGCTGCTGGAGCTGAACAAGATCAGAAGTGTTCGCACGTGTCTTCTGGTAAGTATTAGTTTCAAATCCACGCACCCAAAAAATTAATCCCAACCACTTATTGCTCTATAAAAATGTATACACATTTAAAATTATACACTATAGAAAATTCTTGCCAATTTTCCTTTGTTGGGAAAAGATAGTCATCCTTTATCCACCAAACTCACACTAGCACACTAGCCAATCATGTCTTCACTTATCTGTAAAACCAATTTGTGTGTTTGAGCCAACCTTAGGATTAAAATCTAATAGCCAAGATTTTTTTTCTATCCTTTTCACTTGCTATGATCTTTCCACCCTTTATCTGATTTATTAATATTTTAGGTGTAGTAATACTAATGGAAAATAAGAACCAGGTATGCTGCACCTTATGGGTCTTGACTTTAAGAACATTGGTGTTCCATAAAGCTTCTGAAAATCTGGTCCGCCACAATACACAGAGGTTGAGCCTGGTCTCTGGTCACTTTGCACACTTCTTCATTCCATTTTTGTGTATATTGTTTGTTTTATTGTGCTGTTCTTTGATTCTGTTTTTCTCATTTCTTTCCTATTTCGGTTCTCTCCTGGCTGTGTCTAATTAATCTGCTTTGTTCTAGCTTTTTTTTTTATATGGTATTTTATTGTTTTTTTTTGTGGGATTAATGGTTTTCTATGTCTGTGTTTTACTACCCTTAAGTTCTGATTCTTAGGTTCTCTGTTTGGATCTCATGCTCTAGTGAATAATTCTGTTTATTTGTATTGAGTTATTCATTCTTTATGACCATTGTTGATACACATATTGATTTATGGTTTGATTTCTAAGGCTCTTTGGTTTGGTTCTCGTTCTCTTTGTCCCACTCCTGTTCTCTTGAATTGGTTCTCTCATTGCTTCTCAGCTCTTCTGACCTCAGTTTTTTGTCTTTCTCAGTGGTTTGATTTGAGCTTCTGATATATTTCCTGTAATCATTGCTACCTGGTTCAGTTTGGTTCCCAAATTGTTATTACTATTAAGTTCTTTTGCACTGGTCATGGGTTACAGTATGTGGAGGCTCTTATTGGTCATTACTCACTTGTGCGAATTTCTTTCTGTTTCCTCTTTGTCTCTATTTTTGCACTCACTGGTTCAGTTTTTATTTTTCTGGTACTTTCTTCATTGGTAGAACTGCATGCTGTTGGGAGGCAGAAAGAACACAGAGGTCCCTTTAGAAGGCTACTTGGTGGCTCCCATTCAGAGGATCTGCAAGTATCCTCTTCTACTCAGAGTAAGTGTTAATCTGCATATTTTCCTTGTTATAGCAGGCTAAACTTCTGCCCAGTGGCATTTAACTAGACTTAAACAAGTGGTTTATAAAAGAAGAGGTTTAGACTATTGTGTTTTTCTTTTTTTTTAATTGCCTTTTTACAAACCTATGACCTAAGAGACTAGATCTTAATTTACTTCATTAGTTACAGTATACACAAAGCACCCATCAATAAAAAACTCTGGCAGTCAAGGAATCCCCAAGCAACCAATTTTCCTAAGCATTTAGCGATGAGCCAATGAAACTTAAAGTCTTACTCAGGAGCCCTGAAGTTCTATAATATTTCCTGACTTAAACTGTCTCATAAAGCCAACTTCATCTGAGGCTTTCCATGTTTCAAAGTAAACAGACCTCTTCTACTGACACTGAACTTATTTTCTGAACCAGAAAATGTTCTTCTACACACCCTTGAGCGCAAGTTTTGCGTAACAAAACCGCAAAACTCCAGTTTTCTCCAGTTCTTTCATGTCCTTGAAGTTTGCATTTGAAATCTCACAGCTGGAAAAGATAAGGGTGCTCGCTAAACATTTGTGATAGTGATCTATATCCCCTTTCTGCAAATCAGAGTTAAGATGAAATGCTGGAAGTTGCTGTGTTTAGCCTGGGTGTAGAGGTGACGTTCCTTCATGGTGGACGAGTTGAGAAGGGGATTACAGTGATATGATTTTTAGCCCAGATTCGCTGTCAAAGACTAAAATCACAAGTCAAAACAGGCCTCCTCACTTCACCTACATCAGTATTGAACCTGGCTTTACTAACACCCTTGTGTCTAAATGAGCACAAATCTCCACAAACCCACTCCAAAATCTAGTGGAACATCTTACCAAAAGAGAATCTTTTTTTTTTATTTTTTTTTTTTTTACAGAAAATGGGAAATAAATGTGGAGTGGGATGTACAAGTAGCATATTTGGTGGCCATGTCTCCACAAACTTTTGTCTTTATAGTGTGTCTTAATGTAATGCACAAAAGATAAATAATAATCAATTTGACTTGTTATAGGAAAATTATGGATTTCAAGCAGGAACTTGTGGTTAAGATCTGAATCTTTTCTCTCCAAATCTTTACATTCCAACATCTAGTGGACAATTTTCATCCTCTGTATTTTTATTTATCACCTTACAAAGAAATTAACAGTTTAGAATCTTTATAGGATGTTTATTTTATCAGATTTTATTATTCATTTTATTATTGGACTTGCCCATGGTGGTGGAGAGGTTTGAATAGAAAAGAGGTTGATTCAGTGACTGGTGTCTTTTATTCACATAAAGAGTTGACATTAGGAGAACTTTCCTAAAGGGACAGGACAAATTTGGGTCTGTGGAATTCAGAATTCATGCTAATTTGGTATGGGATCAAAAGATTATTTCACTCGATTAAATACAAACTCTTTCTGTTAAAATAAACCTACCATAAAAATTCTTGACTGTTCATTTTCTTTTGTAAGGGGGGAAATTTACAAAATCAGCAGGAGATCAAATAATTATTTCCCCCCGTAACATGAATATACACTTTTGAGACTGTGTGTATGTTTCCAGGAACTGCTAAAAAGAACACCAAAGAAGCACAACGACTACTCCATGGTGCAAGAGTCCCTCCAAGTCATGAAGGCTGTGTGTTCGAGCATCAATGAAGCCAAGAGACAGATGGAGAAGCTGGAGGTGCTGGAAGAATGGCAGTCGCACATTGAGGGTTGGGAGGTACGTCCATCATTTAGCCGAAAGTGCTAATCACACACAGATGTTTCCGAGAAAAACTTCCTAGGAAAAGAAGAAAAAAAAACAGAATTAATTTTTTCTGGAACATGCAAGAACCGTCTTTTCATTCGTAACAGGATTCGTAGGATGAAATAAAAAATGAGGGGTTTTTATTTTACCACCTGAACTTTTGTGAAATGTGGATTTAGCTTGTATACATTATGGTATGCAGTCAGATTGTGTGAAATGTGGGTGTATAAGAAAATGTATCTTGACTGGTGCCATAAACGTACAGCATTATGAGCGTGGAAGAAATAGTAATATCTTCTCTGAAGGACTTCCCGTGATGACTGCAGATGCTGGTCTCACAGATAATTGTAAATGATTGCAGTGTTTACTCATGCTAAGCTAACTAGAACCCTCTTTCTTTCTGCTGTACGAAATCAATAACAAAAGATGTCACAATGATGTGTAATTTGTGTTCTTTTTACTTTGTTTGTTGCATGTGCTACTAGATAATAGGGAAGATTTGCTGCCTGTTGACTTGACATGATCAGTTGAATTATCATGTTTTTTTTTATACTTAAGCACAATTGGCTACTAGTTGCATACACATTTTTGTCGACATCTAACCACAAGATTCCATTCCACATTCAGACCCAATTTGCTGTTAAAATATCCTTCACAATTCTGAAAGATTTTACAGTAGATTCTGGTGTTTGCTTGTGGAGATTTGTGCTTATTAAACCACAAGGGTGTTATTAAAGTCCAGGACTGATGTAGGTGAAGTGAAGAGGCCTGGGGTTCTGTCAGCGTACACATTAATTCCAAAGGTGTTCAATAGGGTTGTGTACAGAGAATTTTAATGCTGCAACAGGTTTTTTGCTAACAAACATATAAATTAAATATGCAATAAAGTAGAAAAATCCTAAAAAAGATTGCTTGCAAACTTTAAGCCATTTTCATTACCAACTTGCTGACAAACATATGGTTTTATTTACAGAATTGCTAAACCTAATGTTGGCTAGATGGCTAGCAAGCATGGCTAATAGGTTTCATCAAAATAAAAATAATTTTTGTTACCTTTCTAGTAAACCTGTCTCCTGATTTTAATTACTGTTTAATTACTACACAATAAACAGGTTTATCAATAATGACCTAGCATTGTTCAGATGTCATATGAGCACACTGGTTTCCTGCTAGCATAACACAACTTTAGCTAGTTTAGTTAGTTTTATAATACTTTTATGTTTTTACTGTTAGATTTTTTTAGTTTCCACATTACATGCTAATGATTTTTTAATGAATGTGGCTAAAATCTGATTTTGCTCACGTTTTTAGCAGATTTCGCTCTATAAAGAAAGGCGCTGGAAAACAAAAGCTCGTGTTGAGCTAGTGCATGTTGAAGTGATCTGGGGCAAGTTTTCTGTCCACATAAACTGCTGTAAAAAACATACCGCACAATCCAAAACAGTCTGTTATGTTTTTATAAGGCGTTGTGGAGTGGCTTTTTAAAACGATTTTTGAGAATGAGTTTGGCTTCTTCATTTAATTTGAATATGTTGCGTGGAAGAAGTGTTTTTTTTTATTTTTTATAAACATATTCCCTAAGAGCTGCCTCGCCTGTTCTTGTAGGCAAAAAATAATTAAACTTCACAAGTCCAAGGCTTAAATGGCTGAAATGTACTTTTAAGCATACTACTCCCAAAATAGCTTTTATAAAGCAGTTTGAAAGCCGATTTGCTACTCGTTTTAGTCATTGCTGGTTCCTAAATGGCAGTTTGCCTGAGTGTTACACCAGATTGTAAATGAAATTTTGTGTGTGTGTGTGTGTGTGTGTGTGTGTGTGTGTGTTTGCTACAAACACAATCCGCTCAAAAGCAGTCACGTTTGTAGTTTTACGTCTTGCTGCTTTTATTAATTGCCAGCCTTTTAGTTATGTCTGCTTCTAGCATATTCTATACAGTCACTCAATTAAGCTTTACTGTCTACACGCTGAGGGTGTGGGTGGAAGGGCGGAGTGCTATGGGATGTGTGTGTGTTCAAGTAAGTGAGTGAGTGAGTAGGAGCGAGTCATTATTTCCATCCTGCCTTCCAGAGACAGATGACTGCTTGTTAGCGCTGACCTGAAACACAGCTGTATGTCCTCAGCAGTCATGCAGGCTAACCGAGTGGGCTACATAGAGACGCAGGGGACATCTTCCTTGCGGTTAAATACCCCATGCTACTTCTTTACCAGCACTTGAACAAAAAACTAGACGTGAATGCTGTAGCTTGTGCAAAAAAGCGGCAAAATTAATGTTTCCAAAGCATCCTGGATCCGTTACGTTGATGGTACTGATGAACAGAACCATTTACTATTGTTCTTCTTGTAGATTTTGACAGGATTTGCTCCATTTAAGCAATTTTCTGGGTTTTGAATCAAGACAAAGAACAAAAACCTGAGCTAGCTTACTAGCTTATTGGCTTACTGGCCTGTTAGCGGGTTAACTAGCCAATTTTACACCACTTGAGTTGTCATTTAGTTTATTTATAGCTGATAGAATGCAGATGTGACAAATAAAATTGAGCTGAATCAGACACAGACGGGGAGAGGTTCCAAAAATTGTTTTGGCATACTGTGAATGAAACAGATGTGTGTGTGTGTGTGTGTTTGTGTGTATAACATATAAATGGGATACAAAATAAAATCAGTGAAAAATGGCTGTTTATGTGTGTTGTGTGAGAAATGTTTCTTTCAGACAGACAGAAAGAAAGACAGGGAGAAAACAGCAGGCTGTAATGCTCACTTTCTTTGAGCATTGTGTACTTTTTTTTCCTTTTACCTCTAATGATTGATTCCCAACAAGTAAAAAGCGAACGCTACAGGGAATGTTTCTATCTTTCCCCCACTCTCTAAAAGAGAGTTATACGACTTGGCCTTGTCCCAATCCGAGCTTTGTAAAGTCACGATTCATGGATTCAACTCTGAGCTTTCAGAATCCACTCGCATGCCATGGAGAAAGACGTTTCTCAGCCAAATATCTCCTCTGTGATTATTGGGGATCAGTATTTAATTTTTTTTTCGCAAACTAATACTTTTCCTTGCACTTTTTTAGGGCTCCAATATGACAGACAGCTGCACGGAGATGCTGATGCAAGGCGTGCTGCTGAAGATCTCAGCCGGGAACATCCAGGAGCGAGTGTTCTTCCTATTCGACAACCTACTGGTCTACTGCAAGAAGAAGAACAGGTGAGGCTCATAGCTTAATGGGCAGTATCTTCCTGATGTAGAAGGGATCCTTTCTGGAGACATTTGTGTTTTTGGCAGGCGTTTGAAGAACAGCAAAGCATCTACCGAAGGCCCGAGGTACCAGTTCCGTGGACGAATCAACACCGAGGTGATGGAGGTGGAAAATGTGGATGATGGTACAGGTGAGTGTGTTAGAGGATACACAACATGTTCAAGAACAACAAGGAAAAATAGTTTTTTGAACTGAAAAGGAAGAAACAAAACATTTGTTCACTGACTGCACTCCATGCATTTTCACCCTACATAAGTAAATGACAAATCTCCACAAGAACTGTACAAAATCAAGTGGAACATCTTCCCAGAAGAGTGGTGGTTATTATAACAGCAAATGGGGACTAAATATGGAATGGGGATGTTTAAAAAGCACATAACACAAACTTCTTTTACAAACTTTTGCCTACATGTAATGTATATATTTGTTAGGGTTATTATTATTATTATTTTATTTTTTTACAAATGTGTGTGTAAATATGCATGCCAAATTTAATAAGCTTATTTTGTGAATTATTTTTTGTGAATTTGTTGAGTTTATACTAAAAATGTTTTTTGTTTATCTGTTCATTTTTATTTTAAAATGTTTTTATTAATTTATTTATAAAATTTTCATCATACAAGAATCAACTATGTTGAAGCTGTAAATTTGGCATTTTTAAATTGTAGCGAATAGCGAAGGCTGGTCCGTGTAATCCGATCCAACAGACGAGCACTTATAGCTCAAATTACCGAAGGAGGTAATGCTGTTAATGCTCAACAGGTCAGAACTGATTTAGCAGCAAAAGACGGACCAAAACAATATTAGGCGAAGTGGTGTACATCCTCTGATAAAGCCTCATTTGCATAAATCAATGTACATTTTTGAAAGCTTTGCATGTCAAAGTACTAATGAAAATAGATTGTGATATTCATTAAAAAAAAAAAACACACATGTGCCACTCCCATATAGTGTCCTGTTGGAACTTTTAGTCCACATTAAGGTTTTGGTATAAAGCGCTTTATGTAACTGTACTTCACTGTATATTGCTGTCTTTGCACATCTTTGCTCAACCTGCCATGTGCTATAACCAAATCCATCTGTTTAGCCGGCAGGGAACGATAAAGTTACATCTCCCACATGAGCTTGGAGTAAAAAAATTATGATTTTGTTTTCACCTGATATGGTGACCTCAAGACTTTCTATCTGGCGCTGCTCCTTTCCTAGCTGGGTGGAGTTCACATCTAACCACTTCTACAGCAAAAGGTTAGAAAAATGCCATTTTCTGGGCAAGATGACAGATCCCCAGAGCTCAGTTACTTTCCTAACTCAGAAATGAGTGTATGTTGGCTGTGTAGGAGCTCTGATTATCAGTTATATTTGCAGAAGCATTCTGGCCTCTGGTGGATTTAATATCAGGCTTTCTAAAGAGAGATCTGTTTCAATGCGTGGGGAGAAAACAAAGCCAAATTTAGCACACAGGCTCATGGGTGTTCTCCACCATCTCCCCAGTAATAAGGGAAATATAGTTATTACTGCAGCTTAACTCACACATAATGAAAGTGATATTGTGGTTCATGCATGACTAAGAAATTGCTTTTTCAGCTATATATAGAAGTATATTGGTGATATATATTCTTCTTGTTAAGCAGAACGATTTTTCAGGGGTGAAATTTTGTGATTGTTTCAGAAAATACTGAATAATGCGCATACTGTGCACTGTTTGGACAAAAGTGTTGGGACACATGACTTTCATGGCCATATGTGGTTCTTTCCCAAACTTTACCGCAAAGCTGAAGACACACAATTGTTCAGGGCATGTTCGGATGCAGTAACATGGAAGTTTTTCTTTACTTGAACTAGGAGACCCAAACCTGTTAGAGCATGACAATTCCCCTGTACACAAAGCAAACTTCACGAAGATATTCTTTGCATGGGTTGGAGTGGAAAATCTATAGAGCTCTGACCCTGATGACCCTTTGGGATGAATGTCGGATGAACCCCAGGACTCGACTACATTAGTACCTGACTTTACTAAAACCCTTGTGTCTGAATTAGCACAAATCCACAAGCACATTCTAGAGGAGCATCTTCCCAGAAGAATAATAAGAACAAATTGGGACTAAATGTGAAACGTGATGCCCCAAAAGTACATACCATACTTATGATACTTATGACCATGTTTCTGCAAACTTTTGGTAATATAGTGTGTGTGTGTGTGTGTGTGTGTGTATGTATGTATGTATGCATTTTTATATATATGTATAAATATAATATATAATACAAACAATTCACTTACTTTATATTCTAGAGTCAGGATATTTCATGCATCATGTATAGCTCCCCTCAGACCAACACACTTGTTCTGCTGTTGGAATAAACCCAATCAATATGTCTCTGTCAGTATTTCTGTTGTAATTCACCTTATTCTTGCCACCGAGATATAGACAGCGAGATACAGACAGATAAATTCAGGCCAGTCGAAGAAAAAAACTCTGATTAAAAATGGAGAGAATGGCTGTTTAGAATTCAGTGGCAGAGAGAGCGAGGAGAAAAGTGCCCCCTCATTTGCCTCAGTAGTTTTACTGCCATAAAATTCACAGAGTAATACCACCGATTTCATTAGACTGGATTGCTGTCTGGTTTGGAGAAACTTAAAAAAAGTTAAAAACATACTCAGTGGAACAAGGTTTATAGAAGTTCCACAACAAGGACTTATCTCAAACAACAACCGAGAGCTATTTCTAAACCGCACACAGTTTTGAAGCGTTGTTATAATTTTGTTTTATGTTTGAAACCACAAGAACTGAAAATGTAATCAGTGCAGTTTTTGAACACGTAACAACTCCGGCTCAAAGTGTAGCTTGAGCGCTTCATCATTTTCTAATTGGCATGATCAAGAATCTGTAGCTTTTCTAGGAGTTTTTAAAATATATTTTTATGTTGGAATGCCTGAGAACTTTATTTTTATTAATAATAATAATAATAATAATAATACATTTTGTTTAATGGCTCTTTACATGGCACTCAAGGACACCTTACATACAATAAAAAGAAATAAAACAATTAAAAATAATAAAACATTATTCTACCAATAGGGTGTACAAATACAATGCCAATGATCTGCCTGCCTGAAAAGATGAGTTTTAAAACGAAATTCGAAAATTTTAGACGTTTTACGTATTTTTTTAGATAATAGAAAATTCTAGACGTCTTACTCTACAAATGTGGAGAACATTTGTGGGATTCCTTTATCCTGATACTTCTCTAAAAGCTTACGCTTATATCCTCACGCCTGCTTTGGTGGATTACTATTTCAGGGTGCTTTGGATTTGATCCTAAGGTCTGCTTCTGTACTCGTAAATTCAGTCTTATGTACATCCCAATATTGTAAAGCTTGTAAAATTAAATTTTCCTTCTCTTGACTGGAAAAAAATGACATCTGAACTCTATTTAGGAATTTACTTGAGCTTTAACTGTTTAATTGAGCTACAAATTGGTTAAAAAGGCCACCATGTTCAGCACTTTTTAGCAAGAATCAAGGCATGTTTTTATTTACATTTATTTTTGCATTTAGATGTATGGAATTTGGCAGACGCCCTCATCCAGAAATACTTACAATTATCTAATTTATACAACTGAGCAGTTGATGGTTTAGGGCCTTGCTCAAGGGCCCAGCATTGGCGGCTCTGATTTGAACTCATGACCTTTCGATCAGAAGCCCACCATCATAACTACTAAGCTACCACTCTTACCATCTATTGGGAAAAAAGATATACATAAATAATCAAATTCAAACAGATGTATAATTTATGTCTGGGTAAAATGCTATAGCAAGATGTTCACTTTTCTTGTATTCGTATCACAGCGGACTACCACAGCAGCGGAAACATCGTCAACAACGGCTGGAAAATCCACAACACGGCAAAGAACAAGTGGTTCGTGTGCATGGCCAAAACGCCCGAAGAGAAGCAGGAGTGGCTGGAGGCCATTTTGAAGGAGCGAGAAAGAAGAAAATGTAAGTAACACTAATGACCGGCAGCGAGCCGAAACATGCCGTCCAATTAAACGTGTCAGAAGCAGTTAGCAGACCTGTAAGTGCTAATTAGCCTAGAGGTCTTTCACTGTTTGTTTTTTCCAGTTTGTGATCTTGTCTTTGTGTAAATATATTGTAAATATTGTGTAAAAAGGCTAACTTAAAGTTATTCATACTCATGCAGAACGATGGGACTCATTGCCTGCTCCTTTTTTTCTCTCTTTGTGTCCTTTTCTCCTGCAGCACTGAAGCTGGGGATGGAGCAGGACACTTGGATGATGATTTCGGAGAAAGGCGAGAAACTCTACAACCTCCTGAGCAAACAAGGACACCTTATTAAAGACAGGAAACGCAAACTTACCACCTTCCCCAAGTGTTTCTTTGGAAGGTAGGGCTTCAGTTGTATTCATAGGCAGAACAGAGGATTTTAGCGTTAGCATTTTGACTTAACTACGCTCATCTGCTTTTTCAGATAAAGTCCTAACATAAGACTGAATGCAAATATAATTCTTGGGGCACAAACAACAAATCCCAGAAAAGAAACGATGCCAAATATGTGCATTTGCTTCTGGTAGTGAATACTTATACTTCATGCCAACCTTATTGAGGTGAACTTACCTAAGTTTTGTGAGCCAGAAGAAGTTGAGAACCTTTGGTTGGAAAATGATGAAATGTGTCTAATTTTTTATTGTTTCTTGGGGCATTATAAGTAACATAATGCCATTTTTCATATTCATTAAAACCTCACTATGGTTTTATCTTATTGTTAGAAAAGAAACGTCTGAGTCTAGAGCTGTGATGTGTCTCAGATGTTCTGGAATACCAATCTTTTTGGAAAAACATGGCCTGCAAGCACAAACTTATAGCTGCTGCATTGCGTTTTTCTTCAAAATGTTTAAAATCAAACAAATAGTAGATTCAGTTTGGAAAGTTTAGGGGAAGCAATGAATGAGCCGGATCTCATTCCGAAGCAGTTTTACTGCTTTTCAGATGCCAACGAAGCTTCCTTTGTGCCCCGAGACAATGGCCATATGCTGCTCCGAGTCTTGCCAGGTCTCCATCTGACTGCCAGACATAATGGTGAACAAGGACAACACTGTTATTGGTCACGTTGCCTGTTTGGTAGCTGGAGATTTTAAAAGCTGGGCAGGAAAAAAAAAAGAATTGACTTCAATGCTGAGTTCCTCATACATGTGGCTGGATTGTAAACGTCCTTCAGACCAGGAGATCATTTGTGCTAACGCAATGAGAAACGCAGCATGCCGTGTGCATGTGTATGTCTATGAGGAACAAGGAGGCATCTGACAGTCAGAAGGGATCACAGAAGCCAGATGGAGTTGAGGACCATGTAACTTGAACAGACACAGGAAAGCACACAGGCTTTTTACAAAGGAAGTCATGGTGAGAAATCGTGTGTGCCTTTAACAAGAAGAAACACAGGTCAGATCACACTTTCCGGAAAAAGACATTGAGGACGTGAGAACAATCCTGGCCAAAGGTGATGGTCCACGATAAAGCGTTCGGTCTGTGTTTGAATCCTCGCTCTAGGCCGCCAATTTGTCCTCAGCTTCCTCCATGCTCAAATCAAAACTGACGCCTTTTTGATGAAAAGCACGTTGCCTTTGGCTTCGAATGGCTTTTTTGTCTCTTTCTCTCCTTCCTCTTTGCTGTCGAAAACCTCTGAAGTGGAGAGTTATTTTAAGTCGTGAACTTTAAGGCTGTACGCTGTGTCTTTGTTGGCTTTGAGTAGCTCTGAGAGCTCGTGCACAAAATGTAGAGTCGGTACAGAGCGGAATATTTTAGAAGCAAAACATGAGGCTTTAGGAAAAGCTTTAAAGAAAACATACTGCAAAAAAAAAAAAAGATAATGACGATACTGACTTTGCATTAAGTAGCTCCTTTGGAGATTTGGTAAGGGTTCAGGTCAAATCCCACAGAGATTTAAAGAAAATTTCTAATTTGTACTCTAACACTAACATGTCTATTTACAGGTGAGGGTTAAAATAAATATAATATTATGTAACTATATCTAATAATTATACTACAATATTATATTATAACAGAATATACATTGTTTTGTTGTAATTGATTGAAACAAACCAGCAAGCAAGTATTAAACCTGATTAAATGTGATTATTTTTCTGCAATGCGGTCAAGAAATAACATAACCAAAAATAAATCTTAATTCATTAAATAATTACCTTTCATTAGTTTGTTTCATTAAAATATTTCATTGTAAATGGAGTGAACTTGTGATGTAAGTGATGTAAACTTCTTTTATTAATACATTTCATTTAAATGCAAATGTAATTTGACACAAAATAAAAAAAACAAAATTTAATTATCATTTTTAAATGATTCATTTAATTTCTTTTTTTTTTGTAAAAACAAACAACAGATAATTAACCACATCACAACGTTCCTGCTACCAGTGTGTTATCGATTTTTTTGCTAAAACAAGTCAAGTTTATTATTATTTATCTTATGCACAGTATTTTAAGCCACACACCATATGGACAAATGTTTGTGGACATCTGATCATAGGATGTAGGTGAGGTGAGAAGGCTTGGGGTGCAGTCAGCATTCCAATTTATCTAAGAGTTGTTCAGTGGGGTACCACCTCCAAAAACATTCTACAGTATTAGTGGAACAGTTTTGGGAAGAACCACAGATTGCTGGAAAATTCAAGTGTCCCAATACTTTTGGGATCTTCGCTCCCCACGTGCATCAATAAGCCTCGGTCACCCATGACCCTGTCACGGGTTCAACACTGTTACTCTTAGATACTAAGCAATGCAGACCAGGAACATCCCACAAGAGCTTCAGTTTTGGAGATGCTCTGACCTAGTCGTCTAGCCGTGACAATTTGTCAAACTCGCTCAAATCCTTACGCTCACAAAATCCAAACAAAAGTAAGTGCACCCTAACTGATAACAGCTTTACATCATGTAGCCATGCAAAGCCACGTGTCCTGTTTATCATGTTATGTTTTTGTCTGTTTAACAAAAAGATATACTAAAATGGTTGCTGAAGTGTGAGGGGTGTACTCACTTTTGTGAGATACTGTATATATCCCACCCACTAGCAGGTGCTATGAATGGATTGATAGTCAGTGTTATTCACTTCACCTGTCAGTGCACACAATGTTATGCCTGATTGGTGTATTGTGCGATACATTTTGTATTATGAATCACCTATGCTGAGGCTCAGGTAATTTGCCCATGTGGAACAGATTACAACTAAATGCATAAACACAACCACAGAAGCAAAAGTAGGAAATGAGAATTCGAGGATGTACAGCAACAGCACTGCAGTATAAAATCACACAAGGCTGGGGATTGTGTGACCCAAACCTTTGCTTTGTTTTTTTTTTTTTGTGCTAATCTCTGCGACACACACACACACACACACACACACACACACACACACACACACACACACACACACACACACACACACAGAGGGAGAGACATGTTGAACTTGGCCTGTGTGGTGTGTTATGGTGCTTTTGAAATGTGTACTGAAGTTACCACTGGGCTGCAAAAACACCAGCCCCAACCTCAGGCTTGATCTTCTACAAGCTGGCCAAGTGTGTTTTAGTGTTTGAGGGGTGACTGAGCTGACGGATAGTGAAGAAAAAAGAGAAGGAGGGTGGGTGTTGGGAAAATCAGTCAGCACTAGATTACCGAATTTGTCGAAAATGTGTATTTTTTCCTTAAAATCTTGGAAAACCACAGAAAAGTGCCAGTAGCAGCATCTGTTTTGTATGTGTGTGTATGCGGGTTGGGTTTGGGGAGCTTGATTGGTTAATTGTTGACTCACCAAGAGGTCAAGAAATGGACTAGGTGTGGATTGTGAAATTGACTGTGTATGTGTCCTCAAGTGTGTGTACATATGAGTCTTCTGACTTAATGTGCTTTAATGTTCCCAGTGAGTTTGTGGCCTGGTTAATGGAGATCGGAGAGACGGATAACCCAGAAGAAGGTGTTCACCTTGGCCAGGCTTTGCTGGAGAATGGCATCATCCACCATGGTAAATAAAAACGATGAATTTTGCGAGCACCTTTTCGTGTTCAGGATAGAAATGCTTGAAAACTAACTTTGTGGTTATTACTATTGGGATGTGGTAGATCAACAGTTACGAAGTTGAACTTTTGAGCAGAAGGCCATGAGTTAAAATTCCAGCACAATTTACCTGCCACTCCAGGGCCCTTGAGCAGGGTTTTAACTCTCAACTGCACAGTTCTTTACATTTGATAAATGAATAGTGCCAAATGCTGTAAATGTAGTATTTGATGGCATGGGGCTGAAAACCTTTTTCGAGGTTTTCAATGGCGATGTCCCAAAATGGCAATTGCTGTAATGCAAGTATTAAATGATAAATCTCTGAATGTGCACATTATTACATATAACTGGAAACATGAATAACGTGATTAACTAAAACATTTGGCATTATTGTCGTCGTGTACAGTTCGTCTTTTTACATTACATCAGCCATCTTGTTAAGCATCTTCTTGCTCTTGGTTCTTGGTCTGGCAGCTCGGCCTTGCACAATGTGAGAGCACAATGTCTGCTTAGAAGATGTTATTATTGCTCTTAAGGAATAAATATGGTGTTCACACCCTGGCATTTGTTTTATTTTGGGGCAAATTACTATTCATTGTGGGAGATGGTTGTTTAGTGGTTAAGGCATTGGTCTTTGGCTCTGAAGGTTGTGAGATCAAACCCCAGCCTACCCTAGTATATTTGTCAAATACACTCTATGGACAAGAGTTTAGTCTCCATTTGCTATTATATTTAACCGTACTCTTCTGGGAAGATGTTTCACTAAATTTTGGAGTGGAGATTTGTGCTCATTCAGCCACAAGTGCTGGTAAAATCAGATACTGATGTAGGTGAAAAGGTCTGGGGTGTATTCACATTCTTCCAAAAGATGTTCAGTATTTATTCATTACATTATATATAACTAGATATAATTATATCAGAGTTATTTTAATTCTTTTTACCAAGAATTATTTTAAAATATTCTTGAATAATATTGATACATTTATTATTTAAGCAATTTGGGTAATTATCACCAAGTCTTAAGGGCCACTGTGTGGAGCCATTATTTCCTTTTTACTTTATACTATTAAATTCCTAAACTTCTTCCTTCTTCTACAGTCACAGACAAGCACCAGTTCAAACCCGAGCCAGTACTGTATCGTTTCCGATACGACGACGGCACCTACCATCCACGAAGTGATATGCAGGATGTCATCTCCAAGGTAAATTTTCAAAACATGGGTTATTTTTTTTTACTCTTTTGCAAAATGGCAGACTTGTTTATCAGCTGGTGTATGATGCCTCTCACTGCACCTTGTCCTGACTCCAGGGAGTGAGGTTGTTCTGCCGGCTTCACAGTCTCTTCACACCAGTGATCAGGTAAGAGACCTGCCCTCTCAGTTCAGCCCCATTACCTCTGCAAGTATATGTGTGTGTGTGTTTGTGTGTGTGTGTGTGTGTGTGTGTGTGTGTGTGTGTGTGTGTGTGTTTGCAGAGCAGCCAGCTGCAATTGGTATCCTGCTGCTACTCATTTCTCTATATATAGCAGCAGGACACTGTGCTGCAACTAAAAAGGCTTTTAACATCATAAAAGTTGTGCAAGGATTCCTTTATTTTAGATTTCTTTACCATTTGTTGTAACTTGCAATGCTGTGTGGGTTGTTTTGTGTCATTAATAATTGAATTTGACACCGGACTTTTTTACCCATATGTGGTTCTTCCCCAAACTGTTACCACAAACTTGGACGTACACAATTCTACAGAATTTCATTGGATTTAGAAGTTTGAAAGTCTTCCTTCACTGGATCTAGGAGACCTGAACCTGTTTCCTGTCGACAATTTTGTTCCCCACCAGTCTACTTTATAGTGTTCAAAGCGTACCGTCGTTTTAAACCAGTGTAAAGTGCTCTTTCCGTTTTCGTGATATTAACCTCATATTTCTTACAATAGACAAAATCACACTTTCTGTGCCTTTCCAGGCCACGCCGAATAGTCAATGAGGCATTTGAGAACAGATGGCAGTCATATTGTGCTAATGGTGCTTTTCATTCGTCTGGCTGGTGCGACGGACCAGTCGTGCCATTCTGGGCGTATTTGGCCGCTGAGAAACCATATCAAAGTCCACAAACTGTGTTTCAGTTCAGCAGAGCAGTTAAACACAATGCAAGGGCAATTAAGTAAACACTTCAAGCCTATAAGCTATCAGTCACTTTTTCAATGAGTCTTTTTCTGTCGCCTGTGAGAGATTGAGTGAGCAACAGTAAATTTAATTCCTTTAACTTCATCCATTTGCCTCTATGCTGTGATTTCTATATAAAGAATTTCCTCAGAAATCAGTTTTTCAATCAATTTCCTCAGTTTTCCTATACAAAAAGTAGTTCAATATTGCTATAAAAGTGTATTACATTAAAACTGTACCATTATTACATTAGGCTTAACGTTTTTTTAGTCTAACATTTACAAGGTTATTATATTTGTATATTTGAATAAAACAAAAAATTAGCATTAGGTATTTAGCCATGATCCTGCTACATTAGCAACCTTAAACCATTTTGACCTTATTATGAGGCGGGGGAAAGAATATTTATAATTAATTAAAATATATTTTTTCTTCACACCTAAGCCTATTGTGTGTTTACTTAATAGCCGTCCTAAATCCTTCCTTAGAAACAAAATCATTTCCATCTTACTTTAATTTTTTATGGCCCTGAAACTTCTCCCTCATTTAGGAGTGTTGCCCACTTGTCTATTTTATAGTGTTTGAAGCGAGCCATAATTTTAAACCAGCTCTTCTATGCTATGCTAAGTGAATTACACTGCCATACAACAAAGCCATACTAAAGCCTTTCTTAAAAACAAAATCATTTCCCTAAAGTAAATATTGACCTCTCGAGTTGCTTTTACTTTATTTACCTCAGGAAAATGATTTTGTTTTTTTGAAAGGCTTTAGTATTGCAGTGTAATTCATTTAGCATAGACTCCCTTAATACATGAATGAAATTCATGTAAATTGCATCAATGTAGAGTGAATTAGAAATACAGTGACCTCAGTGTGAAGAAATTGATTTCTGAAGAGAAATCAAATACTTTCATGGCCATTTGTTTGTTTCTTTAGTGTCAAAAAGACATAACAGCTAATAGCTAATAGCTGAGCTAATAAGCTTAGCCATTAGCTGGGATTGATTAGCTGTGCTGTGTTATAGGATGTGTGCTGTGTTATATTTTGACTTGTAAGGTAAAAGAAATCTGATGTTTGGTACTCAGATGTTCAGTTTAGATCATATATTATGTAGTAACTATGAATTAGAAGAAGAGTGGAAGAGTAAGGAATGAAAGTTTGGAGCCCCACAAATTCAGTTGTTTATTGGCCTCAGTTAAAACATTTTTGTTTGCTTGTTTGTTTTAATAAAACCAGACTGCACTTTGTCATTTGTTTGTGTCGCAGTGAATGCAGACTATGTATGCATTTATAATTAAGCAATTCCAAAAACATATGCTCCGGCTGTTTGTTTGTGTATGTGAGCGTTTGTGTGTGTGTGTGTGTGTGTGTGTGTGTGTGTGTGTGTGTGTGTGTGTGTGTGTGTGTGTGTGTGTTTGTGTGTGTGTGTTTGTGTGTGCGCACGCAAAACACTGCAATGCCTTCTGTTTACACATATTGTGTGTATGAGTTGGGGTATGTGCTGCAGACTCCCTGCTTTTTCTTTGCTTTTTTCTTGTACAAGCTTCTCAAGATTGCATTCTAATTAGCGAGAAACTCCTAGTGGAAGGGAAGCTTCAGAGGGGGCACAGGCCCACACAAAACACACAAAAGAAGCAGTAAATCCAGGCTTGTCTGAGCCATGGAGAGACAATCAGCCCCTAGTTTGAACCCAGAGCTGACAAAGAAGGATGTTAAGAACAGGACTGAAGCCCGGTCAAAAGCCAATAAAGGGTCCGAGTGACCTATTTGTGCCCGCTGCTTTAGTGGATTGCATTGTGTTCATGCCAGGCGTATGGTTGCCTGCTGTGCCTCTGCCTTCCCATCATTTATGACAGCTTTGGTTTGAGGCTAAGACGAACGAGTCACGGTGGTTAAAATATATTGCACTAGGCGCACAGGAGCACAGCCAGTGCCAAAACCTCCCGAGAGACTCATAGTGCTGTGAGGAAAATTATAGTGTGTATATAAAAACTGTTGAAAACTTTGTGTTACATTTCGTGTCACAGGGGCATTTCTACTCTATAGCAATATTTTTGTCCACCCTTATCATGGTGTAGATTGTGGATGCTTTTGATTGGACTTGTCCAAGTTTGTTTATTTGTTTAGGGAAAGCCAGTCCTCTAGTCTATTAAACTGAGTGTACCTCAGGGGATTCTTGACTTCATGAGACTTCATGGGAAAATCTCAGCTCTATTGCATTGTCAAAGTTCCCGGGTTGTTTTTACCCACCACCTCCACCCCCACTCCTTCAAACTTAACAGCCCCCCCACCCCATCCAAACCATGTACACATTTGGTGGTTCTACCTTCTGACCTCAGCTGGCTAAACTATTTTAAAAGCTAGCACCAATTCAGCTCTTTGTTACCTTTGAATCCCTTTAGTTTTTTAATAATAGGTCTTTTAAAGATAAGTGAATCATGCACTGGAAGCTGCCAAAAGCAACTTTATAGGTCTTGAAAATGTTCCACGGTCAACAACATGGGGTCGAGAGAAGTCGCTCTTTTAACGCTGAACTCTTGCCGAGTAGAGAGTGGGGGCAAATAGCAGTTTCTAAGTTTGCGAAAGTTGATGTTGGCGATCATAGTTAAGACTAGTAAAAGTTTAAAACACCTCAACCAAGTTCGCTCACTGTTTCACCTTTTGTATGTTTTGTATGTTTGGACCTTACTGTACAATCATTTTTTTACATTACAATATTTTTATATTAAGGTCAATAAAAAAATTTAAATGCTCAATCATTTGCTCCGATTGCATACACGACTTTATCAGACTGTTAATGTTAACGCAACCAAGAAATAGACACCGAGGAGAAAGTGTCGCCTAGTAGGAGGGCTGAGGAGGAAGTCAGGCTGAAAATCTCATGTCAAGTGAGTCATGATGTATGGTGCGGAAATTGTTGTCAGGATGTAAAAGCCAAGTTCAGCTCTCCCGACCACCTTGTAAAGAGGTTAAAGTTCTGACATAGAGGTCATTGAGAAGGGAGGTTCAGATTAGAACAACCTCCCTTCTGTTCGTACCTAATCATTTTCGTAAATCTTTTTTTTTTGTCTATGTCCGTTCAGGGATAAAGATTACCATTTAAGAACGTACAAATCTGTAGTGATGGCCAACAAGTTGATCGACTGGCTCATAGCACAGGTAAGACTACTATTTAATTTGTCTGTAATGTAGTGATATATGCTTGTATGAAAAAAATTTGAAGTCAAGAAACTAATAGTAAAAAGCTTTTAAATTATGAACCACAGCCCGATCACTTTTCTTTCCTGGTTATGAAACGTAGCAAAGCAGAAGACATGCACTCATTAGAATATAAAAAAAAGAATATGAAAAATAGGCCACTTGAAAAATAGTTAATTGAATGAATGAATGAATGAATGAATGAATAGATGGATGGATAGATGGATGGATAGATGGATGGATAGATAGATAGATAGATAGATAGATAGATAGATAGATAGATAGATAGATAGATAGATAGATATAGTTATAAAGTAACTAAGTAAGCAAGCTTTAAATTCCCTAGTAATTAACCAGTTTTTATGTAGACAAAAGTTGTTCACCTAAGTAACTTTAAAAATAATTGAACGCCTAAGTAAGCTTCAAAAACTATGACCCCCAAGCTTCTACATTCTTCCAGTCGAGTGTTTTTATTTATTTTTTTTACATAAAATTGTACAGTATAACGAGATGGTTTCACAGTGCTTGGCAGACAATGAAAGCTGTCATTTTTCCAACTCTTTCTCTCAAAGGGTGACTGTCGAACAAGAGAAGAAGCGCTGATCTTGGGGGTGGAGCTGTGCGACAACGGATTCATGCATCATGGTATGACTGGCATCTCTCGCTTTCTCTACACTCTCGAGAACAAAAACCCTGTTGTGTTCGTTCAGCCTGATCCTGTATTATTTTGCCTCCCAAACAGAACCTTACATTAGAGCCAATCATTGCTAATCTTTTCCAATTAGCCCAAGTGATCGTGAGCTCTAGCGAACGGCCCGTCGCCATAGCGATAGCTTGTTTACCGAATTCACGCCTTGGATTTTAAGACCGGAGTCCATGCTGTGCCAAACTCCACATCATGCCTGACTCATTTGTCATTACATTTTGCACAGATCTGCACACAACTGCCCACAATTAGGGCGACAAATTACAGAATATATGGATCATAATGACCCTGACGAATGTATTTCCATCAAACGTGACCAAATGTGATCACAGGGATTCGTGCCGAAGAGCTATTACTAAGATTGTTGACCTTATTTAGGATCCTGTTAAATCAAGAAAAAATATTGCTTAATTTTTTCTCTCACAGGGGGTATTTTTTTTACACACAATTTAGCTTGTGTTGCTTTGGAAACGGGCTGTTTTTTTTTTTGTTTTTTTTTTTAGGCCTGTTTTTTTTTAGTTTTTTTTCTCAGCAGTGTGAAACCTCCATTATCCTGAGAGAAAGAAAGACAGAGAGAGAGAAAGGCCCAAACTCCCCTAATCATCGCCTTACAGCACTTTAGCTGTTTTTTTTTTCTAAAATTATACAAATCTCTCACACAGAATCTGCTTGTATTTTTTGTTTTTTTTTCACAGTGCTCACAGTGTTCAGAAATAGGCAACAGAAATCCACCAAAAATAACGAAATTATTATTATGGACCGAAGAAAGTCTAGTAAACTGAAATTGCTAATTTATTTTATTTTTATTTTGTATTTCTCACAAATGTAAAAATTAAAAAACAAAAACTTAGTTTTTTAAGTGAATAGTAAATAAATTGTGAAAATGTTGCAAATTGAAAAACTGCTGCAGTATAAAAAGAATAAAACTCTTCCAAACGCTAATTCCGTTTCAATGCCGTCGTATTTTCCCATAAACGCTTATCCTGCACTATATTCCCTTCTGACCAAGGTTTACTTCCTTCCCCAGTCCTGGAGAAAAGCGAGTTCAAGGACGAGCCGCTTTTGTTCCGCTTCTTCGCTGACGAAGAGATGGAGGGATCGAACACCAAGCACAAGCCCATGAAGCACGACCTGAAAATAGTTGAAAATGTCATTGCCAAGACTGTGCTGGTGAGTGATGCGTAACTGTGATTTCTTTCGCAGCTGTGATCGTTTACTGTGTGCCGTTCTATGCCGCTGCATCCAGTCTCACAGCTCTGCTGATTTGTTGCGTTGCCTCAATGTTACACTCGGGCCAACTCTGTGGTGGATCTTATTAATTATAAACGGCTGCTTCGAAACCAGTTTTTTATTGCCCCAAGGGTAAAAAAACTGCTGAGGCAATTGACTTTAGGTTTAGGACGACACCACACATGCACCATAGGTGAGCAGTAAACGTTGTGGAATTTTTGTGAAAAAAGTCATATATATATGTGTGTATACATATATATGTGGACATGTTTCCCATCCAATCAGAATTTAGGATCTATTTTTTTGATTAACGTTTCAACCTTAAGTGTGTTTGAATCTTTCTTTCTTTCGTATATATATATATATATATATATATATATATATATATATATAAAACAGTCAGCACTTTTCAAATAAACCTGTCAGTAAAATTAAGTATAAGTGTCCTGTTATCTAATTCCTGTCTTGTTCACACGAAAGATTCGAACACACTCAAGGTTGAAACGTTAATCAATAAAATAGATCCTAAATTCTGATTGGACGGGAAACATGTCCGCATCTCAGAAAACATGTAAATGCTGTGTTTGCTATGCTGCCAGTCTTCTGAATGGGAATCGAATGCAAAAGCACAGATTAGTAAAATAATTACATTCATAAATAATTTTGTAGAATATCAATAATTATGATATATCACTATAATAAGGAAGTGGTACCTAAGTGGTTGAGATTCTGAAAATTCTTGAAATTTTAAGCCCTGGTATCGCCAAACTGCCACTGTTGGGGCCCTTGAGCAAGGCCCTAAACCCTCAGTGCTCCAGGGGCATGGTATCATGGTTGGCACTGCGCTCTGACCCCAGCTTTCTAACATCGCTGGTAATGTGAGAAAAGAATTTCACTGTGCTGTAAAGAACATGTGACATGCAGAAAGCACCTTCTGTGAATGACCTTGTAAGTCATTCTGGATATAGGGATGTAAGGGCTTATAGGAAATCCTGCAAATGTACACACTAGCTATCATTATCCAAGCTGTTAATTAGGTTTGAAGTTAGTTCATTTGTTTCTATCAGCACAGCACCATCTTAACTCGCCTCGAGTATTCCTGATGCAGCGTATTGCAACTGCTGCTCAGCAGCACGCTCGTAAAATCTACACACTCTTCTTTCCAGATAAGGCCTAGTGATGGAGGATATGGCTTCACCCTCGAGGATCGTAATCGAGTTCCAATTATCAAGTCGGTGGAGAAAGGCTCTCATGCTGAGGTGAGTATGTAAATCCTCATCTTCTTCATCATCTGCGCAGTAGCTGTGGAGGTTTTAATGCAGTATATTTCTAAAATCTTTTCTTTCAAGTATCACATGATACATATTCCAGGTCCACTATGTTACACTCCATTACTTCTATTTTCCATAAAAAAAAAAACTCAAGTTGGTTTAGATGATGTCGACCCAAAAGGATCCTGAGCCATTTAGAGATTATGGCAGCTCAAGTTGTGTCCCACCTCATGAAGATTTCAGACATTCAAGGAAAAGATGTTGACCACGTAAGGATCAAGGGCCATCTAGAGATATACCAGCTCCAGTTGGATCCCACCTCAAGAGGATTTCAAACTTTAGATATTTAATATTTACGGTCCCCTGGTGGTCTAGTTGTTAAGACGCAGCGCTCCCACCGCTGCGACCCAGGTTCGATTCCCGGGTCAGGGGACCATCCCCAGCCACTCTCAGTGCCGGTCCCAAGCCCGGATAAATTGGGGAGGGTTGCGTTAGGAAGGGCATCCAGCGTAAAAACATGTGCCAAATCAAACGTGCGGAGGATCCGCTGTGGCGACCCCTAATGGGAGAAGCTGTAATAAACTTTAGATATTTAATATTTAAAATAACCTTCTACTTTTACCTTCACTGAACATTTAAAGGCTCTGGCATGGACTAGTTAGAGACAAAAAAACACCCGGGGATCCTATTCATGGGTTTGAATGCAGAGTGTGTGTTTTAAAGGGTTTTTTTTAACCAAACAAACAGATGAACAGAATACTGTGAGATGCCGAAATTAGGTTTTTAATGCAATTTTTTTTCAAACAAATTCCTTTAATCAGAATCCAAGGCTGTGGTCTCCGGGATTGTTGAATTCGGTCTGTGTTAAGGCCGGGAGTGTTTAATGTTTTAACGCTTGTGGTCAGAGAGAAATAGAAAGCTATAAAAAAATCTATGGTGTTTCATGAATCTTGGACCTATTAAAAGAAGACTCTATCTGAGGTTGCTGAAACTTGATCAGGCCTAATGGGGGATGGTATGGTGATGCTGTCCAGAGCTGAAGTAATGCCATATGTGTGTAGATGGTGGAGTTCATGATTTCAACATGGAGTTGTTAAATCTGGCAATATGCTTCTCTGCACTCGCATAGATAAAGGGTTATGTTGTAAAAAAAAAAAAAATCAGCATCTGACTCACACGCAATGTGATGCATGAGCTCTAGACAGGAAAAAGGAGAGAGAACAAGGGAAGGGAAAGGCCAGCTTTCCGTTTTATAAAATGCTGAATCGGCACAGCGTGGAAGCATTCGGCTCCCCTGCGTTTTCTCAGTGGGAAAAAAAATGAGCAGCTTGTAGTTGGTGAGAGTGACAGAGATGCGTGCAATAGCGCAAGCACGACGTGTGGGTGTTTCGCTCAGCAACATTACTGAGTTCTCCTGAGACCCATGCACAGGAAGTGATGTATTGCGATGATTTGGTGCCGGATCTGTACATTAAAAAAAATGCATTTATCTGTCACATGTACATTACAGCACAGTGAAATGCTGTCTTCACATATCCCAGCGATGTTAGGAACCTGGGGTCAGATGTCAACCACTCGAAGATCAAGAGCCATCTAGAGATGTACCAGCTCTAGTTGGATCCCACCTCGAGAGGATTTCGGAAATTGGACTTTGAGGATAAACAACCTCTTAATCAATATATAAAACAACCTTCTACATACCGTATGCTGTTTCTCCATCACTGAACGAAACAGCGGCTCTGGCATGGAAAAGTTGGAGTTGGGGTTGAATCAATAGTGATCTCAGATGTTGAGCTAATTTATAAGTTGCTCATGAGCTCCTGATTCCACAACTCCAACTGACCGTATGAAACTGTATAAGAAAGGACATTACTCATAATCACACACCCTGGCGCTCATGATGTTTCTCACTTCATATCCACTCAATAATGTTTTAATGATTTATAATCAGAGTCTGGTTCTTCTCAAGGTTTCTTCCTTATATTATCTAAGGTAGTTTTTTTCTTTGCCACTGTTGCTCCAGGTTTGAATATCGGGAATTAATACACATACATTTAAATATAAACTAACTTTGTTCTATTATTCTTACATTCTTTTAAAGCTGCTTTGAGACAATATGCACAGTTAAAAGTGCCATAGAAATTGAATCGAATCAAATCAAATTAAATCAAATCTAGTCAAAGTGAATTGAATTAAAGTGAATTTAATTAAATAAGAGGGTCTACCAGATGCCACACATGTAAATGTCATGGGTTGAGTTTTGCGGCACTGAAATAAAAAAAGACATTTTATCGCAAGGAAAGGAGAAATCTGAAAAAACAGAACTGATAGAAAAACCATAATCAAAACTGAATTAGAAGACGCAAACCAGTTCCAGAATGACAGTGCTCCTGTGCTCAAAGCCAGTTTCATGAAGATACTATATGCTTTACGTGGGTTGGAGTGGAAGAACTTTGAAATATATTGGAATAATAAATGCAGCACAGGCCTCCTCACTTCAAATACCTTCATACCTGCAATCTCATCATTCACACACCAAATGAATTAATTTTTTTTGTATGTTTACAGATGGCAGGGATGGAAGTGGGGAAGAAGATCTTTGCTATCAACGGAGATCTGATTTTCTTGCGCCCATTCCATGAAGTGGAAGCATTTCTCAAGCAGTGTTTCAGCACCAAGGGTCCGCTTCGAGCGCTGGTTAGCACCAAACCTCGAGAGTACGTAAACAAACAATTAAAAAAAGTTTCTTTAGGTTAAAACAGATCAGTTTTTTAGTCAGCACTATGGTCCTGTTTTTTTCGTTAAAAAAATATGCAGTATTGGGAATTGAAAGTCCCTGGGAAATTAAATCTCTGATTTCTAATTAGTTCAGGCTTAATGGAAAACTTGACTACCTAATAAACACACTCTATTAGATTTCACTTCATATGGCTTCATTAATGAAACCCTCATTACATGGAATTGGTTAGTAAATGACTTAAACACTCATTTGTAGCTCATAAATGCTTATGGTGCTGCTGCTTATTTGTTTTTTTGTTTGTTTATCTGTTTATTCATTTTTTTTTCTGTGTGGGTATGTTTGTGTGTGTATGCGCAGAACTGTGAAGATCCCAGACTCGGCGGATGGGCTAGGTTTTCAGATCCGTGGCTTCGGCCCATCTGTTGTGCATGCTGTCGGCAGAGGTGAGGAAACACAGAGGCAAAGAATTAGTGTGAAATACAAGAAGAGAGAGAGTGAGAAATAATGAAAGAGAGTATGATATAAAGACAGAGAGTGCGATATTAGGGGAAAAATTGTGATATAAGAAAAGAGAGTGAGATATAAGGGTTGACATTGTGATATAAAAAAGAGAGTGATATAATGGAGATATAATTAGAGAGAGCAAGAGTTAAGGAGAGAGAGAGTGAGATATAAGGAAAAGAAGAGTGAGATATAAAGAGACTAAGATGTGAGGAGAGAAAGGGGGACATAAGATACATGGAAAAAGCTTGAAATGTGAGACATGAGGAGAAAGTTATATATAAATAGAGTGATATTAAATATTTATTTTAAGAGAAAATTACATATTACATTAGTTTAAAAATAATTAAAAGAGAAAGGGGAGATATAAGGAGAAAGTGTAACAAGAAAGGAGGAAAGGGTGTGACACAAGAAGCTGTGTGTGAGCAGTACAGCTGCAGCACAGCTGGATGTGTAGGATGGTAAGGGACTGGACCAAAGCTATAGTAGTAACTGTATTTTTATCCCCCCTCACACACATACACACACACAAACACACACACACACACACACACACACACACACACACACACACACACAGAGTGTTCACTTTCAGATTCTCTTATATCTATATAAGGAAATAGGACATTGGTATCATTGCTATCCATAATTTCTTTTTTAACTGTATTAATAATTGATAACGCTGATTAAAATCTTATTCTGGCTGGCTAAGATAAGCTAGCGTGACAGAATTAATTATTTGAGAGAAATCCTTTTTGAAATCAATTCAATTTGAATATAAGCAAAATTGAAATCCATCCTAAAATTGAAATTAGACAAAAAAAAGTCACAAGTTTTAAGAAAACACAAGCTATACTGATTTTTTAGATTATTTCTAAGCCATATTTAAATAGTAAATACTAATGGTAGCCAGTTACCCAACACATGCTAAATTCCCTAAAAGGAAGTCACATCCAGAAATGTATGCAGTGTAAGCTTCACTCCTAGCATGCTACCTAGCATAAGCTAACCTCTAAGCTAATATAAGTCATATTTATAAAGAGTTTAATTTTGACTCTACCAAATTGACTACCAAACACCAAACATACGGGCTAACTTGACGTCAGGGATTAGTCTCCTCTATTAATTCTAGCTACCTGACATGACCTCATTATGCACAATTTCTGAAAGGATTTTACTTTCTATTCAGAAATGTTCATGACTGATGCCAGCTAGCAAGTTAGCATAAGCCATACTGAGGGAAGTGTTTCTTCATTCTGAGTATTGTGCCAGAAAAAAGGTTGTATGTTTATAATATTTGCTAGCTCACTAAGCTAGAAAACATAAGATAACAGAATCAGAGAAACTGAAGTCCCTGTTTAGAACAGTTTAAAAGGAATATATCTGAGTGCATCGCGGATATTCCTGTTGTGTCTACTGGTCTCTGAAGTTTGTGACAGACGGGGCATGAAACAAAAGTCTATTCCACTCTGGCACTCAGCGGAATGGCTTCATTTTAGAAATCGCCACAGCATGAGACAGAGGAAATGAGAGCGAGAGATGAGACGATCACTTGAAACATAAAGGACAGGCAGAACAGAATAGAAAAGATCAGACATTTTTTTGAATGGCTAGCCAATCCTAAGAGTATGGGATGATGAGACTCAGAGATAGGAGTCAAGGCCAATCTGTAGCTGAGGTAGTGTGTCTGTGCATGCAGTGGATGATTTTATGGCAGGATGTGATATCAGAGAGGAATAGCGTTTCAGTCACGATTCAGTTTCGTTTTACTCACACACACACACGCACACACACACACACACACACACACACACACACACACACACACACACACAAACATGCACACAGGGCTGCTGGTAAAAGCCTGTTTGTGAACGAATGAGTGCAATGTCCGCTTGTTATCCTGCTGCCATTTTAGACTAAACCGATGTTCACATTGGCAAATGGAAAACCAACAGATGACCAGTAATATTGAAAGTACAGGATCTGTAAGGCCATGGAGCTGCGATTCCAACAAGTAGTGGTGAATAAAATAGACTACTTCTGTCCTCCAGTCAGGTCTCTGCTTAAATAGTTTTTTACTCAAGTTGCTTTTCAATGGACTTAAGTATTGAAAAATGGAAAATACTGATCTATTAGAGCAAACTGAGCACTCCTGCACTTCATACCACTTTAAAGAGAGCATTTGCTATAGTTCAGGTGCATCTATCTATCTATCTATCTATCTATCTATCTATCTATCTATCTATCTATCTATCTATCTATCTATCTATCTGTCTATCTGTCTGTCTGTCTGTCTGTCTGTCTGTGTCTGTCTGTCTGTCTGTCTGTCTGTTTAATTTAAACTTGGGTTTAACCCATAATGAATTGTTTTTCACAGAACCCCTACAAAGATCAACACTGACTCTATCCTAGCATACTTGTGTTATACCTTCCTTCTAAAAAAAAAAAAAAAAAAAGCCTCTTGAACTTAGTTCAGGGTGTTTATGTTTGCTGGCTCCTGAGTTTGGCTTGTTTATCTGACATCTATCACAATATCTGCCATTCAGTTTACGGAAAGCCTACTCAAATAGCGACAGTTTGGAGCCTGAATCACGCTGTTTGAGGTCAGACGAGCGACTGCTCTCGTAAACATGTTAATAATGAACCGTTGCCATTGGCCACAGTCACGTCTCACTCCCTCTCTCTCTCTCAATAGTGATTATTTATGCGTTTTGTTTTGCAGGCACTGTGGCGGCTGTGGCAGGTCTTCACCCCGGTCAGTGCATTATTAAAGTCAACGGCGTTAATGTGAGCAAAGAGAGTCACGCCAGTGTGATCGCCCATGTCACTGCCTGCAGGAAATATCGCAGACCGACGCAGGTAAATCAACCATTTGTGTGCTACAGTGTGTGCTACAAAGTGCAATGTTACCACAATCAATAGCAGCAATTATAATAAAAATAAGCATGCATTGTTAATGCGCTCATCAATCATCCATTTGTTTATTTATCCAATTATTAGTCGTAGATTTTCCAGTCACCATTCATTTATCATCCTTTCACTCATTTAATGATCATTCAGGTAGCCATTCATTAATCACCTGTCCAAATATCTACTGTGTTATTTACACATTTGTCTATTCACCAATCGGTCTGCTGTTCAACTATTTAGTTAATAAATGAATAAATAAATCATATATTTAGCCTTTAATGAATCACACATGCACAGTAATCATCTACTCATCCATTCATCAATCGGCCATGAAACATCTTATTTACAATTAATTACAATTAATAATGGCCAACATTCATCAGTCAGCCATCAGTCCATGAATGATTTTATAATTTAATTATACAATTATACAATATTACACATTGGATAATGGATAATTATACAATTATCCATTCATTATTATTTATCTATGCAATTAATATGGGAGCAGCTAAAAGAAAAAGAAAATATTTATCCACTAATCATTTATTAACCATCACTTAACATTCATCCAAATAAAAACTTTATATGCTCTATTAATATTTGTCAATCCATCACATATCATATATCCCTTTATTAATTTATCTTTTGTCTATTCATTATTCATTTACTGTCATTATGCTACTAATTATTGGTTGTCTGATAAGTTTTAAGTCTGTTTATCCATTCATTGTATTGTAACTTTTCACATTTTATCCTTAAAATGACTACAATTATAAGTTTAAACTGCATACAAATGATCAAACCAGTGAGGCTCTAACATTTTTGTCCAGTCAAGTGCCTATTGTCATTTCATCCATAATCAGTACAGTAAACATTGAAACGAAACAGCATTCCACCAGGACCAAAGCGCAAACAACGTCAATGAACACAAGATAACACAAACGCGTCTACAACAAACAGAGGACATTACATTAAGAGCATGTTGTAGAGATGATATATAGACATCTTGTACAGGCTAAACTGCGAGTGGGCTCATAAAATCCCTCAATGCACTCATGATACATACAGTATATAGTAATAATACATGATGCACCATAGAACAATGTCATTTCTACATTATCCAGTACATCACTTTTTTATTTTCAGTCTTTTAGCAACAATTTATTTACATTATTCAATGGATTTTTTTTAAAGGTGTAACCATTTTTTTCTTTTTGCAAATAAACCCAAAGCCAAATCCCAGTCTAAACATTTGTGATTTGGTTGTTTTTTTATTTCAGCAAGACTCCATAAATTGGGTATATAACAACAGTGAGAGTGCACAGGACGACCAACAGAAGGCCAGCCAGAAACCTAGTACTGAGGGGAATGGGGAGTTGTTTGAGTGTAAAGTGGAAGGTATTTCCAGAGACACAACATACACACACTGTCTAAGTGCCATTTTCATCATCATGATGTTCACCGCCGCTGACTGCTTGTCTTTCGTGGTGCACTGAATCTCTCTTTCGCAGTCACACCTGCTACTCATTAAAGGGGAAAACATTTCAATCATTCACTTCAGTGAAGATGAATCGATTACGAAATGCAAACTATGGATGGGAATTTGGACTGACTACTGGTTTAATCCGTTACCTGATTTTCAGTTATTAATCAGACACATAGCAATTAGTACAGTTTTGCTGGGTTTAAGGGGACTAAATGTGCATAGACCCGCTATTCTTATGCAACCATCCTACTTCTTCTTTCATCATCTTCTACTTTTTTTTACGTTTTTACTCTCACCTTTGGTGATAGTTTCCGTTGAACCAATTAAAAAAAAAATTAATTGAATTTCAAAAAGATTACAAGATTAAAGTCGTAGCAACACGAGAATGAATTTGTAATATTTTGAGGAAAAACGTATGAGAATATAATTGTAGCACAACTGTGCACTAAGCCAGCTCTATGCTTTACATATGCTTTACATGGGTTGGAGTAGAAGATCTTCTGCTATAGAGCTCTAAACTGCACCTCAGATCTCCTCAGCTCACCTACATCAGTACCTGACTTTACTAACACTCTTGTGTTTGAATGAATCTCACACAAATCTCACACATTTAAAATCTAATGGAACATCTTCCCAGAAGATTTCGGGTAAATGTGGGAGGGGATATTAAAAAAACACACCTATCTTGTGACTAGGTGTCATTATATGACACTAGAAAGGCATTAAAATAAATCCCTTTTTCAGCGAAACCAAAAAATAAATAATCATTAAAAGAATCCTCCGTATGAGAGTTGGTTCTGATCTACAGTATACTATGTGACCCTGTCTTGTGTGTGCTCTGCAGAGGTCATGGACAAGTTTAATACCATCGCTCTGATAGATGGGAAGAAGGATCACGTGAGTTTGACGGTGGATAACGTGCACCTGGAGTACGGTGTGGCTTACGAGTACGACAGCACAGCCGGGATCAAGTGTCATGTGCTGGAGAAGATGGTGGAGCCTAAAGGCTTCTTCAGCCTCACAGCTAAGGTATGGAAATATCACTACTTTCTTTTAGCACACACACACACACACACACACTGTGTGAAATTTTTTATTATTAGCATGATTAATAGATTGATGATTGATAATTGTATATATTTAAAATAAAATAGAATTGTCCACATTGATTTGAACGATCTAAATCTTGTAATATGGCACAGGCATTTAGTTGCTATCCTGCTTCTTTAACACTGGCTGGATTAATAATTGTATTTCTAAGAACTACAGAAAGAGGTGGAGCGGAGGGCTATTAGTGTGTCATGTCCATAACAAGACGTGTAACATTTATCTGTTTATTTTATCCACAGATGCATATTTATTTGTTCTGACACATATGTCTTTCAGACAGTAACACTTGTGTTATTACCATATTTTAACAGTGAACATGTGACTTTAACGTATTTGGCGTGCTGTTTTATGTCTTGATTGCTTCAAAATCTTGGCACTTCTCCATTTTGGATTTGTAGCCCGGAGCTCCAATGAAATTTTCCTTGGCTTTGCAAAGTTTCAGACAGGTGTGGGGTGGGGTGGTGGTGTTGGTGGTGGTGGGGTGGAGGGTGTCGGGGAGGCTGTTTTTTGGCAGATTTTTTTTTTTTTTAAGGACAGGAAGTGAGTTTAAGTGTCTGTGCCTGTACTGGGACTGTTTTTGTGACTTAAACAGGACCAACAGCAATCTTGGTAGCAAAGTTTTTTTTTACTGGGAACCAAGAAGAATCCATAATATATGTTTTCTTTGTGACTTTGTTGAAGTATTGCGAAGTGTTGAATCAAATTGAAACAAAACTAAAACATGTAGAACCAAATCCAATGTATAAGGTACTCCTAATGTTCCAAAAAAGAATAAAGATATGATATTTCCATTTATGCCATTTGGCATTTGGCGGGCGCCCTTATCCAGAGCAACTCATTTATACAGCTGCGTATCTATGGGGATAAGGGCCTTTCTCAGGGGACCAGAAGTGGCAGCTTGATGTAAGCCCAATACCTTAATCATTAAGCTACCCTACCCCAATAATATGATATGATTGGTAGCTTGACACTTGACAATTATTTGTCCTATTACCCAAATATTTGTAATCCCAGAGTTCGAATCTGCCACTAAGCAACCATAAAGGAAAACGACGTCATCCAGGACATGCTTGGTGTTGACATAGTGTATAGGGGAAAGCGTATAACCACCAGTTTAGGCAATCAGAGTTGGCTCGGTGAAGAGTAGAAGAAGTCTGTATTCAATTTAAATACACTAATGAAATTGGAACCAAGCACAATAGTAAAATAGAGCATGGTATTTTCAAGTGCAAGTCCTAGGCTAATTCAATACAGCATCCAAATGTAAGATTTAGACCGAAAACCATCAAATCCTTTTCATAGCCAAGCCTTTACTTCAGCTAGCTGGCGTGATTTTTTATGCATTGCTCTAATGATTAAGGCTATAGTCTCTAAAAAACTCGTAAACCTGATGTGCACATAAGGAAATGATAACACAAACATAATCATCTCGGATGACATCAAGACCAGACGTCACAGTCAAGAGACAAGTCCAAATACAAATGCCAATGCTAAGAGAAGTCCAAGGTACAGAAGGTGCAGTAGGTAATAATATATGGTGTATATATAGTAATATATAATAGCAAAGCAAAGATTATGCATAGATAGACATGTCAGAAGATAATATACTCAAATGGCATGATATAGTTATATTTACAAGTATGAATGTATGTATGATACATTATATAGAATATAAAAATGATTGGAATGTACAGTAGCGCAAATGTGAGTTAAGGATGGTGCAAAAAGAAATGTGTTGTGGATACTACATAGATATAGACATTGATATAGATAGCAGTACATGCATTTTAACAACCACAAAAACAAATAATTCTGAGGCTCTGGACATTTAAATTTTCAGATAAACAAAAATTTACAGTTTGTACGATACAATACTAAAATGGTAGCTCAAAACTTGTGTGGAAATATTATTAGGCATAAATAATTGGACACCAAGCTCGATCAGCTATCTTTAGAGTAAATTGAAAATGGTGTTCATTTCATTAGTGGCATAATCAGAAGAGATTTTATTTAAAGTGCATATGGATAAAAGCATCCACCAAACAAATAACTGTATATCTAACCTGGAAGTGCAAATGCAGTGGATGGTTGATGAGGTGGGAACAAAGGACATAGAGCTACTTAACCAGAACTTGCTGAGTAACGTGGTGCATTAACCTTTAAAGAAACTGCAAATGGATATAAAATATTAAGCAAATATAAAGCACAGGTCTGTAAGTCTTTATGGTATTGTGCTTTATTGCCTTATTACCTTTATTTGCATGGTAGAAGCTCATATTTCTTGAAAAAGATATGAAAGTTCATTTGTACTGTAATACTGTTGTGTTGTTATTCATACTGTATTTACTATCTACCCTATGTATGGAGAAATATTTGAGCACTTGACCATTCGAACATCACTCCACATTTGCTGTTATAATAATCTCCCATGGGTAGATGTTTCACCAGATTCCACTAGACAAGAGTGTTAGTAAAGTCAGGTACTGATGTAGGTGAGGTGAGAAGGTGAACATTTATCCTCAAATTTGATGTGTTGGAAGCAGGAAAAATGGGCGAGCGTAAGGATTTGAGCAAGTTTGAAATATCGTGATGCTAGATGACTGGGTCAGAGCATCTCTAAACCTGCAGCTCTTGTCAAGTTAAGTCAAGTCAAGAAGCCTTGATTGTGGGGTCACTTAAGGGCAGTAGTCAGTATCTATCAAAAATAGCCCAAGGAATAAATACTGGTAAACCGTCAACAGGGTCTTGGGCTCATTGATGCATGTGGGAAGCGAAGGCTGATCCGTGTGGTCCGACCCAACAGGCGAGCTCCTGTAGCTCAAACTGCTGAAGAACTTATTGCAGGTTCTGATAGAAATGTGTCAGAATTCACAGGGTAGGACTGTTTTGGCAGCAAAAAGAGGTCCAATATGATATTAAGCAGGTGGTCATAATGTTATGCCTGATTGGTGTATATTATATACACATACTTATTGTATTAATTTATAAATTAGATGCACTTATGTATCAGTCTGAGTATACATTACAGTGTTCTACATTTTCTTACATTTCTTTTCTGTTTCTTCCACTTTTCCTCTTCAGATCCTCGAAGCCTTGGCTCGGAATGACGAGCAGCTGGTGCAGACGTGCAGCCAGATAAACTCCAGCTCTGTGCTTGTCCCGGAGGAACTGCAGCTCAGGTTCAATACGATGTGTGCAGAACGACTTGAGCACATCAACCGCCGCATCACCAACTACAGGAAGGTACAAACATTATCCACATACTCACATATTTAGAGCACATTTTGGAAACGGCTTCGACTGTTAAGAAGCACTGATACTGGAGACTCCTCCCCAAATTGGCAAATGTACAAAAAAATAACAATACAATGTTAACAATGTGAAATAACAATACAATGTTAAAATCTGATCATGATAAACAACAACTGCTGAAGTCCAAGTGAATTAGCCGTTACTACAGAAATCGCAGCATTTCATAATCGACCAATCAGAATGGAGAATCGGTGTGGAATGCTCTTACAGAGTTGCCAGAAATGTATTGCATATATTATTAATGACATTAAATTAATTATTAGACAAGATTAAAAAAAGAACAGTTTGCTATCCAATAATTAACCTTCTGACCAACCAGGCTTAAAAAGTTGTGTTCATATAAAGAATCAAATGGATTGATCCCAAGATTTGTCAGCTATTGTTTACACCATACTGCCCTTACTGAACCCTGTATTCCTGTATTTTTTTTTTTCTTTTTTTTCCTATCCTATCTTTACTGGTCATAAGCAGCACCTAAAACCTAGTCTTGCCATTTTCCATCATCTTCCTCCTGCATAAATGGGAAGCTCGCTCTATTTCAAGGCCGGGCGCTGAAGCAGGAAACTGATTTTTCGGTCCCTGTAGATCTACTGCCTGTAAAATTGGAGTAAATTTGTCATGAGCATTAAAAATAATATGCTGTAGTATATCTAAAATCACGGTCAGGCCATTTTGAGCTGATCATGAAATGATTCAGAACAGTTCATTTCTGACGGACGATGGTCTATTTCCATCTCCAGCGATTAATAAAAGTGCCTGTGTATACACACAGCTGTCATAAGGAAGCATCTGGATCTGGTTCCAGGGCCAGGATTCTAATTGGTGAAGTACGTTTTGAAATGATGACACTAGTTAGTGGAACCGTCAAATGTTGCTCTTATACCTAAATTTTGAGTTGCGAAAAATGTTCATATCAGTGAAAAACAAAAGGGAGAGCTTGTATTATAGAGTATTGAACATGCATCCAGGTGGTGTTATTCATCTAGTAGGCATTGTTTCTATGCCTTTTTGCTATTGTTGACATTCATTTATGTGTATTTGTTACTATGTGGTCTCGATTTACAATTATGCCATTCAGGGTACACCCTTCTACACCCACTTAAGAGGTTACGACATTAAATTGTCAGGTTGAGGGTTAAGGGTCTTGATTCAGCAACGGGAGCTTGTTGGTGCTGGAATGTGAAGTCCAACAACTTATTATACTGAGCTACCATTTCCCCAAGCCCCAAAGTATAGGATTGAGTCTGCAGGAATGGTTACAGTTCTACAAGGTCAAAGCATTGTGAAGTTTGGTGAAAGTACCCTACTCATCTGAGTCATTTTCCTAAATGGAGCTTGTTCCCTTTCCAGTGGTTAGTATTAATAGCAGAAATAAAGGAAACTAAAGACGTGACTGCGATGCATCCAGCTGAACTTTTACGGGATTTTAAGGCATTTCATTGTCACATATACAATACAGGATAGCAAAAGAGCAGGGCCAGCCATGTTACAGCCCCCCTGGAGTAGAAGGGCATTAAAGGCCTTGCTCAAAGGCCCAACAGTGGCAGCTTGAAAGTGCTTGGGTCTGAACCCTCAACCGACCGATCAACAATCCAGAGCCTTAACCGAGCTACAACTCCACATTGGCAGCTACGTTTAGGCTTTTTCTCAGACAATAAAAATGTTATGGTAAAATTAGATTTTGTAAGCACAGAAAGAGGCTGATTTCTCAGAGAAGTGTACATGTACAACATCCAGAAACGTGTGTCTTCTTTGTCAAAGGCCGTGTTTTGTCACCAAGTTGATTATCTATTATGTTGTAGCAAGGTAAATGAGCATGTGGTCCACCAGCTGGAGATGGTGCTGGTGATGGATGAGTCATGCATGTTATCAACAGACATCGCTTCCCCACTGTTAGCAGTCGTGCTCTGAAGTAGAATTAGCTCAAACACCACTGAAGCCACCGTGGCAGGTTCTAAAATGTCCCAACTATGTTAAATGTAACACAAAATGGTTTCTAGCTATGCTTATATCTATTGTTAGTACCCCCTAACTGATTAGCGCTAGTTAGATAGTTCATTGCATGAGCGAAACAATCAAGGGTGTGCAGTCAAAACAGTTGTTGCTGTTGTGTTCCGTCCAAGTACCAAGCTTTGATAACTTGATAGAAAAGCCTGGTTACTTACAAGGTAGTCAGTTAAATCAGTTAATTTGTGTGTGCTAATGTACTAGCAACAGTCATTTAACTGTCTGCCAGATTTGACTTTGGCCTGTGTGTTTAGTGCAGCAGGTGTTTTGATTCAGATCAATTAGCACATATGTTGTCAAGTAGCACTTTCATCAAATTGCCAAAAAGTCAGTAAGGAGTAGGATTTTGAGTCTGTAACAACCTGAAATAGGTTTGGATAATGATAATGGAAATAACAGGCTGCTTACATTTGTAGACAAAGTTGACTGTGAGTTCATCTGCCATTTTATTTTTTAAATTCGAGCTGAAAAGAAAATTTGTCGTCTTTTAGAGTAACAAATTAAGGGTCTCGATTTTTGTGATGCATTGTGGAATCCGTGTAGGAACTAGCATTTTAGTGCACTAAAAGAATTTAATAATTGAGACACCCCTCAAAACAGGCTGATGTTCCTGACGTCTGAAGCGCTACAGCTGCATAGCTGTATATATGTTGCTTTGAATCTATACAAGTTTTGAAATATAAAACAGAGATAATTGGAATGTTAAAGATGACTTTTTTTCTCCCACTTTACCAAGTTAGACTCTCTGTACCTTCCTATATTTTATTTTATAATTCTAATTGTTTTTATTAAGAATTCTATACATTTCTGATGATTAATTATTAATCAATCGATATAATTATTCCATTCCTCTATTTTTTTATTCCATTTTCTGTTATGTATTAATTTTTTTTAGCTACAGTATTTCATTTTATTCTTTTATTCCATTCTACAGTATGTCAAAGACTAGTACAAAGAATTTCACTGCATGTTCTACTGTGAATTTTCAATTCAATTGAATTTTCCACCTGTGAATTTCTCAAAACAGTCTGTACATGAGATCTTCTTACATAACAATTTGTCCATCTTCTCATGCTAACTTTCTGCTCCTCAGTTTTCTCGTGTGCTGAAAAACCGAGCGTGGCCTACGTTCAAACAAGCCAAGACCAAAGTGTCGCCTCTTCACAGCAGCGATTTCTGCCCAACAAACTGCCACATCAATGTGATGGAAGTGTCCTACCCCAAGACCACAACATCTCTGGGAAGTGCTTTCGGTGTGCAGCTGGACAACAGAAAAAATTCCACACTGGAGAAAGGGAATCCCAGTACAGAGCAGGGTGAGATGGGACACACCAAGATTATACTCATTCGTATCGCTCCATATCCATATATTTTACAAAACAAATGTGGTTTTTTTTTTCTTCAGGTAAGCTGAACCCCATGGTGCATGTGCAGCACTGCATCACCAGCATGGCTGCACCGTCGGGACACAGTCTGGGCCGGACCGAGGGACACGGTCTGCGTTTCCTATTGCGAGAGGAAGACCTGCTCACTGTCGATGCGTACCACAAACTTCTCACCAAACTCAACACAGCAGTGAAGGAGATGGAGTGCTACACTGGACAGATTCATGAGTAAGTTTATACATGAGGATATATGTACTGCTCCTTCATCCAAAGATATTCTATATGAGTGTGAGCCTCCACCTTTGTGCTGACAGTTTTGGGAAAAAGGCACATATGGCTGGAAAAGTCAGGTGTCCCAGTACTTTTGTTCAGAGAGTGCATGATATTGTTGTTGTGTTTTTGTTGAGTTGTGGCTCTATGTGGAAAGTGATGCATCCTGATCAGGCTGTACTGATGCCCTAATCAATGTTAATGAGCAGGTTAATGTTAAACAGAAAATAGAATGCTATAAAGTCATTTCCAGAGGAAAACAAGTCGAGAGAAGCACAGGGCAGAAGTGGAAGTGTTGCTCAGAGAAGTGTTAGATCAGGGCTGATGAGCATCTGAACGAGCTTTTTCAGTCCTCATTAGGAACCATTACATTGTGTGGTAAATTTGTATGTTGGTGTGGTTTATGTATTTGTACTGAAGCTCAGTGGGAGTTTATGTGCAGTTCAGTGGAATGGTGTGAGGGCCAGTGAGGGTTAATGACTTTCCTCTCAATAATGAGATCCTAATGAGTTTCTCACTTTATCTCTGCATCTCCAGGCCTAATGAATACAGCTACCAACCGAAATTCAGATGCCTGTCTGTCTGTCCATAGGTGTCTGTCTGTCTGTCTCTGTCTGTCTCTCTGTCTGTCTGCCTCTGTGTTTTTTTTTCCTGTCTGTCTGTTCATCCAGCTGTCTGTCTGTCTGTCTGTCTGTCTGTCCATCTGTCTCTGTTTGTCTGTCTGCCTGTCTGTTTGTCCATCCGCATGTCTGTCTGTCTGTCTGTCTGTCCATCTGCCTGTCTGTATGTCTGTCTGTCTGTCTGTTTGTCTGTATGTCTGCCTCTCTGTCAGTCTGTTTGCCTGTCTGTTTGTTTGTATGTCTGTCTGTATGTCTGTCTGTTTTTCAAATTCTTTCCTTCTTTCTTTCTTTCTTTCTTTCTTTCTTTCTTTCTTTCTTTCTACACATTTGTTTTCTGCTTTTATTGTACTTTTTAGAATTTTCTAACATTTCTCTTTCTCTCTTTCTTTCTTTTTCACTCTATGCTCCTCAGTTTGCTCTCGTCTATCACGCACCCTAGCAGCCCCGAGGGAAAGCCTTCTGAGAGCTTCATCTCGGCAGAGAGTGAGTGTGAACGAGGAGAGCGGAACGGGAAGCGAGTGTGTTTCAACGTGACGGGAGAAGAGCAGGAGGACTCGGGTCACGACACCATCAGCAACCGAGACTCCTACAGGTCTCACACTCACACACACACACACACACACACACACACACACACACACACAGAAGTTGTAACACTCTGGTGTTGTTTTTTGCAGTGACTGTAACAGTAACAGGAATTCCATCGCCTCCTTTACCAGCATCTGCAGCAGCCACTGCAGCTCCTATGTCCACAGTGATGAGATGGACTCAGGTAACACACACACACACACACACACACACACACATACACAAACACACACACACACGCACGCACACACACACACACATGCACACATACACAAACACACACACATACACACCCTGTTCTTTATGTGTGTGAATCTCAGCCTGCTCTCTCCTCTGACAGCTGAATTAGGACGCTGCCAAAGTTACATCTGTGTCTAGTCGATAGCCGTTACTGGCTAATTGCATAGCAGCAGCCATGAAAGAGCTACATGGATCTCACGCCACCACTGTTCTGCTCTATTAGAATCAAGCCTCTGTCATCTGTCTCTGTGGCCTAATGAACTCCTATCGTTCTCTTTCTCTCTCTCTCTCTTATTCACACACACACACACACACACACACACAGGAGACGAGATGCCAGCCAGTATGTGGATATCTCCAGACAAGCAGAAGAAGCTCCATGGCTTCCTAGAGCATCTGTTTAGCCAGGTGTGTATGCTTTTGTCACACACACACACACGCACACACACACACACACACACACGCTAGATATACCCTGTTTCCTGTGATATATGTATCAGAGCAGACAGTTTGTGACTGCAAAATGTGACTTATTTAACAGAAATCACTCAGTATTGGATTCAGTAAATAAAAGATTTTGAATGTAAGAGGTATAGAAAGTGATTGGCAGCACAATCAACTAATCACAAGCTGCTGCTCTGATGTGCAACGTAACTGATTAAAGCAACAAACTACTGTATGATCATGTCTTCTTTCTTTCTTTCGTTCTTTCTTTCTTTCGTTCTTTCTTTCTTTCGTTCTTTCCTGAACTTTCACACAATTTTTTTCTTTTTCTTTAAAACCAAAGCCTTTTTGGTGGTCAGTGTTTATGTACATGTGGATTATTCTCAATTATGACCACAATAAACTTCTTATTTAATGTAGGCTGGTGTAAATTAATAACGATGATGATGATGATGGTTTTTGCAGGTGGAGTCTATGATGAGCCTACTGAAGGGGGTGACAGTGGCTCGGGTCTTTGAACAGACAAAATGTTTCACACCAGGTCGAGGACTACAAGGTAAAAAAAAAAACTTTTATTCTCTCGCTCGCTTTCTTTATGTAGAGAATTGTTTATTTTCAATGGAGAATTTTCAC
>MU551707.1:7600839-7610972 GCA_024362625.1 Silurus asotus
CCTAAATGGAAATCTATTTAGCATAACTGGCTCAAAACTGAACAAACACCTAAGAAAACTAGGTTGCCTACATGCACATAGATGTGGTTCTGCGATTGATGGATAAATGGTTGATTCAAAACAATACCAAAAGTAATGTATATATACAAGAGTTTTTTTGCAGATGTTTTACCAGACCCTCAGACTACTTTTTTGTTGTTTGGGATTGTGTGAAAGCACATGTTTCTATTTCATTGCATGTCTCAGGCTATGGATTTGTGGTCCATTCTACCAGATTCATAGTAATTTAATGGTGGTATAGCAAATAGAGAACTTGCTTTCTGGTATCTTCTAGCAGAAGTGGTTTGAAAAATGCACATTTTCTACACTATGAGCTTTTCACTCTTATCTGCTGTACCATGTACCGAAAGAAGAGGTTAAACTGTGTAGCCCAGAGGAAATCGCTTCCCAAAGCCTGTTTAATGCTTCTTTTCCAAATCCTTCAGAAGCTCAGAGAAGACCACGGTAATGGGAAAGGCAAGCCATTCAATAAGACAGTGGACTTTTTCACTGTTTTCAGTGTTTGGTTTTGTAGTGACCACAAATGAACTTGTTTTAAAAATGCACATGAGTATTAATGTACTCTTTTATTACTATATGCTCATTGCCCAGCCTGCAGATACTGTAGTTTAGAAAAAGCCTGTGTTCCCCCTAGAGAAGCACAAACGTGCCCAGAAATGATGTTACCTCAGGTTCTTGCAAGCACTAGATCTATAAAACGAGTATACTTAAAGATGCATTAGATCTAAATCAGTAAAGAGGATTGGTGTGTATTCGAGCTTTCTCCACCATTGCATGGCTCAGAAACACATTTAAAGAATGAATAGATGAGATGCTCCAGTGTTCAGAAGTTCTGAGCAGAAACTGATCCTTCAGGATCCTTCAGAATAAAATGACAATTACACAACCACTTACGTGCAATCACTGTGACAATACAGAAGGTGTTATATATGGTGCTGTCCATGTTTTTTTCAGACCGATGAACAGGCCATGCTGGAGGACACGCAGGTTGCACTGTTGGATCTCGAGAAGGTGACCTTTCATTTCAGACGTTTCGAAGGAGAGCCCCTCGTTGCGAGTGAGTGCGGTATCAGTTTTAAATCGGAAACTTTAGCTCGGTTTGGTCATGATGTGATCTGGTGTGTGATGTCTGCGTGTGTGTGTGTGTGTGTGTGTGTGCACAGACATGCCTATCTCCTACCAGGTGGAGGGTACGAGGCAGGCCATGAAGGTGTATTTTTATCTAGAGGGTTTTTACTTCGAGCAGCTGCCTCAGAGACTGAGACACGGTGACGGATTCAAGATCCACCCCGTCCTATTCACTCAGGGTACGTCCAAAAAGTGTGTGTATGTGTGTGTTTATTTGTGAAATCCACAGAAAGAAACCTCTTTTTTTTTGCTTACTGTTGCTGGGGGAAAATCTTCTTATCTTAGGAAGTGTAAAGGGAAATGAAGTGGCTCAGTTGAGATGTTCTGATGAGAAGGTAATGAGTTCAAATCCCACCACCACTAAGCTGCCACTGCAGGACCCTTGAGCAGAGCAAAGCCCTTAACCCTTATAGCAGGAGATCTTCCACTCCAACATATTTAAAGCATATCCTCATGGAGCTGACTTTGTGCACAAGGGCAATGCAAAGAAACAAAACATTGCACATCTAAAGACATCTCAGACAGTTGTGTGCCTCCAACAGTTTGGGGAAGAACCACATAAGTCGGGTGTCCCAATACTTTTGTCTGATATAATGTTTTTAATATCTCATACACATTACATTTACATTACACTAAAATTACAATGCACCCAATGTAAGACCATTAAAAAAAAGTATCTCTGGTAATTATTTTTCATTTTATTTCTAACACATTCATTGCAAAGGGATTTAAATAGCGGATGTTCTACATGCTAATATTGTTTACACGCAGGAGATGTTTATTTATTATTAATTTAATGCAAAGCTTCCTACCTGTACAGTTTCCCCAGGAGAAAATCTCCAGGATTGTTGGTTTTGCCGTTTTATAGACGCTGACCAAGCTTTTATCTTTTTTCCTTTTTTCTCTTAATAACTTCAAGCGAGAGAAAAATGAGACGGGTGAAAGAACGAGGGTTTAGAGATGTTTTAAAAGTGATCAAACTTGTCTTGTGGATGTTTGATAGCATTGAATGTAACTGGAAATAGATAAAAAGAATACAACCTCATTTTTTAAACTTATTCCAACCCACCCTTAAATATTTTATTCCTCATATGGACATGGATATATTGCAGCGTTTCTATTAACTTTATGATAGAATTAGACAATAGACTTATTTAAAAAATGTATAAAAATTAAAAAATTTCATTCAAAATTCCATTATTCAGGCATGCACTTAAATGATGATAAATGAATGCATTTTTATTTTGTAGCACTGGAGAGCATGGAGGGTTATTACTACAGAGACAGTGTCTCGGTGGAGGAGCATCAGGCTCAGATCAACGCCACTTCACTCGAGAAGGTCAAACAGTACTACAAGAGACTCAGGTACAGCACTCTCAGGTTTAGACTTCAGCAGCCTATTCACTTTGTGTTGCATTGGAGAAACGCCTTATTTTGTAAAGTCGGCACTGATACACTCATATATTTCTGGTGTTGTCTGCATATTTTTATTTAAAGAGTACAAAACATTTTAATCAGTGTCCAGGCAGAATCACTGTCACACTGTGTCCTGTTTGCTGTGAGTCCCAGTAAAGGAGGTGTAGCCGCTATATTCATATCATTTCCAGAGCTTTGGCAGCTTTTTTAGGTGTGGTCTTTGTGCCTATTATTGTTATTATCAGTGAGAAATGATTGGCTTCTGTGTACAACTTGCAGGTGGGTGTGGCCTATGCATTCTTCAGATTTAGTGGAGGTGTGGCCTCTGTATTAGTCCCAGTGAATGAGGTGTGACTTCTGTATTAGTCCCAGTGAAGGAGGTGTGGTTTCTGCAATAGTCCCAGTGAAGGAGGTGTGGCTTCTGTATTAGTCCCGGTGAATGAGGTGTGACTTCTGTATTAGTCCCAGTGAAGGAGGTGTGGCTTCTGCAATAGTCCCAGTGAAGGAGGTGTGACTTCTGTATTAGTCCCAGTGAATGAGGTGTGGCTTCTGTATTAGTCTCAGTGAATGAGGTGTGGCCTCTGTAATAGTCCCAGTGAAGGAGGTGTGACTTCTGTAATAGTCCCAGTGAAGGAGGTGTGGCTTCTGCAATAGTCCCAGTGAAGGAGGTGTGGCTTCTGTATTAGTCCCAGTGAATGAGGTGTGGCTTCTGTATAAGTCCCAGTGAATGAGGTGTGGCTTCTGCAATAGTCCCATTGAAGGAGGTGTGGCTTCTGCAATAGTTCCTGTGAAGGAGGTGTGGCTTCTGCAATAGTCCCTGTGAAGGAGTGGCTTCTGCAATAGTCCCTGTGAAGGAGGTGTGGCTTCTACAATAGTCCCTGTGAAGGAGGTGTGGCTTCTGCAATAGTCCCAGTAAAGGAGGTGTGGACTCTGTATTAGTCCCTGTAAAGGAAGTGTGGCCTCTGTGTCTCAATGGAGGAGGCGTGGCCTTTATGCTCCAGTGCAGAGGTGTGGCCTTGCTTTAATGATCTCTTACTTCTGATTTCCCCCAGACCCCTAGAATATAATAAAATTATAATTTCCACAAGCCTAAGCCCAGAGATGAATAAAACTGATATTTATCTCTCTCTTTATTTTAACATAGTTCAAGTGTAACTTTATTTCTATAGCGCTTTTCACAATGGACATTGTCTCAAAGCAGCTTTACAGAACGTAAGAATTCTAGAACAATAGAAATGTATGAAATAGCTCAAAATCTGAGATCATCAGAGATCCAACACCAACTCCTCCATGCCAGAGCCTTTAAATGTTCAAAGAAGTCTAATGTCAAAACTCTACATGAAGTGGGATCCGAAGGGCGCCGGTACGTCTCTAGATGGTTTGGGATTGCGGGGTCAGAATCTTATCTCTGAAGGTCAATAATCTTTATGTGGTGGGACACAAGCGGAGCTGGCGCAACCTCAAAATGCCTGGAGGATATTTCTAGGATTTATGAGCTCTCCTGTCCTTTTAGATTCGCTGTTCTTGCTGACGGTATTTGTAAACTAATCGTACCTGCCATGTAAATATGTGTGTGTATGTGTGTTTGAACATGAGTGTGTCATATGTGTAACTGACCCAAGATAACATCACAGAATCCCTAAAGAGATTGGTGGGAATATGATAAAGAGACAGGAAAGCATTCCATAGTAAAGAAATATGGCCTTGTCACATTCTAACCTTTTTCCCCCCTTTCTTTTATTATTAAAAATGCTGAGTCGTTTACTTCTCTCTGCTGTGTCGTGGTATTTGGAAAGTCACTTTGTTCTCCTGTAATAACTCCAGATGTCAGGCAGGGCACACATTCTGTATTGTGCAGAGTGTGCTTTTGTGTTATTCTAAGCACGTGTGTAAGCAAATGTATGGACGATACGGACGTGTTAGGTGAGAATGAAGAAAAGAAAAATAGAGACGCTTGTTTAACATTCATTAAAGGAGTTTTACGTCAATGAGCATTTCCCCATAACAGCATAGTTTTATTCCTCTAAAGTCACTAATCTCGTTAAGATCAGTTGTGGACGTGGGGGTCTAACACGATCTCAAACCGTGTACCTAAAATGAAAGAACTTAAAATCTCAATTAGTATTTCAATAAAAAAATTTTGAGTACACCTGATTTGTATTTGCTTTTTAAACAACTTGTTTAGTCTCCATTTGCTGTGATAGTAACCTCCACTCCTCTGAGTAGATTTCTTTGGTGGTTTGACTAAATACATATGCATAAGGCATCCACATTTGTCCATGCCCATGTTTATTTTTATTAAAAAAATAATATCTATTTAATTAAGAAACCTTAGTCCGTGGGCTTCGCAGACAATTTTAGCAATGACCTCTCTTCAGCCAACTGAGGGAAAGCAACCGGAACCGGAACTTAATTCTTAAACGAGCCACGTACCGTATTTATTAATTAAAACAACCACAAAAAATTAACATATAACCATAGAAACATGAATATTTTTAAAGAAATTCATATAAAAATAATAATTCATAACAAAGGGAGAAAGTTTGAGTGAAATTAATATTTTCATAACATCGTTACTATTAGTTTGTGTATTAAAAACTTCAAAAGTATTCATTTGAGACAAATTTAGAACAGATAAAAATGTGTGAATAATCACGTGATTAATTGCGATTAAATATTATTATTGAATGACAGCCCTTACACACACACACACACACACACACACACACACACCTGTCGCCCAGTTTACCACTGTTCCTTTCTGGGAGCATTTTTGATAGATACGGAGGACTGCAGATCAGGAACATCCCACAAGTGCTGCAGTTTTAAAGATGCTCTGAATCAGTTGTCTAGACGTCACAATTTGTCAAACTCGCTCAAATCCTTTTGCTCGCCCTTTTTTGCTGCTTCTAACACATCAACTTTGAGGACAAAATGTTCACTTGCTGTCTAATAAATATATTTCCCACTAACAGGTGCCATAATAAAGAGATAATCAGTGTTGTTCACTTCACCGCTCATAATGTTATAATGTCATAATGTTATGCTTGGTTGGTGTAAATGCAATTAAAAGTAAGGATGCACCCTTTGCCACTTTATTGGTACACATTTGGACTTGTTATATCGCCCCCTTGCTCATATTGGGTCATTTTTTTCTAAAATCATCCTAATTTGGTGTATTTCCACCACCCTGTTTTGACTGTCAGTGCTTTTCCTGATGTTATCCTGACAGAGCCAAACTTTTGACCTGACATGCTTGGCCACTGACAGACAGGCAGCTTCCCCCACACTCTGACACAAACACACACACACACACACACACACACACACAAGCGCTGTCAGTAGTGGGCGTGATGTGTGTTTGTAAGACAGACGCGCCAAACACAAGGGATATGTGGTGGACCTGTAAAGGAAACTGTACCGCATCCCATCATTTCATCTTATTCAATGCGAAGCCTCTGTAACGCAAATATTATGAGATATTCATATTGTAATCTTTTTGTCAGCTCCATAAATATCTCTGGTGACGATTATGATATTGCTTCTGACATTCATCGCTCAGCCCACCAGTATTTCAGAAAAGCGAAATCCTCCACATTAGCCTAACCTCAGGCTGATCTCTGTCTCCGCAGTAACAGCGTGTCTCGGAAAGGATGCCAGAAGAGATTTGATTTTGTGCAAATTTAGTTACATTAAGAAAAGCCGAGGTGGAGTGCGATGAATGGGATTCTGCAGTGGATTGTTATGGCGTATTCAAAACTTTGTTTATGATAGATAATTACATTTAGGAGATGTCAGTATTTACCGTGTTTAGGATTTGTGACTTTTTAACCTGATGTAGGAGGCACCTGAAAACTGCTAAAAAGAGCTTTGGCAAACCTCATTCTTGCAGAGTGAGTGGGGCTTTTGTCTTGTGGGTTGAAAAGCGGACAAGCATATGTTTCATTCATTTTCTTACCTTTAGTACTACAAAAAATTGCATCTCCACCATTGACATTGGTTACCAAGTTTGTAGCAAATATCTTTTCTTTTTTTTTAGGATTTTAAAGATTTTTGTGGTTGGCCACGTCCACCATGTTTGTCCAATTTTAAATTAATTTACAGCAAGGACTCATGTGAAGTGAGAAAAATATAAAAAAACCTTCAGGACAGACCCCTTAAAGCTCCCATCATGCCCAGCTTTCATTGATGGTTACTGTTAAATATTGAATTATAATATGTCATTTGCACCATTTCTAGTCATGTACAGTATATAATCACACTTTTATCTGACTTAGTGTTATTTTTCCTTCTTACATTCCATATAAATCCCTTATTAAGAATTCTACTAGACAATAGTATTAGGTTGATGTCTTTGGATGTTGTAGCATAAAATGCTCACTTCCCTTGAACTAGCAGACCCAAACCTGTTCCAGCTTCACAATACCTCTGTGCACAAAGCCAGTAAAGATATGCTTTACATGGGTTGGATTGAAGTGGCTTGCTATAGAGCTCACACGTCATCCTTACTGAACACTTTTGGGATAAATGTGAATTTTGACTGCACCTCAGGCCTCCTCATCGCACTCACACCAGACTTTATTGAAAATCCTTGTGCATGAATGAGCAAATCTCCACTCCAAAATCTGGTCAGGTGTCCATATATTAGATATCATTGCAAATATAGTGAACTTCTTGTAACATTTAGGGAAGGATTCTTCTGTGCTTTCTAGCAACGTTTATGCTAATGTTTATGCTAAAAAACTATATGAATGTAACTATAAATGGATATGAATTTACCAGCAAATATCTGTAGTGTAGAAATAGCCCACTTTGGGACATTGTGCAACTGGGAAATAATCTTAATTAAGCCTACCTATGTCTTTTGCTCATCATTTTCTAGCTACATAATTACTTTAACGGCTCAAAATCATAGAATCATAGATATAAGAAACCAGGGCTTTTTCCAAACCAGCAGTCTAAAGGCTGAATCAGATCAATAGCATCAGTATGGTAATAAAAACAGCAAGGATAATTTAATAAAATCTATGTGAACTAGCATGTTAAAACAAACTCGCTCGCTTAAACTAGTGCACTATATTTCTCAGCAGAAATTTTGTCCCTCATTGGATTCTTTCAACCCTAAAGTTAAAAGAGCTAAAGTTAAAAGACTAGAGAGCTAATGCTGCCTAGCTAGCAAAGGCACATGGCATGGCTGTGCATGCTTTCTTTGTTTCTGGTTTAGTGTTCTGTCAGAAATCTGTTGCTTTAAATAATTCCAGATACCATCCATTGCTTATTTATCGCCTTCCTTTCATTCACATGTGGATTGTGGTGCCAGCGAGCACTTACTGAAAAACTCACAATGACCTGAACGAGCGATTTGACTCAACTTAGTCGAAACAAAATCCATCCTCCGATTACAATTTGGAAATTTAACTATGCATTTTGTGTGCGTATGTTTCAGAGAGTGTTCCAGGATGAAATCAGGCCTGGCTGGGTTTAGAGGGTCATCCAGAGGTGCTTTGAGATCACAGGTTGCTCATGCCAGCGCTTCTCACCACAGGGTTATTCATAGATTTATTAGTCTACTTAAAGACCCGCATACACACACACACACACACACACAGACTTACATAGGATGAGAAGGATGCAGCATTTTCTTTCTTATGAGCGACCAAATAAAAAATGAAGCTGGGGTGTGACATATCGAAGAAAACAGAACTGCTTTATGAGCAAAAATACTCCAAAAAAGCAATAAACAGGTTAAAATGAAGTCAGTTTTCTTTGAATAAAATGCGTTTGGCTTTTGTCTTTGTATTTATTTCCCAGTGACAGGCAGCACTATCCAATTATCCCATTTACCCCAATATGATATTTATTGAGCAGGGTTTATACTGTATTCAGGTAAAATGAATAAATTCATTATAAAATAATAACAACAGTAATATTATGATTAATAAAAATGATAATGATAATAATAATAATAATAATATTTGAATTTAACAACTGAATGGGCATGATAGTGTGTGAACACGTACAAACAATATTTGGTAGGATAAATAATGTTAGATGTCAAATTGAGTCATAATTTTTACCATTAATAATAATAATAATTATTATTATTATTAATGGTAAAAATTATGACTCAATTTGACATCTAACATTATTTATCCTACCAAATATTGTTTGTACGTGTTCACACACTATCATGCCCATTCAGTTTTCTCAGAATCTGAATTAGATTCATATTTATTGCCTCATGGGTTGCATATACAAGGGATTTGTCATGCTGTGATGGCGCCATAAATATGTATATAAAAAACTAAGTAATAAGTAATAATTACTTATGCAGTTAATAATTGTCCTGATTTGAAGGCCATGAAATGACATTGTGCGGTTAACATTAATGTAAGTGTTCATGAAGACAGATCAGAGATGATGGTGGGTCCTTGTAGATGAGGTCAGATGCGAATGGGAAGAAGTTTATTTTTTTGGCGTGAGGTTTTGATAGAACGCAACCTCCTGCAGGAGGGAAATGACTCAAAAAATCACTACTGACACCTACGACTTATACATTTTCGATCAAAGTCACAAACATGCTGAATATAATCATATTAAATGAATTGGGTTTTTTTTCTGAAAGAAAATCCCTGCATGCTGTTAAACATTCACACTCTGCTCCTCACCTGTTCGGTCATGCTGTGCTCTGTGAGAACCGAAGGTTGAGCGAGGCCGTGGCTGCTATGGCTCTGATCCGTCGCTCTGTTTGAGTGGCGTTATTGCTGACGCTGGCGAACATCCAGCCCTTCCATTAAAGGCTTTTATTAAGATTAATTAGAGGGAAAGCCTTCACTCAGGTGCTGCTTCTCAGTCAGGGCTCCACACGGGGCTTCTGAAATTCCACACAGCACAATATTGCATGCAGGCCGTCTCATCACTCAGTACTGAGGACCGACTCATTACACGAACGTTCTTTACTGGATCATCATGTGGGTTTTTTGGAGGTTCCGTTGAACCTCACGATAAAGGCATAATAAAATACAAAAAAAAGAGAGGAAACTGAGCACCATGTCAGTGCCTGGCAATTCCTGTTCTTTCAGATTCATGGTCATCCTGTTCTTTATCATCATCATCATCATCATTTTTTTAACCCTATTTTCTTCCTCTTTTGTTTCTTCTGTTCCTTCATGCTGTTGTTCTGCTTCTTTCTTCGTATTTTCGTTGTCTTTTTTTTTATTCCTTTTTTAATCTACTTTCCTTCCTAATTTTTTCCTTAATATTTTCATCTTCTTTATCTTCTTGTTCCTTTTCTTTGCAATTTTTTCCCTTTTCTACTTTTTCTTATCAATAATGTTAAGTAGGGTTTTTTTTGTTGTTTATGTTTTAGTTAATTTAAATAAATTCTACTTTCATTATTATTATTATTATTAATTTAATTATTTATATAGGATATGAATTTATTTATTCACTTGCTTTTGGTTACATTTTATTTCTACACCCCCCCCCCCCCCCCCCCACCCCCCACCCCCCCCCTACCACCCCCTCCT
>MU551707.1:7610996-7626219 GCA_024362625.1 Silurus asotus
TCTCTCTCTCTCCATCTCCATAATTTTCTTAGAAGCGTGTGTGGGTGTGTGAAGATGTGTACGTGTGTAAATAATCTGTGGGAAATTCAGAAATTTTCCCCTACAGCTATTTTCATAAAGACAGCTCACACACACACACACACACACACACACACACACACACATGCACACTGAGATTCAGACAGCACAAGTCATTAGAAGTACAAGAGTGCAGTTGTTTTCGTGCAGTGTGAAGGTGTGTGTATGTTATGTTTGGACCATCTGCTGAGGGACTCACAGTGTAAACTGTAAGTAACAGCTGTGTGAATACAGGATATGGTGCGTTAAGTGTCAACATTCCCACACAAGACTTTGGCTTCAACAGAATCGGACGGGTTGAAAAACTTTAATGACGAAACGTATCAGATTTTATAAGCTGATTCAGCAGAATTTGTACTGTAGCTGCCAAACAATAAGAAAAAAAAACAACTACATACTGCTTTTGTTTCCAGTTTTACGTCTGTTAAACATTTCATCATCAATGATTTTGGGAAGTAAAAATGAATATCACAAGAAAATGTAGAGAGGCAGGTGAAGAAACTACAGAGTTAGTAGTAGTCTCTCTTGTCTCCTGGACTTTACATTAAATTCAACAATAAATGGATAAAAGCTACAATGTGGAAGTTTATTATATGATACAGTATATGTAGTGCTTTTTCATGACTGATTGTGACAATGTTTTTTTGCATCGAGAAAAATATGATGGATGATAAATGGATGAATGGATGAAAGGTGATCTATGTAAAGGAAGGATGGAGGGAAATATGAGAGGAAAGATAGATGGAAGAGTGAAAAAAAATTGGAAGGAAGGATGGATTGGAAAATGAAAGCAAACTTAGTAAAAAGGGTAGAAGAAATGATGGGAAAACAGATTGATAGAAAGATGCAAGGGAAATTGGATGGATGGTCGAAAGAAAAATGGAAAAGGATGGATGGATTGGAAGATGGAAGGAAGGATAGATAATGCTAAGAATGCTGCTAATATGAAAAAAACACCAAATCATCCAGAATGTTCTCAGCACACAGGCTACCCTGGCTAAATGTTCTGTATTGTCCTGAAGAGAGACGCTAATATTAAAGGCTAATATTAAATCAAAACGTGGGATTAGATGAATATTTATTTTGTAGTTTATTTGAGGGGGTGTGTTTGTTAGAGCATGAAAATAAAACTTCAAGCTTTTTTAAGTCAGGTTGTTTTAGCCGGGTAGCTAAATAAATCCACTTTCCGGTCATGCTGACAAAGAGAATACTTTGATCTCTCTCTCTCTCTCTCTCTCTCTCTCTCTCTCTCTCTCTCTCTCTCTCTTTCACACACACACACACACACACACACACACACACACACACACACACACACATACTGTAAATATGATTGTGGCTAATATTGTTGTTGACGTTTTTAGCCTGTCTTTAGGAACTTTCCAGAAGTGTGCTAAATCAGTCAGAGCAAGACTAGCCTCAGTGTTGTGATTTAGCCTCTGGATATTTTTGTGCCCGCTTTAAAAGGCCATTTTCCTCCATACGTCATTGCGCCATTTGAAAATCCTGATTCATGGAAATGTTCCTGGTGTATTTGGGCAAAGAGAACCAGTGTTACGCTTGATTTATAGCCGTGTGTAGGCGTAATTGCTAGCAAGTCGATTTCGTCATGCGTCATTAAAGGCCTCATAATGTTTGCTTCTGGACCCTGATGCTTCATATAGCTCTTAGTGATCTTCTCTAAAAAAAAATATGTGGTGGGAAAATAGTAATATAAATGTTGTCTGAAGCAGAAATTTGATCATAATTACTGCCCCCCATCCTTCCTGCCAGATTGTGGTTAAGTGACTGTGCTTGAATCTGGGTCATTTCTTCTCTATTTTCTCACCTTATTTTCATTTACATTTTCATTTAAAAAATAGAAGGAAGGATGATGAATAGATGGGTGGATTGATTGATCAATTGATGAAAATAAGAAAGGAAGGAATGAATGGAGACATGGATGGATAGAACGATGGATTGCTGGCAGCATGTATGAAAAGATAGATGTTAGGATGGATAATGGAAGTAAGGAAAAAAGGAGGACAGGTAGATGAAGTGATGGATGGATGAATGGATTCTCACGCTGTATTTTTTCCCCTCATGTAAAAATTTTATGGACAAATTTGAGTCAAATTACATGTTAATTTCTGGCATTTGGGAGACCCTTATTCAGATCTTATTTATACAAGTGAACATTTAAGGGGGTTGAGGGCCTTGTTTAAGGGCCCTGCATTGGCAGCTTGGCAGTGCTGGGATTGAACTTGTGACCTTTCCCACTTTACACACCACTTCTAACATTGGAAAAAAGGAAGACCAAACTATAAAAAAAATGTGTAACATGCTTGTGTTTTTTCTTAATAGGGCCTTTTACCTGGACCAATCCAACCTCAACCCGACCTCAGCTCCCAAAGCTGTCTTTATAGACAAGGTTTGTATTCATGCACACAAGATTTGTGAGGGTCATGTGACTAAAATGAACCTGATTATTGCACGTATCAATTAAACATGATGAGAAAAATCTGTGTAGGTGTTTACGTCAGGCTTTATTTCTTATACCAGTCTGTGGTTTTTGGAAGGATAGTTGGAGGAAAGGATGTATAAGAAGGGTGAATGGAAGGAAGGGCAGATGGAGGGATGGATGGATGAATGAAAGGATTAAAGGATGGCTGGGTGGATGGAAAGAAGTGTGGATGGGTTGATGGAAGAAATAATAAAAAAATTCTACTTTCTCTTCTCTACTTTCATCTGTTCTCCCTATGGCTTTCTGTAGCTCATGCGTCCCTTAAATGCTCTGGATGAGCTCTACAGACTGATGGAGAGCTTCATCTCATGTCGGCGCACTGCTGCGTGCCAGTTCACGGCATGCGGAGCGTCTGGAGTCGGTCTGCTCTCTGTGGCGTCTGAACTGTGCAGCCGTCTCGGAGCCTGCCACATCGTCCTGTGTAACAGTGGAGTCCACCGGTAAGTCACACACAAACACAACACGATCAAACATGGAAATAGAAACATACTTGAATACATACATTTGCACACACATGACAAGGATACACGTGCATACCTGTGAACATGCATGAGTGCACATAAACACACATACACAGATACACAATGCAATTCGATGCAATACGAGGCAATGGGAAAAATATGATGTGATGTAATTTCATATGTTACAGATAGTTCAGATATGTTACTTTTATTTCTTTGATTCAGACAGACAGCATATCATCAATTTACTTAAGTATCGTCTGACTTCTAACGCATGGCCCAGGAAAATGCAGCTCTACCTCTGCCATGTTAATCCGTATTCTATGTGACTCTCAGAAAACGCCTCGGTCTTCAAAGTGTTGTGATACGTCATATTCACGTAGCAGCAGTGATGCTGAGAGAACACAATGAGAAACAGTAGAGCGATGAGAAATCAAATATTGGTCACAAATTATTGGTCACTTTTTCTAAATAGTAAAAATATAGCACATATACTAATAGGTATATATAAATCAATTGTTTTTTCTAACAATGCAATTATGTTAAAAACGATGCGCCAAAGTACGATTTTTTAAATGAATGCATTACATCTTAACCTTTATGCCGATCAGTGAATTCTACCACCCCTAATATATATACATAAGCATTTCATGTTATAAAAAAATAAGTCCTCCACTGGACATTCTATATTTACAAAATACAGCTGCCCCCCAGAACCTAACCCCCTCTTAGAATGTAACCCCTGAGAGTTCCCGAAAATCTGCAAACTTTGGACACAACCCCACAGCTCCTATGGTAACTTAGTAAATTAATCTAGACATTGACACTTTATAAACATAATAGTGTACAATATTTGACCAAATACATCTTTTAAAATTGTATTCCTAACGTTCCTGAACATTCGGTCCGGCTGCGGATTCCGGCGACTTTTAACATAACTCGCAACTTGCTGTTACTTAGATTCCAAATGAAAACCGAAAATTTTCCAAGCCACAAATTACCAGCAGCGAATTATCGGGAGTTGACTGTATGTTCTTTCAGAAATCTTCACCAACGTTATCATCTCTTGATTAGCTACATATCCAACCTTCAACTTTTTAATATCTATGAATCTCTCCTTCTTGCCCCTTTTTACCTTCATAATTCCTCATTCCTGCCCTCATTATTTTTACATCTGTTTTATGCCTTTATCCTTTCACCATTTTTTTTTCCTCCACATGAATATTGAATCTCTGTCTCGTTAATATGAACATTACTCTTCCTGACTTATTCATGTGACTTGCTATAAATACATGGTTATAATTACTGATAATAGTCGTGCTCGTTCGCAGAGCTTCTGATTCGTCGGAGAATTTCGGCAAGGTGGCCATTTTGCAGATGTTTTTGAGACAGTTTCTATATTTCTTACCGTGTCGAATCTATAGACACAGTTGAAGGGTTATATATCACTCGAGCCCCGAGCACCAGAAACGAACTAGCTCACGACAAGATTTATTTCATACATTCTGTGTTTTTGTTCCAAAATGCTATGAGCAAGGGTTTTTTTTTAAGGAGTGCCATATTGAATGCTAGTGTGATTGATGTATTAATAGTTTAAGTTTGATATATTGATGGTTTTTATTAATGTATTACTTTTTCTTTTTACATTTCAGAAAAAGTTTTAAATTTACAATTATTAATGAATTGAAATCAATGAAAATGGATCAAATAGGGCAAAACATTCATTGCTCCTAATACATTGTTTATTAATTCTTTAAAATCGAACCATTAATTATTAAAAAAATAAAAGTTTATTTCTATAGCGCTTTTCACAATGGACATTGTCTCAAAGCAGCTTTACAAAATTTAAGAGTTATGGTGAATGGTGTGTATTTATCCCTGATGAACAGACTGTGGCAAGGAAAAACTCCCTCAGATGTTATGAGGAAGAAACCTTGAGAGGAACCGGACTCAAAAGGGGAAACCATCCTCATTTGGGGGATATTAAGGGTGTGATTATAAATCTTAGAACAATACAAAACACCGAAGAGTGAGAACTACCATGAGTACCAGAGTGTGTGATTATAAATAATGTCCTTTCTTCAGTCTTTCTAAAGTTAGTCTGCTTCATTACCTCATCCTCCCATTAATTGTTTTCCCAAAACGGTATGCTTAATGAAATTTTTTTATTTTTTATATACGAGACAAAACATGTCGATTTAATACATTTGAAACAAAATTGATGCACAATTGCAATAAAATTTGTGGCATGAGACAAAATTTATGTTTGTAAATACAGTAATCCCCCGTTTATCATAGTGGTTACGTTCCAAAACTTCCCGTGATGAGCAAAAACCTCGATAAACAGACGGCTAGTTTATGTATACAGTACTGTACTGTTTCAATATTTTATAATTAATAATTATATTTTTATTAATACATTTTTTTACTCCATAAAACTTCATACAAACAATTCCCTATAAGGTTTTTTGGTCTACCGTGCTATCCATGAGAGACCGGGAAAATCAGCGAAACAAATTACTTATCTGGAACATTAGAGTCGGACCGTGGTTAAGCGGTGGATTACTGTATTCATTCTCCCAGACTTTTGCATGGAATTCGTTCTGAGAAATCAAACCGGAATCAAAATGGGAAAAGGAAAGAATGGGTTCATGATCCAAAGCATACCATAATTTTCCTTAAGTCATTGGAGGCAATGTTATAGAATTGGCATGTAGGGCTGCCAATGGAACTTGGTCACTGGTGTTTATAGATGATGTGATGATTTCAACATTGAAAACTTTCCATGGAAATTAATGCAAATTACTGGAAATAAACTGGGAATTTACAAATTTGCAGGTTGGCCTATAACAGGGAACTTAGTTAAAAAAAAAAAAAACTTCTATAATAATCTCAGTTAAAACAACCAGATTTCTTTTGAATTTCTACCTGCACATTCATCACTCACAGGCACACTTACTGCAGGGCTACCGAGGCCACACCCCCTACATACACTATGCCTCCCTCCATAACATAGCACACATCATTTCTCGAATCCTGCACATAAAATACTGTCAAAAAGGTAAATCTTGGCGAGTGTTCAGGTAAATTACTTAAATATTACATACGTTTATGTTTAAAACTTTCTTGTGCTGTGTGAAAAAGATACTAACAATTAAAACAAAGTTAAAAATGTCACTTTTTAAAATCTGTTTGCATGCATGCCAGTTTATGACCAAACAAATTGTTTACATTTATGTCTGTATATGATGTAGTTTATATACATTGCCCAAAATTTCTCAATTATTCCTATAAATTCCCATTGTTCCCAATGTAAGTGTCCTAAAATGTACCAGAAATAACCTAGATGCAAACCTACATGTGACCGATGATAGAAGTATAGTTTTGAAGCATACAAGGCATTATATTTTGCTCAGATTCAGTCAAATGCTGATAACATGGTGCTTTAAAGTACAGAGAGATAATGACCCAAACCATACTGTGAAACAACCCAAGAGTCAAAACTGGAGGCAGACCTACAAGACTCAGAAACAAGAAGAAGCTAAAAGTGGTTGTAGCAAATATCTGGCAAAGCAAAGCAAAGTCTTTGCTAATATCCATAGTTTTTTTATTTGGTGGCAGTCATTAACTGCAAAGCATTTGCCAACAAGAAGCTGCTTTTCTCTTCCTGTCTGCCGTCTGCATCATTTTTTTCCATTCCCGCCATCCCGGAGAGACAGCATGCATTCAGTAAATCAGTTTGTTCAGTTAGTTCAGGCAGAATCAGCCCAGTATACATAAATCACGCTGCTGCTACCATCACCCAGACCATTACACACACTCTCACACACACACACACACACACACACACACTTTCCCCAGGCTTCATGTCTCAGCTAGGCTCAGCCCATACATTATCACTAATTGCATCCAAATAACCGGTGCCTCTGGCGTCTTGGCTCGATATTAATTCAGCTTTAATTATTCGCAGCAGATATGAGCTCATGCTCATGTTAAAACAGGAGTCACTTCACACAGGAGTGATCTGAGTACGCTAGGTGTATCAGTAATCAGTATAAAGATATACTATGCTACTCCTTGTGTCAAGAAGATAAGGCACAGTCGAGTCAGACAGAGATGATTCAGTGATTGATGTCTCAGAGAATCTTGGGAGGAGCTATTTGCTCATCTTTGCAGTAGCAGTTCACGTACCTCCGATGAAGGGTTTAAAAGGACAAATATGACTAAATATGTCTGGAATTCCAGGCGTTAGTTTAAACATTTAGTACATTGGTTGTAGGTTGTGTAGCTCAGTGATAAAGGCAGGTTGTGAGTTCAAATCCCAGCACTACAAGCTGTGACTGTTGGGCCCTTAAACAACGCCCTCTAACCCTCATCCGAATAAATCAGTTGCAAGGAATTAATGCCTAATTATATTGATTAAATTAAGTAATTGATTACATTGGCACAAATTAAATTAATTAAATACAATTAAATAAATACATTTTATTTAAATAGTTTACATTTGTAGACCCCCATTTGGGTAATACAGATGTGTATATAAGTGTGTGTGTGTGTGTGTGTGTGTGTGTGTGTGTGTGTGTGTGTGTGTGTGTGTGTGTGTGTTTTACATTTATTATTTAATTTTTAAAAGATATTATCTATTTAACTGTTCTACTTATCTAGTATACGTTAGCAAATTATCATTCCTTCCATCCTTCACACATTCACTCCCTCGATATACGGAAGTGTCAGGATTTAGAGAAGGGAAGGGATTTTGAGAAGAGAATTTGTTGAAGCTGTACATAAAACACTAAGTATTCATATCTCCAGACTATCTTGAAAACATAGTCCACGTTTTCTGAGGGAACCCAAATTATACCTATGTTCTGCACGTAAAAAGGACTGCGTGTGAATTTAAAATAAAAGCCATGTACTGAATCGGTTCAGTATGAATACGTTTGCATCCCTAATATATATGATATATATATTAAACATACAGTAAATATTCATATTCTACATACTTACATACAGGTGATGGTTAGAGGGACGATGCACAGCCCATCACACCAGCCATGTTTGCTGCTGACATTGTCTTGCAAGACAAATCTCTGGAGGCGGGATCTATAAAGATCTAGAGATCATTTTATTGGTGGCGGTGTAAGTAGTAATATGTGACCTATATTGTAAATGATAACCTCTTTCTGTTTGGTGTGTTTGTGTAGCTGTACACTGAGCGTGACTCTGGAGCAAGCCATCGTCCTGGCACGCAGTCACGGCCTGCCTCCGCGTTGTATAATGCAGGCCACCGACGTGATGAGGAAACAGGTATGTATCTCTGCGCTGTAACCGAATCAAACCTAAACTGTCCTTTTTCAGTGCATGCGATCGCAGTGCAGAAAAGCACAACGACTGTAATCAATCCACAAAGACGTGTAAAGCTTTTTTCATTCTTTGACCCAATTACTTTGGTGCGTGTTGCCTTTGTGTGAGAGAAACTCGCTCTTGTTTGTGTAATTGAGGATCGACTTTATCATAGCTTAATCATTTCTGCGGAACAGACTTAGTACTAGCATTGTTTTTTTTTTTATATCTTGTTTTTTTTTAGTCATGCCTCTTAGCGTAAGCTTCTAGCCTCTCTTTTTTTCCCCTCCCTATGTTTTTGCCATCTCCTCTGTGTTTTATGTTTCCTGTGAGCGGCTGGTTTCCAGTCTGAGACGGACACGACTGAGCTTTTAGAGCAGAACAGGGTTTGATTAAACCGCACAGGCACAGAGGGGGAGCCGCTGTGTTTCTGCTCATCCTTAGAAACACACGTGTGTTTGTGGAAGGAGTGGAAGGAGAGCTGCGGTCAAACTGACAACACAGTGGCGTGAAGCCAAGACGGGAAGGACACAGTGAGACGTCTGTCCTTCAGACACATCGTCGTATCCAAATAGAGGACTCTAGGTGTGCTGCATTTAGAAAAGAGTAAACAGAAACTGACAGACTGAAAGACTGGCACTTGTTGGAAATGCATTGCTACAGACAGAGAAAAAAAGGAGACAGATGCAGAAAGAATACGCATTCACTTGGAGGATTTGGGAAATATACTGATACATCTTCAGACAGACAGGTAGAGAGGGAGGTATGGAGACAGACAGGAAAATGGATGGGTGGGCAGGTGGCAAACAAGATGTATAACAAACAGGCAGAAAGATGAGAAGAAAGGAAAACAGACAAACAAATGAAGGGATTGGTGGACAGACAGAGAGTTAAAAAGAATAATCAGGCAGGTAGATGAATAGATAAGTGGACAGACAAATGAAGGGATGGGTGGACAGACAGACAGACAGACAGACAGACAGACAGACAGACAGGCAGACAGAGAGACAGACAGACAGACAGGCCGACAGACGTCTGAACGGGCAAGTGGACAGACCAACTCAGGGATGGAAAGGCAGACAGAGAGAAACAACAGAAAAATGAAAGACTGGACAGACATACAGATTAATGAGTAGACATACAGAAAGTTGTCAAAACATACAGAAAATGTCAGACAAACAGAAAGACAGACAGACCAATGCAGTGGACTGACCAACAGAAGAGATGGCAAGCAGACAGAAAGATAGACATACATTCAAATTAAATCAATTTAACTTCAACCATTTAGCATAAATATTATAAAACACTACAAAGAATGAACCTGGAATGGTAAAAGTCAGTCTGCTTTATCACCTCATCCTCCTGTTAATTGTTTTCCCATAACAGCATGCTTAATTCAGTGTTATTTATTTTTTTACATATGGGACAACAAAATGTAGCATTAGACAAAACATATGCTTATTAATTTTATGATTTTCTAGACATTTGCAGAAAATGCTTATTCGTCAAAATGGAAAGGAAGTGCTTATGATCCAAAGCATACCATATTATCTTTAAGTCATTGGTGGCAATGTTATGAGATTGGCATGTATGGTTGCCAATGGAACTGAGTCACTGGTGTTTATAGGTGATGTGGGTGCCGATAGACGTAACAGGATGAGTTTTGGAGTTGACAGAGCTGATCAGAATCAGTCAAATGCTGATAGCACAGTTCTTCGAAGTACAGCGATGTACATAATAACTGATATTATATTGTAAAACAACCCAAGAGTTACTCAAGACAAAGAAAGAAATGGTTTTAAACAGCTGAATCAATCACCTGACCTCAACCCACATGAGCCTGCTGAAGTCAAAACTGAAGGCGGACCTACAAGATCTAGAAACAAGCAGAAGCTAAAGGTGGCTGTATTAAAAGTCTGGCGAAGCAAAGAAAACTCAGTAACATCCATGGGTTCTAGATTTCAAGGCAGACAGACAAACAGAGAGACAGACATGTAGCAATATAGACAGATGTATAAAAAGAAAAACAGACAAGCAAATAAAAAAGTAGTATGACAATAAGGAAAAAAATAGACCAGTAGGCGTGTCCAAGCTTTGATTGACAGCACGAAACCCCCTCAAACATTTTACTAGCTTGTGAATGATCGATTCAGAGATGCCAGACTCAGTTGCATGCCAGACTCAGTTACAGTTGCCTGCAAACCTTCGTATTGTGGACGGATATTTAATAGGGTATTTAGTGGACCAGGCAGCCCTGCGGGACAAGTCCATGCTCCAGTTTTCTTCCTCAGACTTTAATTAAGACATTAATATAAATATAAAGGACTGTCACTACACCTCACACATTCGGCTGTTTATTAGGTCATTGCTCTTTGGCTTACACTGGGGTTGGTTGTGCAGGAGGTTCATCTATTACAATATTCTCCAACGCACTAAATATTCATTTGTTTTATTAAACACACAAACAAACCAAGGCTATATTTTAAAAAGGCTTTACACTTCCTAGATATTTTGCTTCCATCACTTTGAGCCTATTTTTGTATCTGTAGCTCAAAATGACTTATGCCTACGCAGGTACTTCTTCCTTTATCTTTGCTGCTGAGTCTTGACCTGTGATCCTCCCCCACCCCGAACCACCTTGCTACAGACAAACTATTCATAGAAACTGCTAATGTCTGCAGAATGACAGGGATTTATGTTTTCTCGTTCCATCTGCGTCACGTCGCAGGTGGGCCGCTCGCCTGTCTAACATGATGGAGCCCCAAATGCAGTAAAAATGATGCCTTTTAAAACACCATGGAGTGATTCATAAGGCGATGAGCACAGCGTATTTTGTAATTTACGACTAAAAATAAGACCAAGGAACGAATCTGACCAGGTCGGCGCCTTGGATGAATGTCAGTCGTAAGTCACGGGTTCATGGCTTTTTTCGTTTTTTTGAAAGCCTCTGTTTTCAGAGTTCACACTGCGATGCGAAAACTGCGTTTTCAAATGTATCCACTTTGGAGAGCGTTTTCAAAAAGCTATTTTCATTGACCGAACCGCAGCCAGTTATTGACTCATGACTCATTTACATTAACTGAGCAATTAAGGGTTCAGGACCTTGCTCAATAGCCCAGCTGTGGCATCTGGGATTTGAACTCACAACCTTCTGACCAGAAGTCCACAATTTGCAAAATCCTGAAAATCACACTGAAAAAGTTAATCATATCAATGATTATAAGTAGGTTATGAGTGCCTTATTGCACCTCCACAAATGAGGGTTCGTATCCCACAGGGGGTTTCCTCTGGGTAATCCGGATTTCTCTCCAACCCAAAAATATTTGTTGTAGTTTGACTGGAATTTCTAAACTATCTGTAGTGTGTGAATGTATGCAGTAGGGGCCCTGTTATTGGCTGGAACTAAGTCTTGAGTCTCCCTTGTCTTGTGCTCCACCATGCTCCCAGACTCCTTTTAATCCATTGGATGGATAGATAGTTGGAAAATGAATCAATTAATCAATTAATCATTACTTCACGGACCACTTCTATTACATTATTGTTTAATTGTAGTATACCAACTTGTATCCATGCCATTTAAGTACCTAGTTCTGCCTGTGTAATGCTTTAGATCTTCAGCCTGCACTGAGCTAAACCCGAGGCTGTAATCTTCCATTATTTGCCAGCCTGGGTGCAATGCTGTGTTTCAGCAGACTGATTACTTTTAACACAAAAGAGGGGAATAATCATGTGTGCTAAATTTCACGGCTTGCTTTGGGGGTGTAAACTCAATACCTTGGTGTTCAGCTTCTTAAACCCATCGATCTTTATTGTAAAATGTGTTTGTACAAATCCTAAACGTGACTTGTCTTTGTTTTCAGGGGGCCAGAGTGCAGAACTCGGCTAAGAACCTGGGAGTGAGAGACCGCACCCCATCTTCAGTGCCAAGGTAACCAAGTCAAGTCAAATCAAGTCAAGAGGTTTTTTTTTTTCTTTTCAACCATATATAACTTGTGCAGTACACAGGGAAATGAGACGTTACTCCACAAACCTAGAGCTAGATAAAAAACATAGAGCTACATCCCACAACATATGGCGTCATGAAATAAATATGAATATATTGATTATATTAATAAATATTGTGGAAAATCCTAACTGATACAAAAAGTAACACTCCAAATAAATAAATGAAGTGAAATCCAAAAATGAATAAAATAGACTCTTCAAATAAACAGCATGTGGTGTCAGTGATTTACCTCTAGAGGCCGCTCTTGTACTGTATAATGTAACCCGGAAAAACTATGAATGCTGATTAATTGTCAAAAACAATGCCTCTAGCTAGAACCTATTGGCCTCATGTTTGGAAATGTTAAGTATGGTGTGATGCTTTTCTGCTCACTATGGTGGTAAAGAGTGCTTATTTGAGTTCTTTTTGCCTTTTTTTTTACCTCTTCTTAACACAGCATTTCCGGCAACTGAGATGTTATTTTGTTTTTTTGCACCATTTTGTGTAAAGCTTAGCATTTCTAAAACACTCAAACGACCAAAATGCAGTCAAAGGTCACACTTTTTGAGCAGATGTCGAGTCTTAATTATTTGTAAATTGTTATATAGACTGTATATTATATGCACTGTTTACATATATTTTTCCATTTATAACTTTTCTTTCTTTATTGCTAGACTGTATAAGCTGTGCCAGCCTCCACCCCCTGACGGTGACCCCTGACTTCTGAACCTACACAGTCGTGTTGGATCTCGAGCAGCCGTAGTCCAGCCTCTCCCACATAACCCACACAAACACGCGTCCTGAGGTTGCGTCTAGAAGTCCTCCCACTCTCAGTCTCAGAGGGATTCGCCGTATCCCCTCACCACATCGGGGTTACCGGAGCTTTTTAAAAACCCACGTTGTTGTGGTTACAGGCTTCTTATTTCCAGACAGGAGATCAAAACATTCAAGATGATTTTGTCTCCAGGCTGCTGTCTGAATCGTTGATGTCAATCAAACCAGACACCTCACACCGTTTTTTTTTTTTTAATGTAGAACTGATATCTGAAACAAGATGAAGTCTCTGCGGCACTCGCAGAGAGCTGCGACTTCTGTCATGTTAATGCTTTGAAATAAACTCAAGGAAGACAGGATAAAAAAAACAAAAAAAGAAACATTTGTCCTGATGTGTATTCTCGTTTTCCTAGAAGCGTAAATGAGACATTTGTACGTTCTCAAGTTGAAATGTTTAAAGGATGCAGATTAAATCGACGCGTTGAGCAGAACGTTTTAGTCCCACTCATATAAAATATGAAGTTATCAAAGTGTTACTATTATGTTGTGTATATGAATCCTCAACTATTTTGTACTCAGGAGTAATTCTATGTTATAATATCTAAGAGCTCGTTAGTAATATGAAGATTTTTTTTTACTATGCAAATAAATGGAAGGGAAAAATTTCACCAGCTGCCTACGAAGCCTCTGTGCCTGCGAAGTCTTTTGTGGTAAATAAAAACAAGGCTCAATAGGCGAGACATTTAATTACAGCGAGTCGTGTGTCCATATGGTGTCTTGTCAGTACTGTGGAGAAATATTAAACGAAATGTTGCCTTTACCAATCGTTTATTTTTATTAAACAGAACTGGTGTCAGCGGTACAGCAAACCATGTACATCTGCACAAATATCACACCCTAATGAACATTGAATAAAATATAGATCTTTTTTCTTTCTTTCTTTTTTCTTTTTTTTTTTTTTTACAATAAACAGATAAGAGCACTTTAAAATGTCTTCTTATGTACCAGCATCTATGACCTAGCCATACTGCTAAAAATTAAAAATTTTGTCCTTTTGCTATCCCTGAAAAATATGCATTTATTCATTCGATCTGCATGGATGGATGGATAGATGGATGGATGAATGGATAGATAGATAGATAGATAGATAGATAGATAGATAGATAGATAGATACCTTAAATATACCTTACATTTATAATTTTCAAGTTTTTTTTTCAATTGTCAAGTCTAATCTACATGGGTATGGCCAAATATAGATGTTTAAGCAAATGTATGTTTATTATTAGTGAAACCAGAATCAACATTGAACATGAAGACAACATACACTTGTAAATGTTTTAAAATAATTATGGTGTTTTAAATTACATTAATTTATCAGAACACCAAACTGAACTTTTTCTATGTTTCCACACGGACGGTTTTAAATGGCGGATGTGGGCATCATGGTGGTTTTTGGTACTTGATTTGAGACTTAGCGCATCAATAAAACAAATGTGGTTAGAAATAATTTTTTTTAGCTCAGTAGGGTGATAGTGACGAAATAAAAAAGCGTTTATTGTTTTTAAAAACTAAAACATTTAAAAAATATACATCTTTTAAAATCATTACGACAGAATGACTATAGAAACCAATAATATTACACAAAATACAGTATAACAGAGCACTGCAGCACAAACAGTGATTTACATTACATACAGCAAAAATGTAGTTCATTTCTAAAGCAAGAAAGCAATTTAACACAGTGCTACGATTCTCCTTTCAATGCAGCCGCAGCTGCCCTGCTCGCATACGTCATCTTTAACAGAAGCATCAATATAAATCTCAAATGACCCCCTGTTTTACTGTGCATTTTCCGTGCATAACTGTTTTCTGGGGATTTGAAATAAAGGCAAATAATGTGTTTTTGTGTAAAGAAAAGAGGAAAGAAAAATGCTAAAGTTTAAATGGTTCAAATAGTAACAAAATGTAAAATTACACTCTATGGTGCTGCTTAAGTCAGTCGTTTATATACATATACATATATATATATATAAAAACCACATAGAGCAGGAAAGGTCAGGTGACCAAAAACTTTTAGC
>MU551707.1:7626252-7641463 GCA_024362625.1 Silurus asotus
ATATATATACATAATATAAATTATCAATTATATAAATAAATCAGGCTGCGGCAAAGAATTTGTGCTGAAGCTGCAGTTCCTGGTTTTTCTTTTGTGTAGAAACACATAGGAAAGTGTGTGGACTCTGTGTGTGTGTGTGTGTGTGTGTGTGTGTATATATATATGTATACATGTATCATCGCACACATTGGTCCCTATTCACTATTATACCTCATTACGCGGGACGCCCCGCCTCCTGTCGTTTATTATAGGCTGTCGGTTTCCACCAATCAGAGTCGAGTCAGTCCCGAGAAGCGGTTCGGTGTAGGTAAAAGTCGCGTGCGCTGCGGCTCCTGCGGCTCGCGGTGGTGTTCGGCGGGGAGGCGCGCGGTGTCCGGTCTCCGGTGTCCGGTGTGCGGTGTCCTACACACCCAGTCCTCACACTTTCCTCTGTGTTTGTGCAAAAAAAGAAAAGAACAGACAAACAAAACAAAAACAAAAAAATCCAGGACCTGCAGCTTGAGCACAAATTCTTTGCCGCAGCCTTGTTTATTTATTTCTGTAAATATCATTTGTTTTTCTTTCTTTCTTTTGAACCGAAAGCACATTTCATTGCGCTGTAGAGGATGCGCGCGCTGGTCTGGTGTGAATGTTCTGTAAATGCGGTGTGATGTAGAGAGTCTTCTCCATGGCGTCTCAGCAACAATCCCGGATCCAGTCTTACCTGGAGAGGAATAAAATCGGACCCCTGTTTGAGGTGAGCAATTTAATATCCAAAAAAAAAAAAAAAAGAAAAGAAAAAGAAACCCCCCACATCTACAGGTTCAGCTGGGTTGCATGTGCAGGCTTCTTAAAAAAGTGAGCAATATTTCTTTCTTTATTACCAAATGATGAGGATGGGCTTCTCTTTGGACTCTGGTTCCCCATACCATCATCTCAGTGAGTTTTTTCTTACCAGTGTCACCACTGGCTCACTTATTAGGAATAAACTTATAGACACTAACATATAAATTAATATATATTTTTTCTGTAAAGCTGCTTTGGAACAATGTCCATTGTTAAAAGTGCTATACAAATAAAATTATGAATAAAATTGAAGTAAATTGTCACAGTTTTTTAGAGATCATATGTCTCACCATATGTCTCAAAAAATTTGGAAAAGAAAACATAAAAAAATCATGTAATAGAATTGCAGTTTCGAAGCTAAAAGCACATGCAGGACATGTGTGAATTTGAGCACACTGTCTGAGAATCATGGGTAGAAAATCACAGGTAAAAATAATGTACAATAAAAATTCTATATTTTTTAAAGAAAATGTGACATGCATGAGAAAACTTGCGATACAAATAAATGTAAGTTGTGGTAATAAACTGAATACTTAATAAACCTGTATGTGAAAAAATAAATCATGTGACTTACACATGGAATAATTAGGTAATAAAAATAGTTGAATTCAGTGAAAAATTTAAAATAATAAATTATATAAATAGGAAATCTAAAAGAAATATTATGATAACACTATATGGGTAAAAGTTCGGGGACACCTCGGGTATAAGATTGCTATTTACTTTTTTTGTACATCTCATTCCACATTCAGTCTTCTATTGGCTTTTATAATAACCATCAATCTTCTAGGAACTTCTGTTCCACTAGGCTTTAGTAAGGTACTAATGTGGGTAGGGTGAGGAGGCCTTGGAGTGCACTCAGCATTTCAATTCATCCCAGAAGTGGTCAGTAGGACTGAGGTCAGAGCGCTATGACAGGAGATCTTCCACTCCAACCCATGTAAACCATATCTTCATGGAGCTGGCTTTGTACACAGGGGCATTGTCATGCTGGAAAATATTTGTTTCTCCTAAAAATAAGTGAAGGGAAAATGTAATGCTACTGTATACACCAACGTCCTATATAATTGCATGCAGCAGTTTTGGGAAGAGCTCCATTTGGCTGGAAAAGTCAGGTGTCCCAATTCTTTTGTTCAATCATATAATATACAATTCAATACTAATTAGTGATTTAAAAACAATTAATAATGTTTAAACATTTAACATTTAAAGACACTAATATCGTGCAGTGACTGTAAAATGTAGTAAAATGTTTGGGAGTTTGCGTTATTGTAATCTTGCGATGGCTCCTGTGATGATGAATAACTCCAGACATTACAGAAACCTCAGCAGAATTTACTTCTTCACTTTACTGTGCTGCCTTGGCTCTACTTTCGCCTACTCTGCACATCTGGCAGAGTCTCAACAGTGTCTACGTTAGACAAAGTGCTTATGTATAAGCTCTGCCGGAGGAGAGACTCGATACACATGGATGGAATATGAAAGAGCAGTGAGGCTGAAAGCAGAACCATGGTCATGGCCACAATGTAGCACCATGGACAGCGGCAGAGACTGTTTGAATAGAGCAAGCCAATGGTTTTCAGCTGGAACTGTCCTTCGAATAGCAACATCTGTTTCTTATGTATTATTAGGAGTTACTACAGACAAGAAAACCTGTTCCTGGAAACGTAAATTTCCAAAAATATGAAAGAAATAAAATAGCATCTTGTGATGAAGCAGAATTATGATTCCCACCAATAACTGGTTGTTTTTCAGTATCAGCAATATAATAAATGTTTAATTACATTTACTTATTTTCATTTCGTTTATAGTAATATTTAATGTTGTGAATGAAATCTGTGAATCAAAAATTCACTTTAATTTTTCACTTTTGTGAGGTGCTACCAAGAAGCCCCTGATAAAGCAATGACAATGGAAACTTCTTCTTCCTGTGTATTAGCATGTTTGCAATTTCATGGTTTTCTCCAACTATACAAACACATCCCTGTCGATGGATTGGCTGTGCTGAATATGTGTAAATGCCAGTGTATAAATGTTCCTCAATGGACTGTTGAATTAGACTTCCTAGTGTATTTGGGAAAGGCTCCAGATCCACTGTGATTCTGTGTTCATTCATTGTTTTTACGGATAGACCTTGTCATTCATAACATCACTGCATGAAAACAATACAGGTTGCAAATTGTTTATTTGTTTGAATAAAAATTTATGATCCATTTTTTAGATTTCAAAAGTCCAATTGTAGAAACCAGTAGAATATTCTAGGTATTTTGGTGTAGCCTATAATGCAATGCTATAATCCCTGTGGTGCATTAAAATAAGCTGTTTATTATAAACCTTTCATTAAAAAATCAAATGATCTAATTCATTCATTTAAAAAATAAACCAGAGAAACAGTCACAGAAGTTGGCCATTTTAACCGAATTTGGAGCTCTGTTTCAGGATTAAGTGTGGCTTCAGGGGGCGCTACAGCGTTGATTTCACTGAGCATTTTCTCCAGAAATACAGAGATTTTGTTTTTACTCTAAGTACAATGTTACATGTTTCTGTATTTTATCAATTTGACAGTAACTCTTAAACATTGTAAATAAAAACTTTGACTTGATGATATAAGTTTATTTAACATTTTTCTGAATTGAGGCTTCTGTGTCCCTGCTTTATGACACCCAGAGGTTAAATTATTGTTACATTTTAACCTTATTCACATCAAGACAGGTAGTATGAAAGTAATAATATAAGGATTTTGTCTCCAGGTTGTAAGAACACAATACATGTAGCAATAAATGGACCAGAAATTGTCATCCATCTTTTAGAAGTAAAAGTTTGTAATTGTTGGTGAACTGCCATGGTGTAAGATGAATTAAACACTTTAGGACTTGCTGGTTTTAGACACCTTGGTGTTGATTAGTTTTCGTTGTAAAGTGTCATTTAGATATGCATGTAATATGCAGTCGGATTTGCACTTTGGAAATCTCTGCACGACGTAGAGCATTTTCTCTACGATTACATCAGATTGTTCATCAAAGCCAACTGATGCCTGCTCCGTGAGAAGGATGCCGAGGGCTATACGGACTGAGCTGCTGATCTTAAACATTATGTATTGGGAATTTAAAAGTTATTTGGATAGACTGTTATCATGCAGTGATTGTGGCTCTGTAAAATATGAAGTACTGTTAAAGAGATACACAACATTTTTTTTTTTTATTACAACCCTAGGTCTGCCATTTGCAGCTTGGATATTTTGGATATAAGTTATTGCACCCTTTTCATAGAATATGGTTGTGGCCATTTCCATGCAATATTGATATTTTTTGATACAGTGTACAGAGGGAGAGCCTTTTGAATCCTGTGTGTATTATGATTTTCAGTCAAGTGCAAGTGGCCTTATTTAAAAAAAGATACTGCAAAGCTGCACAGTCAAACGTTTTCCACACTTTTCTTCAGTGAGGCATTTATACAGAAATTGCACATATTGTGTTTTCATACCACCAGTTTGTTTACCCTGGAATTTAGAATCAGTATCATTTCCAGCTCTATTGACTTACATGGCATGATTCGTTTTATGTTTATAGCTAAAAAAATACACAAAAATACTCTGAATGGACAAAGGTATTGGACACCGGAGGTTATTATAACATCAGGTGTCCACAAACTTTTTTGTCCATTTAGTGTATTCTGGAATTCCAATAATATACATATGACAAGATAAATGACTTCATTAGGCCTCATTTCTTTTGATAGATTTTTTTTTTCAATACAGTACAATAGAGCTGCAAGCATAGCAGATGCGTAATTGATCAGCATATCCTTTAAACCATGGGCACATTTTTTTATGCAACAAAACTAGTGGCATGTAATTAACCCTCTGGGGTCTGAGGGTGTTTTGGGGCCCTGGAGAAGTTTTTCATGTCCTGACATTTGTTGCATATAACCATATAAATGTCTAAATTAACAGTAACTGGTGTGATAACAATGTATTCAGCACTGACTGGGCTTCAATAATATGTGAGCTGCATGTACAGTATGTACATGATCGTGGTTATGAGGAAGCAAAGTTTATGAGTGTTTTGTGAAATTTTAAGTTACTGAAATAAGGCAATGAAACACATAGAGAACATTTTTTCACAAGACTTTTGAACTGGATGTGGTAGACTAGAATTTTTGCTTCAAAATGACATCATCCTGTTCACTCATTCATAGAAAACAATATATTGATTTAAGTAGCCGATACCTAAACTATACACGGCAGACATTGCGATTTCGTGGCCTCCATTCAGTGTCTCACATTGGTGCACAATTAAAAAGTAAATAAATAGAATCATAAAAAATAGAATAAATAATAGAATGTGCTGGATGAAGTGTTACCTTTTACACTGCTACAAAATTGTTGTCAAAACAGACCAGATTTAGGACCAAAGTCCAAGTTGAAAGTATTATTTGTCATATATAGAGATGTCAGTAACAATTTGTACAATTAAATGTTGCTATGAAGTGAGGCTACAGGCAAACTACAGCAAACTACAGCAAATAATAAACAATAACATTATTAAACATTCAATTAAAGAGAAAGCACAGTAAAGGGAAGAGTAAAGATTTAGGGCCATTTGTGCAACAAAACACTGTACTTTACCTGACTACATGTTTATCTTCTTATTTGTGTATAATTGTCATGGGGTGTGGCCTGTAGTCTAGGCAACCATACCAACATACAGCAGTGAATAAAATGGTTTACTCTAAACTTACTCTGAAGAATAAATTTAGGTACCTCTTTAGCCATTAAAGCACTGAGTTACAGGCAGCAAAGACATCAAGGCATCACTCTGTTCTGTTTAACATACAGCCTATAGCCTTAAGGGTGTACAGTGATGAAATACTTTCATAAATAAACTAAAAAGTACTTTTTATAGGGACACTGGGGAAAGATCCTCATGGGTGTGTCCTTGGGTCATTGAGTTTCATTGGGAGGGTATGCACTGGCGTTAAAACTAATTGAGCCAAAGAACTGAAACACTGATGGTCTATTTGCATTGTTTCTACCTTGCAGAAATGTTTGAAATATTAGATCATGCATTTAAAGCTTAATGCTGAGTCCGATTTCATTGATGAATTTGCTAAAGAGGGATTGACTATAGAGATTCAGGAGGTAATTAGCGACAGAATGTAGAAGGTGTAAATTATTTAAATATATAAAGCCATTCATATTAGCCCATTTCAGGGCTTTATTTTACATACTGTACTGTACGTACATCAAAAATAGTTTGACATTCTAGTGCATTTGACTGAACATGACTGGTAACAATTACTTCAGATCGTATAATTATGCCGTACTGTAATTTCGGCCTTGATTGACAAATCTGTGAGATTTATCTGAGAGCCTGTTATTTTCTGCATGAAAGGTCATTACAGAGAAAATAAGTTGGGATGGGTCTCACTCCCTCTCTCTCTCTCGCTATGCATTGTTCAGCCTCACAGAAGAATATAAAGAAAAAGGGATTGTTGAATTCGGTATATTCAATCCAGTAATGATTTGTTCATGCTGAACGTATGTCATATAATAAAAATCAAAGAAAAAAAGTGTCAAAGAAAAAAAAAATAGCAGGCTAGATATCCAAACTTTATCTTATCTGTAATTAGGCTGCATTGTTACAATCTTGACCTTGACGGAAGTATCTGCAGAAGCAGTAATTTCAGGCCAGGCGATGGAAGGAAAAAAAAAGGATTCGCTTCATGCAGTGCTCGCCTGGCGTTACCGGGTTTCTAAGGGGTTCATTAGTCCAGATGCAGGTTTAATAATTTACAGTTCATCATAAATGGCACATTCAATTTACCAACTGTTATAAAAAAAAAATAAACAGGCTGGTCTCTTACATCTTTATAGCACTATTTTAGGCGAATTTCTTCCAACACATTCATATAATTTAAGTCCTAACCCTAACCCTAACCCTAGTGTTATGTAAATTTGGATGAAATTTGGATGGAAAATGGCAGTCATTAAAACTCAAAGCAAATGTGCATTACCTTTCATAGTGTATAATGGAATGATTGTGAAGCAAGTTAGTTTCTTTAGACACTCATTTTAGCAAAGATTTTCCTTTATTAGCATCTCATTCTCACTATCTATCTTCTTTCCCTCAAAAAAAATAATTTTTTTCATTGACCAAGAAACTGAAAAGTGTCCATTCCTTTGTCCGAAACACTGAGGACACCTTGTGACACCTTATGCTGTAACAGAGACATTTCCCCACTGTGGGACGAATAAAGGTATATCTTATCTTTTCTTATGACCACCTGCCAAATATTTTGTTGTGGTCCTCCTTTTGATCACAAAACAGTCCTGCATCAATGAGCCTCTGCCGTCCGGTCGCTGGTTCCCCACTGTTCTTTCCATGAACCACTTTTGATAGATACTGTCCATTGCAGACCAGAAAATGCGTAAATGTAAATGAACTAAACAACTGAATGATCTTAATGCGTATTTCTTCACTCCAGTGATTCCATTCTAATTTGGTTCTGATATGTTCATTTTCTCAGCTAATTTAATTGACACAGAGGGTTTTCAGTTCTTGTTATTAATAGAGGGAGCTGTCAGTGTCAGCACTTTATACATAATGCTGTTGAACATCTGTGAAACTAGTTAGTTCCTGTTATCTGGTACTTTGTCAATCATTATTTCTTAACAATCCTCTATTGGATTACTGTTATGTTTAATTCCTAGTTGCTCAGTAACTTCATGCATCTTTAGGCTGTTGATGTGGAACCACCCCGAGTTGCACAATTCTCAAATGTCTCCAATTACAGAGAACTCTATCCAGAGGTGGGGATGAATCAGGCAGATCTGAAGAGAAGAAGAAAGAGAGAGAGAGGGAGAGAGAGAGAGAGAGAGAGAGAGAGAGAGAGAGAGAGAGAGAGAGAGAGAGAGAGAGAGAAAGTAGAGGGCGCTCAAGACCCTCCTAAGGATTTTAATACAGCGACCAGACATACCATTATGTCATTGTAACATTATGATCGGTAAATAAATACAACTGATTATCTCTTCATCATGGCACCTGTTGTGAGGGAGTGGGATATATTAGGCAGCAAGTGAACATTTTGTCCTCAGTGTTGACGTGTTAGAATCAGGAAAAATAAGCAAGCGTAAGGATATGAGCGAATATGACAAATTGTGATGTCTAGACGACGAGGTCAGAGCATCTCCTAAACTGCAGCTCGTATGGGATGTTTCCGGTCTGCAGTGGTCAGTTTTTATCGAAACTGGCCCATGAATGGAACAGTGGTGAACCAGGGACAGGGTCATGGACGGCCGAGGCTCATTGCATGTTGGAAACGAAGTCTGGTCCATATGGTCTGATCAAACAGACGAGCTCCTGTAGCTCAGATTGCTTAAGAAGTTACTGTTGTTAATGCTTGATGGGTCAGGACTGTTTTTGCAGCAAAAGGGGGACCAACTCAACATTAGGTGGTCATAATGTTATGCCTGATTGATGGTCCTAGTTGGTGTATTATCTGGCCATAACTTTGTAGACACCTGTCCACCATGCCCATGTGTATTTTCCAATTTGCTCTTATAATAAGCTCTACTCTTTTTGCAAGGATTTAGAGTGTGGTTGTGAGGATTTGTGTTAATTCTGCTACAAGAGCATTAATAAAATCTGTCACTGAGTTTGGGTAAGAAGGTCTACTGCACAGTCTGTATTCAGAGGTTTAAGGTCATGTGCAGGACATTGTCTTCATAGAGTTTACTTTGTGCACTGGCCATCATCATTCTGGAACAGATTCGGGTTTCTCTGGACATTCTAGACAACCATGTGCTTCCAAATGCATGGTAAGACTTTGCAGAAAGCCTCTGTGCAGGTGAGATGGTCTGGTGTCCACATACTTTTGGCAGTGTAGTATGTGTAGTAACATTGGTAATCCACTGCATACACAACTCTCATTGACTCAATATCACTGTGATATTTCAGTTTTTAATTTGGCCTTGAACACATTAGCTAGACTCTGCCAAATGAATAAAATGTTAAAAAGAAAGAAAGAAAGAAACGGAAAGATCAGGGCAGAGGTTGTTTTTTTAAGTGGTAGTCAAACTCTATTGATTGGTTTCTTGCAAAATAATTTATACGAGTCAATGAGACAGCGTTCATTGTAAGTGGCTAAAAGCCCACTACTTACTCAGGAGACGTGCGTGATTAATCATTGCATGTGTGTGTGTGTGTGTGTGTGTGTGTGTGTGTGTGTGTGTGTGTGTGTGTGTGGTATGTGAGTAAAACAAAGAGCTGCAGTTAGCGAACTGTTAAAATGGAAGTATCCACAGAATGGAACTGGTATTAATGTAAGGCACAACATGGGCTAATGGCTGGTGCTGATTTCAGCTGATGAAGAAAAGAGAAACAGGCCTCTTTATTGCAGTGTAGGTTTTTCATGAGTCAGCCTTGGAGGACACCAAAGTATATTAGATCAGGAAAGTGTTTGTTGAGATATCTAAGGAAAATAGGGTTTACCTTGAGCTGAAGGTAAAACATCCTGGTGGAAATGGAAAAATCAATTTCAAATATATATATATAATATACTTGTGTCTGTATAGTGTTTGTATGTACAGTATGTTGTCAAATTTTCGAAAAGTTTTTATTTGTTGACTACTCGCAACTGACAGCTGGATAAATTCTTTTATAAATAGTTACTATTTGAAATATTGATTTTCAGGTCAGTAACCTTTCACTGAATTAAACATAAATCCTATCACTAAGCCTTTGATAACAACAAAACACACTGGATAAAATACCAGAGGCTGGAAATGTCAGCTTTGTCAGCATATTGTATGAATCTGACAGTTCCTCAGTTCACTCCAGTTCATAACCAAAAAAAAAAAGCATTAAAAAAAAATATATATATATATACTGTATATATCTTGCCTCACATTCTTATTCTCATATTTGTTCCTATATATTTAAACCAATTTACTTGGTTCTTTTTCCCAAAATATAAATAAACTACACTCCTGGCCAAAAAAATAAGCCAAGATTAAAATAGTGAATTATTAAGCTTTAAATTCGCTTAAAAATAAATACATTTTCAGGAAATTGGTAAGAAGGAAACAAATGCACTCTTAAGATTTTCCTGTGCCATTATTTGCTCGTTTACTTTTGCTGTTTGAGGTGAAAGTTAGAAACAGGGAAGTTTATTTTATTTGATATCCTTTATCTTCCAAATGTTTACAAAAATAACTTATGCCAACATTTCATATATGTAAATATACATATAATTTATTTAATATATAGAATATATTTAAAATTTGCTGTAGTTTTCCTGTAGCCTCACTTAAGAATTTCAGTGTACAAACTCACTGACATCTGTACATATGATGAACAAAACATAAGACTTGAAACTTGCTGAATACATGTGAACAGTATAAGTCATTTAATAAAGCTAGTTTACCTTATTTACGTTAGTACATTAGTTACTTTGGAAAGTAACAAATTAGATTTCCTCACGTTACTGTAATTGAGTAGAGTTTTTTTTGTACTTTTACATTTTAAAGTAGTTTTTAAAATCTGTAATTTTACTTTTTAATTAAGTGTATTTTTTGTTTGGTATTGTACTTAACTACATTTTTTAATCATATGTGTTAGAGTAAAAATAAATAAAAATAATGCAAGAAGGAAAAAAAATCACACCCCAAAAACTACTGCATTGAATAATTGATGTGCGCTGAACAAACGCTCTAAACGCACAAGAAAGAAAGAAAGAAAGAAAGAAAGAAATATGGAGACCTACAGACGCCAGTGATGCAGACCCAGCTGAAAGAGGAATTCTGTGGAAAGCTGTTTAGTGCGTGCGCTCACTGTCTGAATTCTGAATCCACATTTATATTATAAATTACATTATATTATTTTGTTGCAAAAGTGCATAACTCACATTGGACTCAAGTCGGCACTCAGAGTAATTTTCCTTTCATTCCACATTAATTTGAAAAGGCGTTCCTTTAATTAAAAACAACTAATCTGAGATGATTTATATCTCCTTGCCCTTTTGAACTACACTAGAATCAGAACAGAACAAAATTTAATTATAAGTAATTTTCCTTCTAAAGCTAGAATTTTAACAGTATTTTTAATTGAGTCGAATATTTTATTGTTTCTGTCATAGGAGCTGTTCTCGGAGCCTTACAAGTGACAAATTGAACGCTACACCAGCGCATGGAATGTCAATAAAAATCCGCTTGCTTGGAGAATTGTTGCATTCCGCTTTCGTAATTGAAACTGACAATGATGGGAAATTGAAACCGCACTTCAAGTGCACTACGGCGAGGCTCAAATCCCTTGGCTCGAACGCGCTCGCTGGGAGGAACTCCTCAGAACCCTCCAAATTAAAAAGTCCAAGAGAGCGTAATTATCCTGCTCGCTTGAGTGCGAAGAACACGCTTGAGTTGATTCGGTAGTATTTCAGTGCTAAGCCAGGAAACTCTACCTACATATACAGTATAGAATGTGTAATACTTGCTTTTTTCTGATTTTGTAGTACATAAAAAATGTCTTTAAAGGAAGTACATGATAACCCTCACAGGTGGGTAGAAACACAGAGTCATTCAATGGAAAATAGGGAGAAAACAGAAGAAGAATACAGTTTGGAAAACGTCATGAGATCCTAGAGTTGAACATGAGGCGTAATCACAGGGCAAACACAGACGTTAGCAAACACAGAGTCCCTGCAGGGATTGGACTAATTACCAAACTGGAGCTACATACACAGCCTGAGGCTCCCTAAAATAAAAAAGAAGAGAGTGTGTGTGTGTGTGTGTGAGAGAGAGAGAGAGAGAGAGAGAGAGAGAGAGAGAGAGAGAGAGATTATCAGATGTTGACTCTCTTCACCTTTTTTGTCTTTCAAGTGAAATTCATGATGACATGAGCTTTAATTAACTTATAAATGACCTACAGGCTTCTGCAAAGTTACCAAAGGTTTCTCCCTCAGACTCACTTCCTCTCTTTCTCAGTAAACACTCATCTACTAGGGCAGGGGTGACACGTCATAGAAGGGTTTGTGATGGGTCATTAATGATTGATTTGGTCATTTTGAACGAGTCTTTAATGTGACTCAGAAGAACGAGTCAATTTAAATAAGATTTGTTTATATTCTACTGGACACGCATGAGCAAAACATCGCAAAATCTCTGTTCTGTAGGTTATGTTATACTCTTGTCCGAGTCATTCGTTCTTTTTGTCATGTGACTCTAATAGAGGTTATGTTGTGCGTTACACAGGAAACAGAATTGAGTAGTTCATCTCATGAGTCTTCTGGTCTGACTCCTGTGTACACTGTGCAGTTATATATATATATACACACACACACACATGCACAAATTATTGGAACTATAGTCAAAGTTCATGTATGTGTGGTTGAGGATCTGCTTATTGAAAATGTTTATTCGCGTGAACTAAATGATTCAATGATTTGTTCATTTGTACTAAAACAGATAAAAAAAATACATACATTTTAAACATAAATTGATGAAATATTGATGTCATTTACTTAAACACTCACCAAGATGGACATTTTTGACATTAGTTTGTGTGCAGGATCGTAGAAATGATGTGTGTGATGTTATGAAGGGTGGCACAGTGCCTGTAGGGGGCGTGGCTGTAGTAACCATGCAGTAAGTATGCTGTGTGCATGTGACTGATGAATGTGCAGGTAAAAATTCAACTGAAATTGCATAAAATCTGGTTTATATCTGGTTAATTCCTGTTCATTTCAAAGGAAAATTTCCAGTCTAGGAAATTCCCGGAATGTCGCAACCCTAAATGTGTGCATGATGTCCTGTAAAGGATCGGCATCACAATAAGCTTACATTGTGGTCTTGTGCCCAGGGGTTTCTGGGATAGACTCCGGATCTACCATGACCCTGTAAATGGATAAAGATGATGAAAGTGAAATCACAGTGCAGCAAGAATCCAAATGGGATTGAAAAGAAAGATGACAAAGTCATTTCTGCAATTCTTGTTTAAACTGTTAAATGCCATCCTGGGATAGTGTCCTGGCTGTGTGTGTGTGTGTGTGTGTGTGTCTGTGTGTGTTTCTGTCACTATTACTTCTTTTATCAGCTCGGTGCTTTGACTGTATATCCGGCTTGGAAGTCGTTGTAGATAAAAGTGGCTGTTAAATAAATACGTGTAAGCGTATCTGGCTTTAAGAATGGCTGGTCTGTCCTTGCTAACTGCAGATAACGTTTTCCTGCAAGACCGAGAGTCCTTGGAAGCTGCAGTCTTGCAGAGTCGATATCCTTGAAAGCTCGACTGGACTTGGCAGGCCTTCAGCTCATCTATTTGTTTGAGACGGAGCGTGAGCTCTTCGCTGTATCAGCCTTCACACGGTCCGTCACCGTAAGCCGGAGAAACCCATGTTAGCCTTGATCTCGTGTTTGGATGGTGATGTAAAGTCACATATGCTTGACTTCTCAAAGAACCACACTGGGCTTTTTCATTTGTTTAGTTGTTTCCTTTAAACATCTGTTTCACAGTAAATCTGTACTGTACTGTACCTATCCGTCGATGACGTGAGATACGGGGCTCAACAAAAAAAAATCGCCAAATGTCATCAATGCTACGTTGTTGTTGTTTTCCTGTTAGACACCTGAGAATCCTGAGCACTCAGTGCACTTCCTGCAAAAATCCACAAATTACAGCCCTTGATTTTTGTTGTCTGGTTAGTGTAATTACCCAAAGCAGCTCGGAGGGGCTGAAATCACTGTGTTTACATCTTCAAGTGATTAATTGTGCAGTGTGTACTTGAGCTCAGCAACAGAGGCTTTTCGATTAAGGTTTTCTTTGTGGTCTTTCCTTTAATAAAATCCAGAAGAAAGTGCATTGAAAATTCAGCTATAACATTAAAACCACATACTGTGTAAGTCCTTACCCATTTTTCCTGCTTACAACACATCTATTTCATAAGCGGACTGTTCTGCTTGACAAATCCCACACCTTTTTAAGAGTCCCATAATGAGATATTCAAACTTCTCTCAGTTTTCTTTGAACTCCTCAACATTAATGGTATCTTGAACCCTGGTACATTTTTGAAAAACTGTAAATCACACTTTAATATCCAGTCTGAAATTGTTATAGCATGGTCATCTTGATTCTCAGGTTTAGGGAACTCCAGCCTTTTGTATACCACATAGCATTTTTTTATTCTGTGCAAATAAAGGGGGGATTCTTTTATCCTTTTCTCATCAGTAGCTCTCTCTCCGTTCTCACCATCCTTTGGACTTTTTTTAACTCGAATAGTAAAGAAACTTTTAATGGATATGTGTGTACATTACGTTTTCTATCCTACACATAATTCTGATTACTTTTTTTTGCTATTGGGTATCTTAGTTTATGTACAGTGTACATTCCAAACTACAATTAAACCAGAAATGGGAATTTTGCTGAGTTTCTGCACATAGCGTTAAATAAGCCTTTTCTTACTTGGTTCTTGGAAGTTTACCACAGAGTAGCATTTTTGTTACATCAATAATGGTTGAAGCTGAGAATAGCTAAAGTTAGCAAAAGGATGGTACGAGTGCTGAGCATTCTCACTTGTCTACGAACGTCGTTATGCAATAAATTGGAACAAATTGAAAGGTGGTAAATATGAAGTAAAATTACTACATATACACTCTACATCTCTAGATATTTTACACCAATTTGCACCACATTTCCCTGCCAGCTGTGAATGTATTTTTCCATGAAGAATTGATGGCCTTTATTCAGAATTGTTCAACATGCCAGAATTGAGAATATAATTTTGATGACTGAGGAAAATGAGGAGTATATTGTTTCAGTGCTTCACAATATAATAGGAAACAGTTTTATTCCATGCCAGGTTTCTTCCTTTTTTTTTTTCTTTTTTTTCTTGGGGAGGTGATAGCTTAATGGTTAAGCATTGGACTTTGGATCTGAAGGTTGTGAGATCAAATCCAAGCCACACCAACCTGCCACTCCTAGGCCCTTGAGAAGGGCTCTTATGCCCATAGCTGCAAAGTTGTATGAAAGAGATAAATGTAAGTCGCACTGGATAAAGGCCTCTGCCAAATGACTTAAAACTTATTTTATAATGATTAATATGTAATATATAATAATATACAGATTTTTTTACTGGAAAATTATATATTTTAATAATCATTATAATCTTCTTCTTCTCTTGGCTTCTCCCATTAGTGGTCGCCACAGTGGATCATCCGTCCCCATACCCCCCCCCTGTCCTCAACATCTGCCTCTTTCAAACCAACTACCTGCAATGTCTTCCCTCACCACATCCATAAACCTCCTCCTTGGTCTTCTTCGTTTCCTCCTTCCTGGGGGCTTCATCCTCAGCATTCTCCGACTGATTATAATATCATTAAACTAATAATACATTTTTT
>MU551707.1:7641488-7670583 GCA_024362625.1 Silurus asotus
TATATATATATAATATATTGTAATATTCAGGAATTCTTTTTTTACAGAAAAAAAACTAAATATTATTATATATTAGAAAATATTATTGCAATTGTATCATATTTATAATAATATTTTTTCTAGCAAAAATTCATAACTTTAGTGGTCATTCCTTTTAAAATGTTGAATAAAAAAACATGACTGTGACATGGTAAATAAATGATAATTCTTGATTTACAATTTGAAGCCTAAACCTTTTTGTCATATTTTTTTAGGAAATGATGACCAAACTGATAACCGAGACCCCAGACCATCCGATTTCCTTCCTCATCGGACATTTACAAACCAAACAGGAAAGCCCCGGCCGGCTTCACCGAACACTGTCTGGATCAGCAGCTCTGTGGGCCGAGAGCGACTGTTCAGGTGCGAGGTGCAAAATTGATCCACCTACCTGTCACCTTCTCTTCTTTTTTTCTTTCACACATACCAATCAATTCTTTCCAGAAAAAAATTCTCTCTGTCACATTTTCATGTCGACAGAAAACAAGAGTCATCGTCATCGTGATTTCAGGAGTTACGACCGAGCGTGGCAGATTCACCCCAAAAAACCCAAGAAGTCCAAGAGTGACTTAGCAGTGTCCAACATTTCTCCTCCTTCTTCAGAGTCAAAGTCACGTAAGCAGCTTTTTTACAGTGTAATCATCTGAGATCCACTCGTGTGTTCAGTAAAAGGTTAGGATTAACATAAAGCGTGTTTGTCCTACATAAGTGGAAAACTAGGCTACTCTGAGACTTACAGCACTTCTGAGCGCTTCCAGTTCCATACTCTAGCTGCCATATTGAGCGAAGGATAATAAATAATTGAAGGCACTGCCATAGTTTCTATTTCTGACGAAGGAGCAGTTGTGGACACGCTGAGGTTCTTCACTCTGCCTCCGAGTTGCGGTGTGTCTCCGTCACTTAGAGATTCTTTTGCTTGTGGCTTTTTTTTCTCTCAGACGTCCAGTTCCACTTCTGCTTCAGCTTCCCCATTTCATCTGAATACAGTCTTAATAGTTCACTGTGTCAGGTTTCTAGCAAAGTAATTGGTCGACTCTGGTGGCTTTAATTGGCATCTTTCGGGCGACTGGAGCCCGTTTGAAACGATCATTCAACGCCATGTTGGTTTTTCAAACGATGTTGCTGCATAGGCACTTCAGATTCCTTGTATCACAAGGAATTACACCTTCCTTTCATTTCCTTTCACATTAAACTACAAGCGTAGCAAGGAACATTCGCATTGCGCTACAATTCTGACAGAAATTAGCATCACACTAAGCCTGGGAGATTCTAAGGTACATCAAGTACATAAAAAACATAAAAAACCTAGTATCTAATGTAAAATAGTAAATATTTTTAACACAATGCTATTTTATACAATGCCAGTGATTCTACATTTATCACAAACTCTTAGACTTAGAGTTACGCTAATTTCCCTCAGAATTTCTCTAAAAATTGACCATAATCTTAATATTCTGTTACACTTTTAAATAAATTACACCAACTAAGGAAAACTAGCATCACATTATCCTGAGGAGATTAAATCATGCTAACCATTTTCTTAATTTTGTGAAATTAGCATGAGACGCTTAAGATACCTCAACTCACAAGAAGTTACATTTTCCTTCCATTTTCCTTCCATTTTGATCAATTCTGGCAAACCTTAAGTACCTCACGAGGCCTTAGAGAGTCTGTGGTGCATTAGCATTGCTATAAACCATAAAATTAATGAAGAAACAATTGAATGAATCTAATCTAATATCTATTAACAACTGTGAGGAAAATGAGCATTGAGGATTTGGAGAGCCTTGGAGATTTTGTGAGACATCAGCATTGTATCAACGTTAAACTGAAATATTGTGTGCTACATTAACATTGGTTAAAAACTGAAGAAATTCTAGCATTATGCAAACCTTTATTAATCCTGCGGGAAATTAGCATTAGGAGGTGTCCTGTTTAAAGCAATCCAACCTTAGCGTCATGACAAACGTTTGAGTTTAAGAGAATGTGAATCTCGTGAGGATTTTACCTTGGAGATTGTGAGGGACATTAGCATTGTGTTTTCACCAATTCTGAAAAAAACTAGCTTGACAGTAATCCTTGGACATTCAGACGTGCGGTTGTTTTGCTAGCATTGAGCAAAATCAAAGATATATACTAATTAACAACAGGTTCATCATTGCATCAGGATTGTTTCTCTTGAAGTCGTTTAGCAGCATTTGGCAAGTGGAAGAAGGCATGTTGCAACGTTTATATTCTGTGTCTACGTCATCGAAAGCACCTGGCCAAGAAAGTAGTTCTGAAATCATAGAGCTTCAGTGAACCTCAAGGGACCTCTGCGAAAATAAAGATAGCCCATTTTCGCCTGACATGCTTTTCTGTGCATCATGAATTATTCATCTCATGTTTTTTTTACTCGAAAGCGTCCTCATGGATCTGGTTTATGGCTTATGACAGATGCCCTATGTTAAATTTTTGATTGCCCTCAGACAGGCCTTGTCCTAAAGCGCAGCAGGCATTACAGCTGCAGTGTTTTTCACATTCTGCTCAATCGGAACAAGTTTGAGTTAAGTCAAACTTAACTCCAATACTAGAAACAATAAAACCTCAGGTACAGCTGAATGTTTGCTGAGGCACCACAATATTCGCTTGCAGATGATGTGAAAAATGTCGGAACTGTTAGCAAGGTATAAATTACAGCTTCTGAGGAGTTTTTTCATTTAGGTTTTTAACTTTATTTTTGCATTAATTACAATATCGCTAACTAAAATGAGCTATTAGTATAAAAATAACTGTTATCCAACCTGGTACTTTCTTGGTTTTACCTGAGTGATCTTACATGTCTATTATATGTATGTTAACTCTAATCAACACTTTTTGAGATACACCAAATGGAAAAATCGTTTTCTTATTAAGTTTTTTGGTTCCAGATTATCAATCCTTTTCACACTTTCTGTATTTCTTAAGATGAACTGTTTCTATATTATCAGTGGTTTCTAGATTATATGATGTCACCCTGTCACTCTTTCCAGATTATGACCTGTTCCCAGATTATTAACAGTTCCTAGAACCAGTCCCAGATGATTAACAGTTCCAAGTGGTTTACAGACTATTAATGGACTCTAAAATTTGAGTTGTTTCCAAATTATCTGTGGTTTCCAGATTATCAATTGTTAGTGTAGTATTTTTGACTTGTTGCCATGTTATACATAGTTGCTCTAATAGCCATTACTTCTAGATAATCTGTAGTTTCCAGATTATCAGAAACTTCCAGTTTGCGTTTAGTGGTTACCAGCAGTTTACAGATTATTGATTGTTTTCAAATTATCTCCTGTTTTCAAATTATTACCAGTGTACAGATTATAAGTGGTTTCTAGATTGCCATCAATTTACATATTATAAATGACTTCTAGATTATCAGTGGCTTCCAGAAGATTATCTTTTTAGATTACCAGTAGGGTACAGATACAGTAATCAGTGGTGTTTTGATTATCATGGAATAAATGATGGAAGAAACTCCGGACTCAAACTTGCCACAACACCCGTGGCCTTTTCTATATTTATTATTAGTTAAAAAGAAAGTTTTGGGCTCATCATCATTGTAATAGATATCAATCAGTGTTTGACAATAGATTAATGTACTTAGAGTAACATTAGACTCTTTTCACATAAAATGAGATGATTAGGCAAAGACTCTCAAACAGGAAATACCAGGAAAATTATAGCCATAATAACTCATAGTACTTTGGATACTTGAGTAAATTTAAGGACAAACCTTTATTCTTCGGCCACCATTGAGTGGCATCTAAATGACTAGTGGATTCTATATTATCAGTAGAATACCGATTATCAGTGGGTTACAGATTATTAGTATTTACACATTGTTTGTGCTGTCTGAATTACACATAATGTACAGATTATCAGTAGTTTATAGATAACTAGGTGTTTTGATATTACCAGTGGATTACTGCTGTCTTGCGCTCTCTACAGTGGGCTCTACTGAACCTTTGCTCTGCTGTCAGGATAATAAAGAACAGCCTGCATGCAAACGCAGCACTTCTTCTCTCTTACATTCTCTGAACTCTAAATCTAACCTTCCTTCCTTCACATTTTGAACTCGTAAAATAAAGTCTGAATATTAATATGGTGTAATATGTACCATATTTGTGTTATTTAAAAGATACAAGCTCTCAGCTCTATCGGTTCTTTCTGCAGTGCCTCGTTCCATAGAGTGTCCCTCATGGGACTGGAGGACCAAACCCGAGAGCCGAGACTTCGATGAGCTCAACCATATCCTGCGGGAGAGCAAGAAGTTGGGCAAAGCGCTGGAGAACCTGTCTCGAAGTCAGTTATGTAGAGTTCAGATTGTAGATTGTACAGGGAATGTGAATATTACTGGATAAATTCTATCTTTATTTTTGTTTACAGGTATTGCCTTATCTGATGATCTTGATCAGGTAATTCATTTGGTATTGAATTTTTCAGTTGTTCCTCAAACTTTTACCAGAAAGTTGAAGGCCCAAAATTTAATAGGATTGCGGTAGCACACTTGATCTAGGAGACCCAAACCTGTTCTAGCATGACAATTTCACTGTGCACAAAGCCAGCTCCATGAAGATCTGCTTTACATGGGTTGGAGTGGCTCTCCTGCTATAGAGCGCCAACCCTATTGAATACTTTTGGAAAGAATTATAATGCTGAATGCATCTCAGGCCTCCTCACCTTACCTACATCGGTACCTTTACTAACGCCCCTGTGTCTGACTGAGCACAAATTTTCACAAAAACTCTCCCCAGAAGAGTGAGGGTTGTTATAAGGGAAAATGGGGACTAACACACACTAAATGGGACATTCAGAAAGTACATATACATCTAGTGTGGATGGATGGATGGATGGATGGATGGGTGGATGGATAGATGGATAGATAGATAGATAGATAGATAGATAGATAGATAGATAGATAGATAGATAGATAGATAGATAGATAGGAATGATGGACAGGATTAGAAATTTGTTTTTTAGAGGCACTGCACACATGTAGGACGTTTTGGAGACAAGGCGAGAGAAGGGACATGGGGTATATCTGTAGAATAATGCTGAGGATGGAGCCACCAGGCAAGTGGAAAAGAGGAAGGCCAGGGAGGAGGTTGATGGATGTGGTGAGGGAAGACATGCAGGTGGTTAATTTGAAAGAGTGCAGATTTAGAGGACAGGGGGGTATGAAGATGGATGATCCTTTGTAGCGACCCCTAATGGGAGCAGCCGAAAGAAAAAGAAAAAGTTCTTTGAAATAAGCAGTTATTAGGAGAATAAATGTAAGTGGTTTAAAATCTGCTGCATCTTGCTGAATGTAAGACACACACACACACACACACACACACACACACACACACACACACACACACACACACACATCTTTGTCAGCACAGGGCCAACTGGGCCACATGCCCAACCCTTCTACACTACAGTTTGGCCTTTAAAGTGTTCAGATCTTGATACAAAATGTTATTTATTTTATTTTGTCAGCTGTTGAGGGCAAATCTTTCCTATTGCTATCCTGCTAATGGAATACAAAGAGCAGTTAGAAGTTGTAAATAAATCCTGATGGTGAAATTTCCGCAGGCTTTATTGAAATCTCTTTAGGGGCAGCGATAAGAACTAGCATGCTTTCTGGTAATAGTTTGATGCTGTAAAATTTAGCTGATTTAAATTATTCAAAGTTTGTGTGTGTGTGTGTGTGTGTGTGTGTGTGTGTTGGGGGTGCTTTGTCAGGACCCGCAGCTTTATAACTCTGTGTTGCGGCCCCGTGTGGTTGGTGAGTGGCTGGGCAGAGACGAGGACGATGCTGACCCATTGGCTGCTGAGATGCTCCAGCCACCCGTCCCTAGGTCAAAGAACGAAGGATGGAGCAGCCGAGACACAAGTCCTGCCGGAAGGTCAGGCTGTTCATATGTACAGTATGCTGCTTGTCATAGTTGCTGGAAATGTAAAACTAAGGGAACTACCCTACATACAGTACGTTCTGTACCTTCTTAAAAGCCCAAGCAAATGCAATGCGTCCTTATAAATCACAGCTGCAGCATTAAGAACATCATGGCGAACCTCATGGACCCCTCCAAATGTTTCCGTGGTGATTTTAATTAGGGGTGTTTGTTTGTAAGGGCAGTGGCCTCCTCTGAGAACGCGACTAATTAGAGTGGATCAGATATTAAATCATAAATCATGTGCCGAGCCAGGCAAACAGACGCACCCTCGTTCGGTTAGTGTTTGCGCTCATTATCATAAAGTTGGGAGTCGATACTGCAGGCGGCTGTAATTCCCAAGACGCTGTGGTAACACTTCATTAAACAGAAAGGAGGCAACAGCGTGTGCTAATCCAACACTGCACTGCTTTAAATGTCAGATTAGCAGAATGCTGGCGCTGCCTATCCGAGTAATATTGTGAGATATTGCACTTCGGTTGCTCTTTTTGACAGAAGAGTGAACTGCATTTTAACATTAGTTAGTTTAGCACTTTAGTAATTAGTACTGTTTATTGGATAGAAATGTATAGTTTATTGTATAGAAATGTTCTAAAACATAAAAAAAATATATGCCATTGTTTGTTGCCTTGAGTCTCAGCTAATAAGATACAGTATGACCTCTGTGTCAGCTGCAATGTTGGAAGTATGACCTATATAGTAGTCTCAGGTAAAGTCCGTGTGGCCTTTGTGGTGGTCTCAATGAAGGATGTGTGGCCTCTGTGTTAGTCTCAGTGAGGGAGGTGTGGCCTCCAATGTAGTCTCAAAAAAGGAAGTGAGACCCCTGTGCCAATCAACAAAGAGAGAGTCTTTTTACTTTGTGTTTTACAGCACAGTAAAATTCTTTCTTAGTGTATATCGGTGATGTAGTAAGCTGGGGTCAGGCGCAGGGTCAATCATGATACAGTGCCCCTAAAGCACAGAGGGTTAAGAGTGTCAGCTTGGCAATACAAGGGCTGGAAGCCCAGACTTTCCAGGCAGTAGCCCAGAGCCTTAACTACTGATCTACCACTACACCAGATCCCAATGCAGGTGAGACCTCTCTCTCAGTTTCTTTGCCTTACTTCCAATGACACACCTCCTTTACTGAGACTTCCACATTGGCCCGACCTTCTTCACTGAGAGTACCACAGAGGCCACACCTCCTTTACTGAGACTACTTAAAAGGCCACACCTCCTTCACTGATACTACTACAGAGGCCACACCTCCTTCACTGATCCTACTACAGAGGCCACACCTGCATCACTGAAGCTATCACAGAAGCCACACCTCCTTCTCTGAGTAGCATTAATGGAAAAAAAGTAACAGTGTCAAAAGACATTATTTTTAATTTGTTTAAAACATTTCTAAATAAGGATGGGTACTAAATAATACATCATTATGAACAAGCAAATAGCATTGCTAAATCATATGCAGTAAGACCAAGTGAACTAACTAAGGTCCAGAAGAATTCTAGTTTCAAAACCTTTTAAGCTAGAACATCTAGAATGTATTACATTTATCCATCAAACTATTTAGCCACAGTTTTACACCTACATAGTTAAATAAAACACCATTTATTTGTAGTGCATTCATGGAAAGTATCACTACTAGACTCCCACACTACATCAGTGTGTGTCCATACACTTAATAACTGAAATAGTGGCATCTCAGCAAGCCTCACTTTCCAAACACCTGTTCGGTAATCTGTTCAGCAAGCGAGAAACTGGTACCTGTACCGTGCAGCCCAGACTAATGGAGCACATTTTCGTCTCACTTTATTAGCCACACATGATGCCTTTCTCTTCCATCAGCACCGGAGTGGAGCTGACAGGAGCCTGAGGCTTTGTGCAAGAGCGTCGGGCTGCTGGGAAATTAGGAACACGCAGAAGTGTGCAGGGGGGACGTTTTCCAGAAGCAGATTACGGGGATGATGAAATCCACACTGGACTGATTCCTGCTCTCAATCACACCAGCTCCAGGAACACTTCGATTTATTTTCTTCTCCTTCACTCCCTTGGCAGTGTCTTTTGATGCTGTTTTTTCTTGGCGCTCCGTTTCCCCTTCCCACATGTCGGCATGCTCACTTAGGCACTTCTACTTCTTAATCGACCCACTTTTGCCTTCCAGCCTGAGATATTTTTGACTTTATGAGATGTAAAGCAGTGGTGCTCAATCGATATCTGAACAATATGGTTGCATATGTGTGTGTGTGTGTGTGTGTGTGTGTGTGTGTGTGTGTGTGTGGAATCGAGCCTTGCTAATTAATCCTGTAGTCACCTGAAGAGTTTGCTGTCCAAAGGCCATTAAGCATGCAAACAAAGCGGCGAAGCGGAGTTTAAGGGCCGAGACTGCAGCACTAATGAGTGTCTCTTATCGCTCTTTGATCGCTGAAGCTGTCCTCTGCTCTGTACACATCCATTCCTCACAGTCTTGTCATTCGAATTTGTCTCGTTCGTTCAGACCGATGTTTTTTTTTTTTTTGACACACACACCACAGTTTATCTCTCACATAGAGATTATCTGATGCACTGAAGCATAAAATAAATATTTACTATTCAGTATTAGATAATTGAAGATGGACAAAGTTTGTTGTGTTCTTTCAATTCTTATATTTATTCCCCATTCACATTTTTTCTATAAATTAATCTTGGTCAGACCCCAACCACCATTTAGTGAAAGTTATCATGTTCTTCTTGTAACACACATAAAGCCAAAGACAATTTATATTACTACACATTGAAGTGTAAAGTTCTGAGAAAGACTGTTACAAAAACAAAACAATACAATAAATATGAAGCAGCTACAGATGCGACACGATACAATTCCCCCTCTTACAGATGCAGTGCGATTTCAATTCGATTCAACACACTGCAATATAATGCAATTGAAAAAGTATGATGCAATGCAATTCAATATTGTACACAAAGTTTGCATATTCTTTGGTTCAGACGAATAGCAAATCATAAATTTACTGAAGTGCCTTCTGTCTTCTAACACATGGACCTTTCACAAGCAAGCCTTTATAGTGCAAACAAAAATCAAAAGAAAAAAGGTATTTTTCTGTTCTGTCTCCAGGAAGACGCAGCTCTACCTCTGCCATGTTAATCTGTATTTTATGTGACTCTCAGGACACGCCTCGGTCTCCGTAGTGTTGTGATACGCCGTATTCACGTGAGAAACTGTTTAGCGAGGGGCAATTCATCTACATAGAAAACATTGGTTACAAATTATTGGTCACTTTTTATATAATAAAAGTATTGCACATCTGCTAATACGAGGTGGGGTATGACATTGTGAGATTAGCGCACCACATTGACGGTCTCGCACCTGTGGACGAATTCTTGATGCACAATGCCAGAATGTCAGAAAGGAGACCCAGAGTTTGCGTTGGGTCAAGCTGCGGACCTGCCTCGCCTTTTTTTGCTTGTGGAGATGATGGGCTCTTGTTGCTTCGTCTCAGGGTCATACCTGAACACCGAAGTTTTTTCATTTTCTTCACACAAAAATTTCACAATAGCATGTTACAAAGTTTTTTTTTTTTTTTATCACACAATTACAGAAAACACACCAACCCCTTTCAAATGATCAGCTTCTCCTTTTATACCTGCTGTTGCTGGTGTTTACTGCGAGAGGAAGTGATGTCACTGCTCCGCACACCCTTATGCCCTTCTCCATCTATAACAAGCTCTGTTATGCGGTAGGGTAAAGGACGCAGATCAATTCTTTAGTAGACAAGGACAGAGGACACGCCTTTTTCCCGGGGCCTAAAGTACGCAGAGAAGACATGGAGAGTGTGAGGGAGAGAGAAGATGAATGATAGAAATAGAGAAAGAGCAGAGAGATGGAAAGAGTGATCCTGTAAGAAGGAGGGAGGAGTCGAGAAAGAGAATGATGTACAGAATGAGGTAGAGAGAGGAACAGTGAGATAATAAATGAATGATAGTGTGAATAAGAGAAAGGGAGAGTGGCTGTAGAGAAAGACTGACATAATAGACAGAATGAAAAGAGAGAGGGAGGAGGTATAGAGAGGAAAAGAGACTGAATAAGTGAATTATAGTGTATGGGAGAAAGACACAAAACGTGAGAGAGGCATGCAGACGGAGGAGGATAGAAAGAGAATGAAAGATGGAATTGAACAAATTGAAATATATAAATAGAAAATAAATGGAGGGGGGGGCACAGAGAGAGAGAAAGAGAGAGAGAAAGAGAGAGACAGAGGTGAAGGAAACTTGGACACTGGAAGATTCCGCCTGAAGCTTTAGAATCATACTACAGAATCTGGATTAACGTTTTGCAGTAGCTTTATCCATCGGCAAAAATATTTTAAAACGTTTGTATGTTTAAAATTTTACTGCCTTCTGTAAGGCCAGGATGGATGCCAGCTCGGCTCTATTCTCACTTGGTTTCAGGCCAATAAACCCTAAGCATTAGTATTCTACTCAGCCTCGGTCCTGCACGCGTGACTGTAATTTTTCATTCTGTACTCTGTTCTCCGCCCTGGCCTGGATATGTGCCGGTGCATTAAATCAGCCGGAGTGTATTCCAGGGTCGTAGCTCCCATGCGGCGTACAGTGTGTACCAGAGAGCGAGGTATTCCTGTAGGAGAACGCCCACTGAGACCTCCTCCGTTCTCATGTATGCACAACACGACCCATTTCTCTCGCATCATTCTCTGGCAATTTTTTTATTTTTTTTAAGAATGTATCGAATTTAACCTACAATCTTCTGTGACTCATCTGTACATTCAGAAAGCACAGCTATTCGTCTCTGCACTTTATACGAGTGAAAGCTGATTACTGACAGCTTCCTCAAGAAAGCTGGAGCCGAGAGTCTTCGCTACTGAGGCCTTAGTGCCTCTGTGCAGTTCTGTCCGTGTCCAGTAGGAGTTGGTGAAACAGAAGTGCTACATTCAAGCCATAAAGATTTAATGTAGCTTTCAAACGTTTCAAACGTTCTGCTTTTGGCGTGCAGGAAAGGCCTGCTGTGGTAACAGTTCCTTGGTTACATACATAAACTCGCAAGTGCTGTAGCTCTAAGCCTAATAAGCATAAATGTGATGATACACATCATGGACGTGTACAATTCACATCATAGTAATCAACATTAGGGGGAAAAATTATAACTGGATATTTTCTAGGGTTTTGCCAATAATGATAATCATGCTGATAAAAATACAGGCATGTAAAGTACTGATTCAAGAAAAATCTACTTAAATAAACTAACAAAGTATTTGTACTTTCCATCTCTGCTCCCGTCAGTCAACTTGCCCTTTTTCTGTGCTGGTTCTTGGCCTTGTTTATTGATGAAATGTACCAGACTCCCCTGCAACTGCCAATAATTTCTGTGATTTTTATGCATGCTTGCAAAAGGTTGCGTCACATTTTCCATCCTCCTGGCCAATATATATAAATATATATATAATTCATTTTTCCTTTCAGAGTGTTAACTCAAAAATAATAAACAGATCAAGACCATGAACAGCTGATGTGCCCTCTGCCGACCTCCAGATGGAAAAATGTTTCCTTGTACTGCCAGTTTTAGTTTTTATTACGACTGCTGGTATCAGTTTTTCGTAACTGTGAATTTTGTTTGTTTTTTGTATTAATAATCTCCAAAATTCACATGCAGGTCATTTCACAGTGGAGGTGTATAAATGTGTACTGTCTATGGACCGCTTACATTCGATTATTTTAAAAAAGTCCAAGGGAGTGATGCTGGATGTTGGATACATTGCATGGTGATTAAAAAAAGGTAGATTTTTGTGATTTGTATTGTGGGAATAAAAAAATTAAAGATCAAGTTAAAAAAAGCTTGGACCAAACCTGCACAACTGCACAACCAAAAATACTGCAGACTTCGGCCACTTTAGCCATCTTTGGAGCTCTATTTCTGCTTGACACCTTATTATGCTTCAGTAAGTCATTTTCAGCAAATCAAAGCTTTTTACATTTTCTAGGAGAATTTATAAATGTATTCATTAATTTTTATGATACGTTGATTCTGTGGTGCATATCATGTTAAGTTCTAAAATGATCAGATTAAGATTTATACATATAGTTTTATTGCATTGTTTGTGAGGAGAAATTCAAATGTGAATCAAATTCAGTTGAATTATAACACCTGCATCATGAATCCAGAGGGTATCATTAAATCCCTAGTAAAACATATCTTTAAGAAGAATTAATAACAAAATCAGCTGACAAATTTCCCAAATTCTGTAAAAATCACCACAAATTGTTAAAATATTGAATCTATTGCATTTCTTTTTTGAATCTGTACATACGAGGGATTTTTCCATTCAGAATTCGACCTTTCTGCCCTTGAAAACTGGCACAACAACCGCCCATAATCTTGTCTTTATAGAATTACTTTTTCTCAGCAAACAGAAGCCGTTATAAGAGGTGTGGGTGTGTTTATGTGACTGTTTATGAGCACTGGGACCACACTGTCTGCTCTGCTGATGCAGCAAAACAGAAGATCTGAGGAGAGAGCTATTTGAAGGAAGTACAGCCATAGCTGGGGAAAACTTAAAACCAAACGGTACCTATAGAACAAAAATGATCTGCCTGAACTTACACTCAGTGGTGGACGAAGTACACAAACTGTGTACTTAATTAAAGTAGTGATACACTAGCTAAAATATGACTCCAGTAAAAGTAAATGTGCTTCCTTTACACTATTACTAGAGTAAAAGTACAAAAGTATTTTCATTTAATTGCATATAAGTATCCAAAGTACTATACTTTATTATGGCTTTAATGTTCCTATTGTTATTTTAGTTACAAAACTCTTAATCAACTCAGTTTATGTGAAACGTCGCTAATGTTAGCACACCAATCTATTAATAGACTGATATTAATAACTCAATCACTGATTGATATTTATTCAACTTATCATGAGCTCAAAACCTCGCAAATAAGGCCACTGGTGTTGTGGTGAGTTCGAGTCAGGAGTTTTTCCCATCATTTATTCCTCTCAAAATGTTCTGCCTGGTGTTGAATTGTATGTTGGTGATATGTAGATGCGCCAATCTCCAATCAAAACACGGGTAAAACAGAGCGCATGCTCTACACTGATTGGTTTCTTGTTGATTGTTAGTTAAGTTACAGTTAAGTTTTTCTCTGCTCATAAATAAAAAGGAACGAATGATTTTGCAAACTGTGGTTAAGTAGTAAGTGAGATATTTGACTTTGAAATGTAGTGAAGTTAAAGTAATTTGTGTTCATACTGCAATTTTAAGTGTCCATACTATAAAATCATGTATACTAGAAATTAAAGTGTGCATACTGGAATTTAAGTTGTGCGTGCTATAATTTTAAGTATGCATACTAGCAATGTGCTTGTGCTTGTTGGAGGTTTGGAAACAGTTATTTATTATTTCTGAGACACGTATGTTCTGTTTGTTTATATGCAATAATCTATGTAAAATAAAAAATAAGAAATGGGCAGTGCAGGATTGCCACAACCAGAGGTGTAAAGATTAAATCAAATCATACTTGAGTAAAAGTATAGAAAGACACTTTACTGCAATTCAAACTTGCTCCAAGTTAAAAGTCTCATGTCTCATCATGATAATCGATCACTTTTACTTACTTTTAAGTCCTTAATCGTTAGTCCTTAGCTCTGTGTTCTGTTATGTAGCTCTATGTTGTTTATGGGGCCTGAAGAAACTTTGTTTTTTTTCACTGTGTGCTGTGTCAGCTAAATATGGTTGAAATGACAATAAAAGCTACTTGACTTGACTAAATTGTACACCTTGAACACTGCATTAACCAAAGATCAACAAAGAATAACATTAACCAAAGATCAACAGCATCTTCAACATACCAGAATGAAACAAAGACCAAACAAGTCAAAAAAAGGACAAAGTAATAAAGCAATATTTCAGAAAGGTATTTTTGATTAACAAATACAACTGCAGTATTATGTCACAAAGGAGATGCACTGGTAGTGTTTAATAGACAAATAAAATGATAGTAATTCTAGTCATTTTAGATCAATACAAACCACATATTCAGATCTGACTGGCTGTAAAATGTAATTGGTAACACTCAATGTCAACATATAGAGGAGTAAAAAGTATATCCATTGAATCATATGTAGTTAAGTAAAGAGTAAAAGTTGCTTATATGTTCGATTCTCAGCAAAATTTAAAGGAGCCAAAGAAATCCAAACAAATTACTTCAATGCAATAATAAAGTACATTTACTCATATACTTTACACCACTGTAAATCTGTAACAACAATCCAGTGAAGTTCCCAATCGTCGAGAGCTCGGTCTGGATAAGATCGGACCGAATACAGTGAATACAGTGAATACAGTGGAACCCCGATACTCGTGACCTTGACATTCGCGACCTCGATAGTTCGCGACTTTTCATTTGGAACCGGACTAAGAGCAACTCACAAAAATCTGTTCGTTTCAAAACAGAGATGATACTAATAAATGACACAAAAATGTTTAAAAACTATTGTATTATTAATTTAAAGAAGTAAATAAAACCTTAATGACAAGTAATTCATTATTTTTGTCGAGTTTACACAACAGTGCATGTACAATTCCCCTTTCAAAAAGGAAATATTAAAAGAAGGAGTAAACAGATTGTGCTTCTCTAGGGGTCTCATTAGTTGGGCTTACATTAAGTTAATTTAGGTGACTTGAAAACATGCTGTGTTCAATTACACTTTAATGACAAAAGTATTGGGACATCTGACTTTCCCAGCTGTAGGTGCTTCCTCTCCAGACTGATACCATACAAGTTAAAGGCACACAATTTTCGCTTCACTTGAACCAAGAGACCCAAAACTGTGTGTGTGTGTGTGTGTGTGTGTGTGTGTGTGTGTGTGTTTGTCTATGTGAGGGTGTGTGTGTGTGTGTGTGTATGTGTGAGTAGTGTGTGTGTGTGTGTGTGTATCTGTGTATGGATGTCCATCTGAGTGTGTCTGTGTGTATATGTGTATGTCTGTGTGCTTGTGTAAATGTATATTGTTTGTGTTTTTGTCTGTTTGTGTGTGTTTGTCTGTGTGGATATATGTGTAAGTGTGTGTATTTATGTGGATGTCCATCTGTGTGCGTATGTGTCTGTGTGTTAGTTTGTGTATGTTTGTGGGTGTTTCTGTATATGTCTGTGTGTGAGTGTGCATGTTTGTGTCTGTGCGCATTTTTGTGTATGTCTGTTTGTGTTTGTGTGTGTGTGTGTGTAAGAGAGAGAGAGAGAGAGAGAGAGAGAGAGAGAGAGAGAGAGAGAGAGAGAGAGAGAGTAAAACCTAAAGGTGCACTAACTTTTCTTTTGTTCTATAAATTCTTTTGTGTCCAGTCTGAAGATGGAGGTGAAGACGAGAGGGCTGAAGCAGCAGCAGCAGCACCGAAAGAAGCTCCTGGCGGCCATGTTGTCTCAGGATTCGTTCGAGTCCATGGCCAGCTCGGCTCCATCCCTCACCGAGGACGAGATGGAGGACGAGGACGATGCAATGGAACTTTTGGGTAACAAAACTGCATCAACTTAATTCTGATTCTAAGCTGAAGAGAACACACACACACACACACACACACACACACACACACACACACATATGACACAAGATTTGTGCAATTTCAAACTTCAGATTTATGAAAACATAAAAGTGATTATGGAACACATCATCTAAAGAAAAGACTAAGTTCGTGATTTGTTGCAAAATCAGGACATGCATAATATTTACTGTGTGTGTGTGTGTGTATCTGTAGAATGAGTGAGTGATAAATGAAATATTTTGGGAGATTTGTGTGAGATTCATTCAGTCACAAGGCTGTTAATAAAGTCAGGTGCTGATGGAGGTGAGGGTGAGGAGTTCTGGGGTGCAGTCAGCGTTCACATTCATCCCGACAGTGTTTCGCTAGGCTTAAATGGCAGAGCTCTATAGCAGGAGATCTTCCACTTCAACCCTTGTATCTTCATGAAGCTGGCTTTGTGCACATAGAAGTGCTCACAAGATTGGTCAGGATTGCTGTGATTGACAGGTAAACGAGACGGCTAATTACGCTGTAGCGAATCGATCGGATTTTGGTTACAATCTGTTCTATCAGAGCGAGTCTGCTCAGAGCTTTTACCTTTTTTTTTTTTAAATGGGCAAGACTTCTCTACAGGTTTTCATTAAAGTCTTGCAGCCCCTATCTCACAGTGTAATCCTCTGAAGGCTGTGTCTTGAGTCCAATTACACACACACACACACACACACACACACACACACACACACACACACACACACACACACACACACACACGCACACACACACACACACTCTCTAAGTCCCGCTTTCACTGCCAACATACTGCTGAAGCATTTGCTGCTTGTCCCGAACACGATCACATCCTAACTAAGAGTAAGAGTCATAGGTGTGTGTGTGTGTGTGTGTGTGTGTGTGTGTGTGTGTGTGTGTGTGCGTGTGTGTGTGTGTGTGTGTGTGTTAGAGGGTGGGGGATTTGTAGTGGTCATTAGAACCGGTGTGTTGTTTTTGTTAAATAGAAGACAAGCCTCGTAGAAGGAATTTTCCCGATTCTCTGTGATCCAGTCTCATCACTCATATCGAACTTTCTGTCAAGTTGAAGCAATCAGGTCACTGAGGGAAGGACAGAGAAAGGGAGAGAGAGAGAGAGAGAGAGAGAGAGAGAGATGGTTAGATGGATAAAGAGAAAGCAAGAGTAACAGAGAGAAAGACAGGGAGGCTTTATTGAAGTATTCATTTAGAAAAGGTTACGTTAAAGGAATACTCAGGCGATTTTTCGCGATGCCTCTGTAGCGAATCAGACTTTAGTCTGTGTTTTTTTTTTTCTACAAAGAAAAGAAAAGAACAGAACAAAACTGGGGAAAAATACACCCTGAAAGACTTGCATATTAATCTTGATCTTAACATCTGGCCTTCATGGTGTTCATGATTTATTTATATTGAAGTTCTAGTAATATTTTTGGATGATATAAAAGTGCTCCTAATTTTCGGATTTAGCAACTGGTGGGATGAGGTTCCAATAGATTTTGGAGTGTGCTGGTGGAGTTTTGCGCTCATTCATTCACAAGGGTGTTAGTAAATTGAGGTGAGGTGAGGAGGCCTGGGGTGCAGTCAGCATTCATCCCAAATATGTTTAATAGGGTTGAGGTCAGAGCTTTGCAGCAGGAGATCTTTCACTCTAATCAATGTAACCCAAATCTTCATGAAGCCGGCTTTGTGAACAGATACACTGTCATGCTGGAACAGTTTTGGGCCTCAGTGTTCGAAGATAAGAGAAAATTCCATGCTACCACAATCCAAAACATTCTTTATTACTGTGTGTTTCAGGTTTGTGGTAACAGTTTGGGGAAGAACCACATATGGCTGGAAAAGTCTAACTTTTGGCTGCATGGTCTATGATTTATATGACTGATCAAGTTTGTGTTTACAATACATGAGTTACACAGTGTATTGCTTAGTGTTTAAGGCTCTGAGTTAATGGTCGGAGGTGCAAGCTTTCGATATCAGCAAGCTGCCACTTTTTGACCCTTAAGCAAGGCCCTTCAGGGCACTGCATCATGGCTGACCCTGTGCTCTGACTTCAGCTTCCTAACATTGCTGGATAAGCAAAGAAATAATTTTCCTGTGTGATTAATAGCTTATTCTTGGCTAGACGACTGGGTCAGAGCATCTCCAAAACTGCAGCTCTTGTGGGCTTTTCCCGGTCTGCAGTGCTCAGTGTCTAAGGAAGAGTAGTGAACTGGCAAAAGGTTTATGGGTGGCATGTGGGGAGCGAAGGCTGGCCCGTGTGGTCCGATCCAACAGATGCTGTTAAAGTTCAATGGGTCAGAACTGTTTTGGCAGCAAAAGGGAGGCCCACACAATATTAGCAGGTGGTCATACAGTTATGCCTGATCGGTGTTTATACACACTCTTGGATTTCTTGTGTGAACAAGCAAACGATTGTAGGAACAATTTATGTGCACATGTGCTCACATCCACTTTGGTTGTTGAAGATCAAATCCAAAAGCCATTGGATTTGATCTGTCAGGTAAAATAAACTGTATAAGAATAACACAGTAGACATCAACTGAATAATAACACTAATTATAGAAGAAAGTGTATAATTGTGGTATAAATACAGTATCATTTTTATTATGGTAAAAATCTAATAGAATTAGGGTCATAATCAGGATTAATCCTGGATCAAGGGAGCACTTCACAGAGGCTGGTACATTCTGAATATGAGAAAGTGTGTATAAAATGTGTATTTATATGCTTGGTCTGCCCTCTGGTGGAAAAACTGGTGAATGAGAATCTTACCTGACTTTTCACACACACACACACACACACACACACACACACACACACAGTACTGGAATGATTAATGAGTTCGGATGTCTGATAAAGACTCTGTGAAATGGAGATGTCATTGACTCACTTCCCTCATCTCTTCTTTGTTTTCTTACTCTCTCTTCTTCTCTCTCTCCTGCTTTCTTTTGTCTATATTCGTCTCTTCTAATGTTTTTATTTTAACTTTTTCCTTTTATCCATTTATCGTCTTCACTTCTCTTTGTTTTTCTCCTCTTCTCATTTTTGTTCTCTTCTCCGTTCGTTTTTATTCACGTTTTTCTTTCTAATACTTTTTTCTATCAACCCTTCATCTGTTTTCTTCTCTTTTCAGTATCTCCTCTTGTTTTATTTTTGCTCATTTATGCAGTGCTCTTCTCTCTCTGAATGCCGTAGTGTAATGGTGTGTAGCACTTTGTAGCGCTGTGCTAAATGCTCAGTTCAAATGAACTTCACCAAAGTGAGACGTATTACGCTAATCTCGGAGCACGACAGAACAGCTTTTAGACTAGATGAGTAATGCACTGTGACAGGGAAAGTTAGATGGATTACGTTACAGTGAAACGATGCTGCATTAATCATTTTATTCCAGACGATGCCTGCGGCCTTGCCCTGCCAGACGCTCTGATTTAATTACAGCACAATGGGGTTAGACCCCTTAGATGACCACAGTAGCCACACTTTCTTCACTGAGACTAACATCAAGGCCACACCTCTTTCTCTGGGATTTACACAGAGACCACACTTCCTTCACTGGGATTTACACAGAGGCCACACCTCCTTCACTGAGACTAACACAGAGGCCACACCTCCTTCACTGAGACTAACACAGAGGCCACACCTCCTTCACTGAGACTAACACTAAGGACACACCTCTTTCTCTGGGATTTACACAGAGGCCACACCTCCTTCACTGGGATTTACACAGAGGCCACATCTCCTTTACTGAGACTAACAGAGGCCACACCTCTTTCTCTGGGATTTACACAGAGACCACACCTCCTTCACAGGGATTTAAACAGAGACCACACCTCCTTCACTGAGACTAACACAGAGGTCATGCCTCCTTCAAATTTAGACAATTGAAAAAGTAATGCCATCTTTACTGAGACATGCTCCACCACCCACTTTACTGGGACAAAAAAAGGCACACCTTTATTACTAGGATTACACAGAGCCCACTCCTTTTTCACATAAACTAACCCAGTAGCCACACTTCCATCACTGGGACTAACACAGTGGCCACACTTCCATCACTGGAACTAACACAGAGACCACACCTTCCTCAATCAGACTAACACAGTTGCCACACATTATTCATCAGCCAATCAGGGGACAGAAAATGCTGACGCTATTTTTTAAATCTGATTGGATAAAGAAACAGAGCTTTTTCTTAAGAACACTATGGTAAAAAAGGCCAGCAGTACAGATTCTGAAGGCCCTGTGCAGATTAGATTGACATGCAGCACATAGAGGCTGAAATCTAATTGGACAAAAAATCTAACATACACGTACTGGAAGCAGTGCAGCCAAACGCTACGAAATGAAGAGAATAAACAGTTGGGAATAAATTGATCACATTTTATGGAACAAATATTAGAATGTAGGTTGTAAATGTAGGTCAGTGCTTCTGATAATGTTTAACACCAGCAGAGAAGGCTTCACTGGCCCTGACCGCCCACCACTGCTGATAGCTAGCATTAGGAATGAAACAGATACCGCTTTAGTCTTGGGGTAATTTAGCTCTGCGCAGTAAGACCACCCAGGCGGATATCACTGATTGTCTCAAATGATTCGCTGTTTGCTTTGCAGCTGTCGCAAAGCTCAGGGATGCAGTCAGGACCGAGCTTGGGATGCCAGACTGGGAATCTGTCAACCTGGGGGTCTTGGGAGTGTTTATATAAGGCTGAATAACTGAGTGTGTACCCATGTCTCTATCCTGTGGGTGCCGTCATGGTAGGATTGTTTTACACCACAGTGCCTTCTCAGATCTGACTGCTCCGAGCATGTTGATTAATGAGCTTTTGCAGAGAGTTACAGGAAAGACAATAGTTTTTAGGTTTATAATAATGCTCTCGTTGTGAGTTTATGTTTCAATAGTAACAGCGTGTTTACAGGGACATTTTACAAATGACATTAATACAGAAATATACAATTATATAAAATGTGTAGTTGTTGATTATGTGTTACTTACAGTATGTGGGATTTATGGAAAAAGTCTCCTTTGGTAATACTTTAGAATAGTCAGTAACAATCAGTAAACCTGATGAAAAAAGAGAACAATATATATATATATATATATATATATATATATATATTTTATTTTATTTTAATTAATTTTACTTTACTAAAATTTTGCCGTTTCATTTAGACTTTTCCTTGAATTTCTCACTAAGCTAGTTCTGGCTAATTTCCATTTTTACATTTCTTTGATGAAATTGAACGCATGGATACGTGAGGAAAAAATATATATAAAATAAACCAAAAATAGAGTCAACTTAAGAAAAGTTTTCAGCTTTGATGCAAACTTTTATTGAATTGACTCTATTTTTGGTATCGTTTTGTTATTGTTCTTTTTAATATTGTGATGCACATAAAATACATTACTTTGTGTGTGCCTGTATAAAACCTGAACCAGGAAGTAGCCAATCGTGTTATTCGACAGCTTGCCAAAAGCCCAAAAATCCATTTCTTCACACCCGTGTTCGAAATCTGATTTCACACTCAAACAAAACTCACAAAAACTCACAAACTCGCAGTGCAAATCGACTCATGATATACACCGCATCGTGAAACGACACAAAGATGAATGACATAAAGACAAGCAGAAAACTAGAGGCTGAGGTGTGTGTGTGTGTGTGTGTGTGTGTGTGTGTGTGTGTGTGTGTAGAGTATATACTGTACAGTATGTGTCGAGTGTGTGGGAAAAAGCCCCTGAATGGTGCCCCTGTTTAACACTGAGTTGTAAAATTCAGATATGTGCTATTAACAATGGCAGAGAACTTTCTGGAGCCATCTTATACTAGAACACATTTTTGGTTATAGCTGTGACACATAAACCCATTCATTGTGTGCTACTTCATGTGGAAGGACTACATAAGATTTCATTTTTATATATAAATAAACCTTTACACATTTTTTATTATACACAAAAGTTTGTGAACCCCTGACCATAGTATTAGTATGTGCTCTTTGCATCCCATTCCACATTTAATCCCTATTTGCTCTTAAAATAACCTCCACTTTTCTGGGAAGAGGTTACACTAGATTTTTAAAGTGTGGAGATTTGTCACTGTGGCTACTAAACCCCTATACCGTAAATCACGATTTGTAGTGCACCGAAATACGATTTGTACTGCATAATTATTATAATTTTTAGTTTTTTTACGACAGTCTACTTACGCACAGCTTCATCGGTTTTTATTTAAAGTACAAAATCCTGACACTTCCACATATTGAGGGAGTGAATGAATGAAGGATGGAAGGAATGATCATTTGCTAACGTATGCTGGAAATAAAAGTAGATAATATCTTTAAAAAAAATAAAATAATAAATGTAAAGCACACACACTTTAATACACATCTGAATCACCCAAATTAGGGTCTAACAAATGTAAACTATTTCATTAAAACTTTCCTTTTATTTAAATTTTAAATGAGCCTCAATGGGGGTTAGTAAAGTCAGGTACTGATGTAGGTGAGATGAGGAGGTCTGGAGTGCAGTTCACATTCACATTCATCCCAAAGGTGTTCCGTAGTTTTAAGAAGAGAGCTCTATAAGATCTTCCACTTTAACCGTATTAAAGCACATTTTCATGGTGCTGGAACAGGTTTGGGTCTCCTAGTACAACAACGATCAACTTTGTGGTAAAGATTTAGAAAAGAAGCACATATCGGTGGAAAAATCGGGTGTCCAAATACTTTTGCTTACACTGTAAAGAAATTTCTTATACAGAAGGAAATAACACAGGCCAAAGCTTCTTCCTTTTTTTTTTGTGTACAGTATAGAGATTTTCAGAAGTTTTTTAGGTTCTGTCATGGACAAACAATTTTCAGAAAATCAGAAAGTTTATGTGGCCTCAACATGCATTTACTCTAAAACCAGAAGAGCTTTGAGAGAGAATTCATTGTCTGAACTTCCTAACTGGGTTGTTCCTTGGTCTTTTGTGTTTTCTAGATAGTCCATGTTCTAGATTTCAAACTAATTTACATCCCGGTCTAGGGTGAATTCGCCATATTTGACAACATTGCTGTCAAAAAAAATCAAACCAAAACACTCTTGCTGGTTGTATTTATTAGTCCATTTGTTTCCTGTGACAAATTGTACTCCACAGCGCCAAGCGCTTACTTAGTCCTTTGAGAATAGACGTTTGCGTGACGGTAATTACAGAGCGTTACGCCATAAAGTCACCGCCCGTGTATTAGAGGCTGAAATGTGAAATGATGTAATTGACAAAGAAATGAAAGGAGGGTTTTTTTGGCGTACAGGTTATTGGCATGAGCAGGCGGGTATTGTGTAATCGGGGAAACGCACGACACATTTATTAAACTAAAGTGGCGACGGTGTCGGATTGATGTCACGAAGAAGGAATTTCCGCCTTCATAAATCTCTCCAGTGTTTCAGTATGTTGTTGCTGTTCGTTTTGGTGTCTCTGTGATCATGTGTCGGTTCAGCAGTACGACATCCACAAGATGGCAATATTATACCTGTAAGAGAACGAGAGAAGAGAGAAAAGCGAGATAGCCGGAGAGATGTAGGTGGCCGAGCTCAGCTGATTTCTTTCTCCATCTGACATTCGGTTGATACCATCCAAATTCCGGCTGCACCTTTCACACACTACGCGAGAAAACTACCACTATTACGCCTTTATTCCCCAAACAAAACACCCAGAGACCCCTTTAAGACATTGCATGGCAAAAGGTAGGAAATACCAAGTCTTTTCTGATTTTTGAGAGACACATACATGTGTTTTCTATGCAAAAGACTAGGGTCATTTAACTGTACAAAATTTATTTGAACAAATATATAAATGTGCAGAGTTTCCACTTTATTTCCATTGTAAAATCCTGCCTAAGGACAAATAACAGCTTTACTTTGCACTCAGCAGCCGGACAGTTCATTTCTCCAAACATTCAGCTGAAATACTTTTCCAGGCCTCTTTTAAAACTCAACAAAATTCTTCTCAATAATTGAAGATTTCTTTCAGCAATCCATTTCATCCCAGAGCATTTTAATAGGATTTAGGTGCAGTTCCTGGGCAGGACATTCTGTGATAGATAGATAACTCTCCAATTTGCAGTCCAGATGAAATTGCATGTTGTTAAAGTATGGAATGGTAGCTGGTTGTTGGTTTCTTTCACCCGAAATAAGTCACAAATCTTCCCTGCTTCAAAACAACCCCAAACTATTGCACCTCTATGTTTGTGGGGTTGAGGCAGTCCGCTAACATCTTCTCTCCTGTTCTCTGTCCTACAGTTCTTCTGTTATGTCCATTTTAAACTAATGTGTCCACAGAACCTTCTGCCCAATTCTTGTGAGGTTTTTGCCTTTTACTCAGTTTGTTGCGTGTAAAAAAGGAACATGGGGGAGGTGGTAGCTTAGTGGTTAAGAGGATGAACTTTAGATTCAAGTTCAAATCCCAGCCACACAACTCTGCCAGTCCTGGGCCCCCGAACAAGGCCCTTGACCCCCTAGCTGCTCAGTTTTATGACTGACTTAAATGTAGGTCGCTCTGGATAAATATATCTGCTAAATGCCGTAATTTTGATGTAAAATCTAATGTAACCAAGCATGTGTCTGAGAAACCATAAAAGGTGTTTCTGTACTTTAGACAGGGTCTGTATAACTTTTTGACAGGGTCTGTTAAACCCATCCATCCAGCTCAGGCAGGACACACGCAACCACCGAAAAAAACAACACAGAATATCTATGACTTGCAAAGTAGAAATAAACGAATCTGTTTCCACCAAATGAAACCTGGGTTTAAATGATCACCATATAAGTAGAACATTTCTTTAAAAACAATCAACAATAATAAAATAGAAATGAAAGATGACAAGACGCACGTGTGTTTCTTTTCGCGTTGTATATCGTACATTAACGCCACATGGTGTAGAATATCCCGATCGTTCCTGTCTAGCCCTTTGATTGCGTCTCCCGATTGAAGCGCATTAACCGCCCGTGCCGCAAAGACGTCTAGCTCGCGTCGAGTTCTGTCGCTCCCGTCTTTTTTTTTCATGTCTGTCTGATCTTGAAGCATCTGAGCTTAATCATTTTTTCTCTCTTTCTTTTTTTGTCTTTTTTCACTTTTTATTGCCCTCCACATGGTACAGGCGTGAGGCTTTGGAGCAAAAGACACACGCTTTCTCAGGGAGAGCCTCGCGTCTCGAAATCTGCGGCCTAATTATAGAAATATTGTTTTTATTAGAAAGCCAAACAAAATGCCGACTTTTCCCACTTGACATCAAAGTGGCGTGTATGAGGGCTAACCGCGGAGCTGTAAGGTTTTTTTTTCCCGTCAGATTAATGAAATCCAAATGTCGAGTGAGAGAGAGAGAGAGAGAGAGAGAGAAAGAAAGCATCAGGTCTGAGTGTCGTCTACTAAGCCAAGGTCAATGTTTGGGAGGATTACAGATCCCTGATGGAGATCAGAAGCACGCCGTGTTCCCGTCACACCGCTTAACCAATCAATATGGGGTTGTTCATCATTTGTTTAGTTCCTCAGACGTCCATTTGAACCTTCAGCTCAGTTTTATTAGTGTGTATATATGTGTGTGTGCTCGGTGATGCTCGACTCGCGCCTCTATTACCATTTCCGCCCTTCTGTCTGATAGGAAAAATTTCGGAATTGTGTGGGAGACGTTACAGACCGGATTCATCCGCGTCACTCTGGGCTTTGTCAGTGCTGCATGGCTCAAATAGTTTCCATCCCGGTTTGGAAAGCTCTGCCGTGCGTGTTTTGCGCAAAAACATCCGATGGCAACATACCCCACACTCACATTTACACACACACACACACACACACACACACACACACACACACACACACACACACTGTTCCTAAAACTAGGATAGCACCATGCTCGCTTATCACGCCACAGTTGTTTTGCAGGTAGCAGTTTTTCTGTCCTCAGGAATTTGCTGGAAATAAAGCCGAGATAAGGAGAATGCAGGTAAACAAACAGACCCTTTCTCTTCTTAGCGGAGTAGAAAGCAAGCCAGATGAGATATCATTTAGGCCCATATTTGGATATCATTCAGGCCCATATTCACAAGCGTCCTGATATTCAATCTGACAACATGTATATCGTGTTTATCCATCACAGTGTATCCGTTTCTCCCAAACACAGTTTTTTGTTTTTGTTTGTTTTTGATGACTGATAGTGTGTTACCTGGACAACTACGATTGTATTTCATTTTTTACCAATTAATGTCTCGTATATAATATGGACAGTACAGAAAATCCTAGTGAAAGTTTGGGCTACAATGTTATGCCATTCTGAACTAATTTTACTAGATGGACTGCCAAGGACTACCATTGGGGCGCACCTGATGGTTCAAACATTGTACCCTGAAGGTATTTTCATATTCGAGTGGTGACAGAGGGGACTGATCAACATGACCCAAATGGCCTGCACAGTCACCAGAAGGGAATATTATTGAGCCACTTTGGGTTGTTTGAAAGGAACAAAACATTTTACCGGCATTCCTCTTGTTCTGCAAGAGGAATGACTCAGAATTCGTCTGACCTCAGTGCAGAATCTGTTTTTCCAAAGACAAGTTGATGCAGTACTGCTGTTTGTGTACAAAAGTACTAAAATACCTGACATTTTTAATCTAAATGTGTTTTTTTCCAAACTGGATGCCTACAATTGTATAGGACGTCTTTGGATGCCATAGCGTTACATTTTCCCTTCACTTAAACTAGAAGACTTAAACCTGTTCCAAGTCAAGTTTATTTCTATTGCACAACAGACATTGTCTCAAAGCAGCTTTACAGAAATTAACAGTTAAGGTGAATGGTGTGTATTTATCCCTGATGAGCAGCTGTAGCGACTGTGGGCAAGGATGTTATGAGGAAGAAACTTTGAGCAGAACTCAAAAGGGGAACCCATCCTCATTTGGGTGACAAGATATCCTCCATAAAGATGCTTTACTTGTGTTGAAGTAGAAGATTTTTTATTGGCTTGCTATGGATCTCTGACCTCAACCCTATTGAACACCTTTGGGATGAATCGGAACGCTGACTGCACTTAGGTGTATGAGTTTGAAAAGAGGACGCTGCTCAAGTTCCGATATGGCTCAATAAGCTAGTCCTAAGGCTGGCTCTTCCAAATCTTTTGCTAAAGGAGCTCCATTGTTCCAACAGTAGGTCATGGAGCAGATACTGTTAATTGTCCAGAATGAATTTAAAGAAAAAAAGAGTCTCCAGTGCCGACACAGCCAGAGGTACAGCTGTAAAAAAAATGTGGTCTTGTGAACTTCAAGACAACATGTCCCTCAGAGATTCTCACTCTATTAGATTTACAAATGGTGTATATCGTTGGAGGTGTCGTTCCAATTTCGTTGTTTGTCACATGTTTGCGTTTTAATTCATGTAACATCTTCATCCCATCTTGTCATTGGTCATTGTTAGCTCAGTTGTTAAGGCATTGGATTCTGTATCGAAATGTCACAGGGTAAAATCCCAGCACCACCATGCTGCCAAGGGTCCTTTAGCAAGCCCTTAACTTTCAACTGCTCAGCTGCTCTGGATAAGGGCATCTGCCAAATGCCATAAATGTAATGTAAATGTACACTGATCAGGCATAACTTCATGGCCACCAACCAGGCATAATATTATGACCACCTGTCTAATAATTTGTTGGTCCCCCTTTTGCTCCCAAAACGGTCCTGACCTGTCGAGCATTAACAGCATGAACTTCCTCAGCAGTTTGAGCTGCAGGAGCTCGTCTGTTGGATTGGACCTCACGGATCAGCCTTCGCTCCCCACGTGCATCAATGAGCCTCGGCCGCCCGTGACCCTGTCACCGGTTCACCACTGTTCCTTCCTTAGAGCACTTTTGATAGATCACTGAGCACTGCAGACCAGAAGATTCCACAAGAGCTGCAGTTTTGGAGATGCTCTGACCCAGTCGTCGAGCCGTCACAATTTAGTCTGGTCAATCTACTTACGCTTTCCTCGAACACATCAAGTTTGAGAACAAAATGTTGACTTGCTGCCTAATAAATCCCACCCACTAACAGGTGCCATGATGAAGACAGAATCAATGTTCTTCTGTTTTACACGAAAGTGTCATTCTTTCATGAATGAAAGGATTTTCAAGATTTTCAGTGGCAAAAGAGCAATAATTCTGCCTGGATGTGCTGTTATTCAGAAAATAATCCAGTCTCTTTCAAAAGATCATATACCCAATATCTCAAAGCAGAAGATGATTTAATAGACTTAGCATTTTTAATAGAAGATGAGTAGATTGTAGAATTGAGCAAAACAATAGCAAGCTCAAGCTGGAAAAACGTTAAAGACGATGTTTTCTTTATAAAAACATGATGTTGTAATAGAGTCCATAGTTATTACTATTTGCTCTTGGAAGTGAAAGAGAAAAAAAACAAAAGAATGCTGACTGTATGTAATGTCCCTTTGATCCAGAAGAGACAGAGTGAGTGAGAGAGATTTTTCCCACAAAGGTCAGTGGTGTAGAGTTCTCGATTTTCATGTGTGTGTGTGTGTGTGTGTGTGAATGTGTATGTTGTCTCTGGCACTAGGACTAGGCCTGTTATGATAAATGAGACATCTAATATCACCACACTTGCTGGTGTTTCACGAGCCAGGAGTCTTTATTGCCCGTCTCATCCACGTCCCCACACACAGTCTCCGTCTATCCCGTGGGAAAATTCACGAGTCCGAGACCGTGTGCCGATCGGACGCAGTGAGATTCCGAATCGGCACCGATACGCTGTTTCGTATTAAACACCTCCGAAAAATTCAACCGCGTCGTGTGAAGGGAGGGACGGAGACAGATTTCTCACTGGACAGATGTTTTGGTTAATTCCTGCCTTTTGTCACGCTTTTTTCTGCTAGGGTTCGTCCCTGTTTTTTCCTCGTGCACAAGAATCATTTCAGGAGAGGTTTGGGGACATTACAGGGCCGTGAGGTTGTAGACAGCTATTTTTGGGTGACATTTTTTATGGTTATAAATCCTTAATGATTAAATAAAAAGTGTCCTAAATGTGGACTAAATAAATGTATACATATAATATGCACTTGTGTGGTATTTGGATATATACTTGAATGTTTGTGGACACCTAAGCATTAGATTCGTCTGTGCTTTTTGCACATCCTATTCCACATTTAGTCCCTATTTGCTCTTATAATAACCTCTACTCTTCTGGGAAGGTGTTCCACTAGATTTTGGAGTAAGTTTGTGAAGATTTGTGGAGATTTACAGATAATGATGTAATAAAAGCCGGGCACTGATGAAGAGTGAACTGAGGAAAACCTGGGGAGCAGTCAGTGTTCCAGTTCATCCCAAAGGTCTTCAGTAGGGTTCAGAGCTCTATAGCAGATCTTCCACTCCAAACACATGTATTTTGATGGAGCTGGCTTTGTGCTTGTTTGGCTCTCCTAATTCTAGTGAAGGGGAAATTTAGGTCAAGTGATTAACTTATTAAATCCTAATCCTTCAAATGCATATCCACATGCTACATAAGGTAGACTTTTCAATACACTATCATATATATATATATATATATATATA
>MU551707.1:7670595-7786456 GCA_024362625.1 Silurus asotus
TATATATAAAACACAGCATGACCTCAATGCTTTCGTTTATACTGAAACACCACTGGGGAAAAAAAGTCCCTGTAGTTGTGTGTACTGGGTGTGTGTTTGTGTTTAGTGGTAGATGACTAGCAATAAAAAAACTTTCTCCCACAACACACATCTGTCATCTTTTCCCCCACTTTCGTCATACATCAAACAAACACAGATATTTAAAATATTCTTATGATGAGTTGAACTTCCTCTTATTACAAGAAACAGCTTCTTCCTTGTCCTCGCTGTGTTTTTTTTTTTTCTTCTTCTTCATACGGCCACCCTAACTGAGAGCAGAAACCCCACATTTGGCTCTATGTAATCATTCACCCGAGGTCTATCACAGCCCATGTGGACATGTGAGATCGAGGCTCTACATAAGAGCAGCTGGACACAGAAGAAAAACAGAGAAAGTCCTTCTGTCCTGTTCCAGGGTGTGCGTTTATATGTGTGTGTGTGTGTGTGTGTGTGTGTGTGTGTGTGTGTGTGTGTGATAGAGAGATCGCTGCCAAAGCTTTGCTCTGTAAACTCAGCACCCCTCAGCACCTGTTGACAGTTTGCAGAACAGATGACAGTGACACACTATGAAAACACGTCCCGCCTTGACTGGGAAGACGGATCGCTCTTTATCGAAGTCCAGCCAGGTCACCGAAAATTTATAGCAATTTAATTGCCATATAGTGTGAAATATTATTGCGTTAATACATTGAGCTAGATTTTTCTTGGTGACCAAATCGATTTGGTATCTGCTACAAATCATATCGACGCATCATCATACGTTTCATTTGTTTGTTTCTCTAGCTTGTATGTATAGGAAGGAGAGTAAAGGATAGAATTTTTCAGTCAGAAAAGCTATGAAAAGCTAAAAATGCTTCTATGCTAAAGAGCATTTTTAGCTTTTCATAGCTTTTCTGACTGAAAAACCAACCGGCAGAAACCAACCAGCAGAAACTAGCTTTAACTAGCATTCAAAATAACAGCTAGTTAGCAAGAAGAAATTACAAATCAGCTAAATAGCTAGAAGTTTGTTCTTCACAGCAATGAACTACAGTTTAACATCGACTAGAAGTGCAAACAGCAGCATTGTGCAGATAAATATATGTACAACAAATAAATGTAAAGGCTCTGGACAATGAAAAAATATGCAGAAGATTTTAATCAAGTAAATATAATAGAATATATGAATACATGTACAGCATGTAATGTATATATGTAAATATATGTAGAGCAAATAAATATAAAGGCTCTGAGCAATGAAAAAATGCACAGAAGCAGGTGAGCAAGTAAACTATAGATATCTAAATATATACAAAATGTATAATAGTAAAGATATATAGAATATAATCGAAGGTTTGCTGTGAGTTTTACAATCATATACAATTATAATTATACTGAAAGTATGCAGAATGTACAGGTTAGAATACTGGCAGTAAAATCGGTGAAGCATTAATGAGCCATCAGTGTGCTAGTGGTGAAGTGTGGAGTTTAGTAGGGTGATGGATGTTGAAAAAACCCTGCTGGTTCTGGTGTGAATGTTTCTGTATCTCTTTCTGGATGAAACGAGGTTAAACAGGGTGTAACAGCCTCTGATGAAGTTGTGTGCTCTGCACAGACACCTGCAGTGGTGAGGGTGATCAGTGGCAGGTAGTTGGAAGCCAATGATGTGTTGGGCCTTTCTGTTCTCCACACACTGTGATGGAGTTGGTTAGGATGCTTACAATGATGCAGTGGTAAACGTATAAAAGCAAGTTTAGATTAGCAAGCTGAAGTAGAAACTAGCTTAACTTAAACTAACAGCTAGTTAGCAAGGTCGATTTGAAGAATTAGAAAGCTATCTAAGTACTGGCAGATAGCAAGCTGAAAGTGAAGCTACAGTAGTTGGCAAGCTAGACAACGAACAACGAGTTAGCAAGTTGTAGGTGAAGCTAGTTGACAAGATAGCCACCTAATAACCAGTTAGCAAGTTGAATTTAAAGCTAGTTGGCGACTAGCCCCCTAACAACTAGTTTTCCTGTTTTGCTGGAATAGAGATTAGAAATATGATGTTGCTAGCTGACAGGAAGTTTGTTTTTGTTGGCTAGAAATAGTATCTCAAAAAGTTAGAATATGCACACACAAGTACACAACTGTAATATAAAGTGTGTGTGTGTGTGTGTGCGTGTGTGTGTGTGTGTGTGTGTGTGTGTGATCTGTTTAATGTTTTTTTTTTTTTATCCATATAGCTCAAACACATATATCATCTCTGGTCTATTGCACTCTTCTACCAGACACATGTTTAAACTCTCCCTATTCAATCGAGATATTAAAGCTATAGTCGTGAGAAAAACATACCAATTCAAAATACACACACCAAGACATTCAGCCACACTCCTTTCTACATACATCATTGCCAATTTCTCTGCTGAGATTGACCGCGTTTTCCTTTCCATCTCAGCCTGCGTTGCACTCCGTCGATTTCCGCGGCGCTAAAGCCGTCACTGTGTCTGTGTCTAACATTGGTACTCTGTGTCTCTCTTTAGAGGACCTGGATGACCTGAGGATGGAGGGGGTCACTGGCCTGGTGTCTTCTGGTAGTAAGTTCAGCCAAGGGCGCAGCTCATACTGCCCCGAACCGCAGGCCAAAGTCACCCTCAACATCTGCTCAAGGTGTGCCAGGTAAATATTTACCCTCAGAGCAACCACTGGTGCCGTCTCTCCTGGTGTGTGTGTATGTGTGTGTGTGTATGTGTGGGTGTTTTCTTACAGTTACTTTCTCAGCTTCTGTTTAGCAAGTCAGCCACAATGTACACACTCACACACACACACACACACACACACACACACACACACACACACACACACCACTCAGCTCGCCACTAGAAAACCCACTTACTAAATGTAGCCACATGCGACGGTCGTGTATGGAGTACATAAGTGTGTCCTTAACAAACACCTTTCCGTTACCTTTGCCAGGAGGGTATTTACTTAGATTTTTTTCTTTTTCTGATCAGTCATGCGTGCAAGTTAATATCGCAAATCAAAATTTGTGATATTGTTTAATTCCCTGCATGTTAGTGTTTTCTACAATATTGTACAAAAGCTTTACCAAGCTAATGCTAAATACTAAGTGTTATACGTTAGCGGTGGGCATTTTGAAGTTTGTAGGCAAAATTGGTACGCTAGTAATGATTTAAAGGTCATTATAGTTCCAATGTGTATAGTGTATGGTTCCAATTTGCTTAACATTAAGTCTATCATACTGTAAATCATTTTCAGTAGCAATGTGCGCATGGAAATCCATTTTTTCCTGAATCAAAGTTCATATTTAATGAGAACTGTACAATCAGCAATAAGCTACTGCGATTTTATTTACAATTTTGCAAAACTCTCGTTTCGTATTAATTGTTCGAAACAAATCGATCCAAAGCAAACCCATGAACCCAAATAAGACGAGCTATTCAACAACAAGTAATAGAAGAAAGAGTTAGTGTATGTTGGAGGTGTAGCCTCAATAATTAAATGAAATACACAGAAGCTGATGTGTAGTAGTGGCTCAGCTGCTTTACTGGAAAAATGTTAATCATTGCTAACTACTTGTGGGGTTTTTTTATTTTTAGCTCTGTGTTGTATTGTGCATGTGCTTGATGATAAATAGGCATAAGACAAAATAAATGGTACTGGAAATTTGGGAAATTTGGTGGAAAGCTTAAATGCAGTTTGTTTTGCTTTCTTGTTATCCTTGTAGGGCTTAAACAGAGGTATATGAGCAAATACCAGCCATTGTGCATGCAGTGGTAGGTGTAAAATTGTCTAAAATTTCTAGATAATGATGTCCATTCTACTTTTTATCTCCAGACCAAACATTTTCAGACTCTCCCATTCTCTATCTGCTATCTGCTCTAGTCCTGATAGACTACTTTATCATCTGCGTTCTCCTCCGTGCACTTCCTGTTTGCTTTTACACAACAATTCCTCAATGTCACGGCTCAGCCGTTTACTTCCGATCCCGGGCCTCGATAAAGCTGTATCAGTCGGAGTAGAGGGCTGACACGCTCGTGCTTTTGTCCTCTTGTGTTTGGGCTTTGCCTGCTTCTTTATGCTCATCGTGCATGACCGTTTAATCTGTTGCACACATGTACAACGCGCCCTGCAGCAGCGACTGGAAGTTAAACGCGAAATTGCAGACGTTATCGCGTGAGATTTCACGTGAAGCATGAATGCGAAATCGCATGCGTTTAGGTGTTTTAGTCATTCGGTTAATGCCACACGTCCGCCGTATAAGTCCCAGAGAAATAATAATGTGATAGATGTAAATAATCTGAAAAAGCTCTTGATTATTTAATCTTTTTATCTTATTATCATTCACATTTACAAAAAAACACTCACTTGCTCTCTTTCAGTTTTGGGACATGTGAGTGCTTGCTGCTTGGATGTAAGCAACATTCCTTATAATTCTTCTTCTTACACACACACACACACACACACACACCGCGGCCCATTTTTTAAAAATCCCTTAGGAAAGGACAATGTCAAATTACAGCTGACGTTGTCCAGAGCAACTCCAGTGTTCTTCACTGCTTTGATCCCTGGTGGTCCTGCTTTTATAGGTTTCTAGTTACTGATAATTTAAATAGTAACCTGATTCGGGGTTACCACTTTGTTGACTTTCTTCAAGCAGGAGTTCTATTCTGCTACTAAATTCTAAGATCTACTACACATGATCTAATAGATCCTAATACTTTGGCAGGTGTGCGGTAAAAGATTTGCCAAATCCACAGTCGCTGCAGGACATGAATTCTGTGATTTATAGTTCATATTTTGTCATCGTCTCCCACACGGACACCTCAAGTGACTTAACTGGAGCTCCACATGCTGCTGTGAATACAGTAGGCCCTATTAGAGCTGTTTTTATTTCATCATTTATCACGTACCAAAACGTTTTACTTACATTTATAGTTGTTTTTCATGAAAACCGAGTCTGCTGGCGGAATTTTTCACTTTCTTACAACGCCATAAATTGAAAGTAAAACGGTGCACCTCAGAAAGAAAATGAGGACTAAAGCAGGGGAAGAAGCTGGAAGGTGACTTTTTTCCTATTTTAAAATGAACAATACATTAAATAAATATATTAATATAATAATAGTATCAAGATGATGAACAGGAGTTGTAGCAATGATAGTTCACTTCAAACTTTGGTTTTATTTGACAATGCAATGTCTACTTTAGCTTAAAATAATATCATTTCATACAGGAGTATTGGGACACCTGATTTTTCCAGCAATGTGGTTCTTCAACAAACTGTTACCACAAATATGAAGGCACACAATTGTCTCGGTGATGCGGTGACATTACATTTTCCCTTCATTCAACCTTGGAAAAAACCAGGTCCATGAAGATATGGATCACATGGGTTGGAGTGGAAGCTCTCCTGCTATAGAGCTTTGAATTCAACCCTTTTGAACACCTTTACAAATAATAAAGCACATACAAATGTTAAAAGGATGTTCTTTATTATAGGTGTTATATATACACATGTAAGACATGAATCAAGGTCAAGGTTCATGGTAAGGTAAATCACGCACTATATATATATATAGGTATCTGGACACCTTTGGATGATTTTCAGCCAAATGTAGTTCTTCCACAAACTATTAGAACAAAGCTGGAGAGACACAATTGTATAGAATGTCTTCGGATGTAATAGCATGAAATATTTCCTTCACTTGAACTAGGAGACCCAAACCTGTTCAAACATGACAATGCCCCTGAGCACAAAGCCAGCTCCATAAAGATATGCTTTTCATGGGTTTCTAGTCAACATTCTCCTGCTATAGAGCTCTGAATTGGAATGCTGACTGCACCCCAGGCCTCATTACCTCACCTTCATTAGTACCAGACTTTACACCCTTGTGGCTGAATGAACACAAAGCACACTCCAAAATCTAGTGGAATATATTTCCAGAAGATTATTATAATGGGAGGTAAATGTGGAATGGGATGTTCAAAAAGCACAAACAAATGTTATGGTAAGGTGTCCACAAACTTTTCTTTGTGTAGTGTGCACATTTGTCAGGTTGCAATTAGCCTTATTGCTTAGACAGAATTTTGCAGTCAGGCATCACGGATGTCCTCTCTAGACAAGCTTATTATCTCTTTTAGATAGGAGAAGGCGAACGATAGGGGTGCGAAGCTGTTTCGAATGACAAGCAGTGATTTGTTGATAGGTATCACCTCTCCGAACCGGTTACTTGCGTTTCTCCCCCATCACTCCGAAGGCTGATAAGACAAACGACTTACCTGAGTTGTCTTGACACCTTTTTTAATGAAGGGAGACACTGTGTCTTCCTGCTCTCTTTCAGCTGATGGGACTTCGGGTGGACCGAACGTTCGCCTCGAGTCTTGCTTTCGTGTGTGAACATGATATTATTAGTACAGTTATCACGAGCAGTGGTGTGAAATCAAATCTTTTTATTTGTGGTGTTTTTTTTAGGCTTCAGGGGGATAGTCTCGCTCCGGCCGGCTCTGAGGAGGAACCAACGCCGCATGTTCCCGAGCAGGCTGTGCCTGAAGTGACATGTGAGTGAGAGATTGTGTTTTTGGATCATATTAGAAAAGGAATGCAGGATCGTTTTTCTGCAATCGGATAGCCACTTATCATTTGACATCATTTTTTCTGAAAGGATATTCAAGCCTTAAAGGGTGGCTCAACTTGATCTAGCAGGATATCAAGGTTTTTTTTGTTCTATACTAACACTACGACACCCTGTTGCTTTCTTGCATTAGTGCTTTGATTTGGAACACCGCTTGACTGGCAGGACTGGAGTACCTCCACCTGAGCACGGGGGTCTGTATGACTATGTTCCTACGTTGAGTGTGGGTGGTAAAGGCGTGTTCAATGTGTGTTTCTGGAACAGGTCCATTGCCTGGAGTGACAGAGCCTCCGACTGCCGCCGAGCTGGAACTTCTCAGCGCTTCTCAAGTGTCTGCTCCGGTAAGCGATCCTGACCGAGAAAGAAATCGCCTACGTATCGCTTTTCTGCCCTCGTTAACATCTCCTGCGATCCCTTCATTTTTTTGTTGTTGTCACAGAGACAGATCAAACCACTTAATTACTCTGTACTACAAAGCCATGCGTGTGTTTTTTTTTCTCACGTGTCACTGTAAAGGAGAACGTAGCTCGATCGCAGGAGCGTTTGGGGATCTAAAAGCCAGAGGATCACAGAGCTGGTATGGGGGTTTAAACTGTAGTCTAGACGGGAGTCTTAAGAATAATTTAAGGGGGGTTACAATTACATGTACATTTCATTATGGAGTTGACACAGAGGTCGTGAAGTCACGGAGCAGTCCCCAGAACATGTGCGCTCGACGCTCTTGATCTCTCCTCAGAGAAAGGCGAGACCTCGCGGCTGCTTAATTGGCTGGCCTTTGTTGCTACGGATACCGTGCTCAACACACGCCACTCTCTCCCCTCGTCATAAAGTGCTTATTTTCCTATCAGCAGCGACACCGAGGCGAGGCGGTGCTGTAATTATAGCCGCCTTGTGCTGGAAAGTCTTTTTAACAGCTTTTTTGCCCATGCGGTGTGCCGAGCAGATGGAAGAGGGCTCCAGACATGCTGGCAGCGTCGCGAGCGCGAGGCCTCGTCTCGAATCATATCGTCTCTTCTCCTCTAGTCTTGTGCTACCGCACTCGTTCCGCCTGCTCCACCCAGAGAACTGGCATCCCCTTAAAGAGCGTGTCATCGAGTAAATAATGCCATGAAGCCAGGCTTAACACTGTACAGAGCCCCACACATACACAGATCTCCTTTCATATGCATACAAAGACAGTCTCTTTTTACTTGTGGGTTTTTTTTTTTAATTAAGAAGAGAGAGAAAGGAGGCCTTGGTGTCTGCAGGTTGTGCATTGCCAGAGCAATGAGGGTAATCTTTTCCATATGCAAAAGGCAACTGTGAACATCTCGGCTCACCTACCGATACTTTTTAAGGCCTGATGTGGTTGTTGTGTGTATAATTGCTTATTTTGGGCACTGCTTTGAAAGGCAAATGCAATTTGTCTATTTAATAGCTTATTAGCTCAACCGGTCCTGAAGGCTTTCTCCTGTCACCGGCGCGAACGCCGGCGGAAAACAAAGCGCAATGCTTTTCGCCCGAGTCACGTCTTGGGACAACAATAGTTGACAGTGTGTGTGTGAGTGTGTCAAAATTCTGTCTTGCTGGATTTTCACAGGCGTACTTAACAGCGCTGATGATCAGTTTTATTTGATAGAGAGCCCTCAGAGGAACGCTCAAAGTTGTTGGATTTGGATCAGCCTGTAATCCAAAGTCAACTGCTATGTTCTGTGTGTGCATAAGAGCGTGCGATTTTGTGTATCTCAGCACTTTTCATTTCACTACAACTCCGAGATCTGGCCGAGCAAATACAACCTGGTTTAATATCGTACATAAATTTGAGAGAACATCGATCCGGGACCCTTCGTTTAACAGGCGGCGGGAGGAGCTTCGAACCCCCCCTCGTTAGTTTGCTCGAGCTGGCGATTAGGCGTAATAATCGCCTTATTATGATCAAACTCAAGGACGTCCTCTGAGCAGGGCTTTGAGTGATTTTTATGGAATTCCAGCCCTAGAAGCACGACGCGATTGGGCCAATTAACTCTCCCGAGCCTGAACTTGGGTGAAATCACAATAAAGTGAGAATAGCTCGTTTTATATGAACGCTGTGAAGGCGGCAGTGTAACCCGAAGTGCACCTTATGGGCTGGATTATTTATGTACACCAGAACTGCTTCATCTTGCTTTCCACTTCGGCAGTATCAAAAGTATTGTCCTTGCACCTTCACAACCCTGAGGGTCCTGCTGTGTTACATTACACACCGCTTCTTAATGAGGCGGTGTCATTTGGCCTCGCTGGTCATTTGGTTTAATCCTGTAAGAACATTAAATATATAGAATTTCTCTGCACTTTTGAGACTCTTCACCTCCCTGCTAAGGCATAAAAAAAGAGAAATGATTAAACTGACTGCTGTTTATAGACAAAGTAATTATCGTCATCCAGCTCTCGTTTCTTCCACTCGATTACACTAGGATGGACAGATATTTGTGGACACCATTAGTGCTTTTTTTGAACATCCTTGTCCACATTTAGTCCCGATTCGCTGATATAATAATTTCCATTCCTTTGGGAAGATTTTGGGAAAGAAGTTTGATTTTAGAGCTCTATAGCAGGAGATCTTCCACTTAAACCCATGTAAAGCATATCTTCATGGAGCTGGTTTTGTGCACTGGGGCATCGTCATGCTGGAACATGTTTGGGTCTCCCAGTTCAAGTGAACAGAAGAACCGCATATGACTGGAAAAGTCAGATGTCCCAATACTTTTATCCCTAAAGTGCAAGTTTAACCTTACCACGAACCCTGATCCTGATTTATCCATGACCACACAAAAATGCATGCCCACAGGCAACCACAATCCCTCGTTAACACGACCCTCACACGTACAACGTCTATAAATAACACATATAATAAAGGACATCCTTTTTACATTTGCGAAAATGGAAAACAAACAGCAAAACAAAATGCAAATGAATTTCCGGACCAAGAAAACAAATGGAAATGAGGAACAAAATGTGCTCGTGTGGTTCAGCAAGCTCCGTCTATAAATACAGCCACTAATTCGCTTTTAAGGGAAACAGTCTGCGTGGTGGAAATCGATTGTTTAAAAAAATGTGTTTTTGAGCTTTTTCGGCTCTCCTGCTCCACTAACTACGTCAGTATGAATCGAAATGTGTCGTTAATTCCAAGCGTCTGGAGGAAAAGAATAATTGTGTGAAAGTGTTGGACCGGTTGGTAAAACAAACACATGACAGTATCTATGAAAAATGTTAAGTTGCTTAAGAAGAAAAAAAACATAACAATACTGTGCCACGGAAATGGAAATTTTGAATAGAAGGCATTAAAAAAAGTCAAGTTGTTGTCATGACATTGGAACATAAACCAGCACGGAAAGTGTTATAACACAACCTTATGTCAGCAGCAATCTGTTGCTTGGCAAAGAATTTATGAAAACAGTCTCTGTGTGTCAGCTGACTCAACTTGGAGCAAGCCTTGGTACATGATTGTGTAGGTTTATGTCAAATGTCATGATGGGCTTATGTTTGGTGTCATACACAGTGGAATCTGAAAGGAACTGTATTTATATTACAAATTACCGACAATTTGATCTAATTACATGAATTCCAGTGTTTCTTCATATTTGGTACGTTCCAGTTTTGCTGTCAGGCTAGCATGGACAGTACATGTTTGAGCAATATCTAATGATCCATTGTATCCATCAAATCCATCCAAGTGTCATCTGAAAACATGCTTCAATCGAAAAAACATCTGGCCAGACCCATGATTGCTGCTGCAGTGGTTATCAGCATGATGGGTGTCAAGGTGTCAAGACTTTGAAGCTAAGTTAGAAGATCGATTCTTCTTTGCATTACCAAGCTGACACTTTTGGGCCCTTGAGGAAGGCCCTTAAACCTAATTAAATTTAATTTGTTTAATAATATAGATATATAGAATTTTTATATATATTTATATATATTGGGGCTGTCAATTAATTAAAATATTAAACACAACTTAATATGCAACTCAATTTTTACATTTTTACTGTTCTAAATATAGCTAAAATTTATATTTTTCATATATTTTTATATATATCGTAGATTTTAATACTCTAATCAACAAGAGCATGGACAAATATGGATGCTTTATGCAAATATTTGTATATTATTAGTGAAAACATCGTGCAAGGAGACTAGACATGTTTTAAAGAGCATAGACGTTTTCCAAAGAACTAGTTAATGTCTATTATTTACATGAAAAAGAACATAGAAATACCAAAAGTTCCCATAACTTCTCTTTCTTTGCACTGAGCCAGTTGCTTAAACAGACGAGCCTGTTTACATTTTTAGATGACAGCGTGGCTCGTAAAAATACTCTTGTAAATGGTTTGAATTAATTATGGTGTTTTGAATTGCGTAAATCACATCAGGACACCAAGTTTAACTTTAGCTATGTTTCCACACGGACGGTTTTAATTGCCGGATGTGTGCATCTTGGCGGATTTTGGTGCTGAGACTTGGTGCATCAGTAAAACATTTTAGTTGATATTTAGTGATAACATTTGATTTTTTTTTGCTGGAGTTGCATTGAAGTGTTTTAATTTTGCCTCTTTGAAATCAATTTATATATTATAAAAAAAAATGTCAACCAGAAAGGCACAATGCATTAAACGCACATTAATCAAATTTGTGCAATTTTACAATGAATTTGCGTTGGTGTGTGTGTGTGTGTGTGTGTGTGTGTGTGTGTGTGTGTGTGTGTGTGTGTATATATATATATATACACACACACACACACATATATATATATATATATACATAAATTGTAAGTCGAACCTTCTAACTCAGGGGCCACCTGTACACACAAACACACACACACATGCGCGTGTGTGTGAGTGTATACAGGTGGTCCCTGAGTTACGACGGTTCGACTTACAATTTTACGTACTTACTACTTATTTTACGATAGCAATACAACAAAATTGTACAAATATGTATAGGTTTGCACGGTTTAAATTTTCATAGCCTAATTTTAACTCTTGTCTCCCTCCTTTCTATCAGTTATCGGCTACATGATGTACTGTAATTTGTTAATAATACCCTACTACTCTTCCGTTTTGCCTTCTTGTAGAAAAAAGGTTCCATATCTACAGTGCACCCGTTCTACCAGCAGTACGAGACCATCTTTTCAACATTTCTGCTCAGATTCAATTTGTTGACTTTGGTGCCAGATGATTCCGCCAGATGCCGAGCAAGCATTTCACTAGCTTTCTTTCTGCCCCATAAGGATTTGACCTTTACCCACTGTTAATCATGCAGACAGCGTTTTGGATATTTCACCATTTCCTGCACAGTTTCTTGAATTTTCAAACATCCTTTTTTAAGAATCTTGTTTGGCAGGTGATTATAGTTTATAGTATAGATTAATAATAACACACATGATCCATGAGTTTTGGTTGATTTGTTCGTGATACTAACATTCTAACAGAGTTCTTTATAATAATTCTGAAAGGGAAAATTTTTCGGGGTTCTATAGAGCATAGAATTTCAAACTTTATTTTCGACTTTATAATGTGGTGAAGTAAAAGTTTCTCCAAATGGAAATACTTCAGTAAAGTACAGATACATGAGAAAGCTATTAAATTCTTCTTCTTTCAGCTGCTCACACATCCATAAACCTTCTCCTTGGTCTTCCTTTTTTCCTCCTTCCTGGTGGCTTCATCCTCAGCATTCTCCTACCGATATACACCATGTCCCACCTCTACACATGCCCAAACCATCTCAATCTCACTTCACCTTGAACTTGTACCTGTACCTGTACCTTTACTTAATTACAGTAACTAATTACATTTACTTCATTACTGTTCACCACTGACTGAAATCAGCAATGATTCTGTTAGAATTAATGCTTAATAAACCTATACTTAATAATATGAGTGAAAAATAGAGCGTAAATTCAAGCTAAATTTCTCTACCACATCAGGATTCTGAGTTAATCTTCTTTGTGTATTTCTGGAAATATGGCGAGGAGCTCGTGCAGACCAATAAAAAAAGTAAACTTTGGATCTAAATGTTATCCCAATGCCACCGAAACTTTATCATATCTATTGACATTGAATCATTTTCCACTGAATGCATGTTTTTAGAGCATTCTGTTTAGTTTCTCTCATCTCTAATTCTTTTGTATGTTTGAATTCTTGGATTAGCATTAAGCAGGTACATCAGATAGCAATCGTATTATTGTCAATATCCTCGATGCTTTCGGCAGTTCTGATTCGGCCCAATGCCCAAGAGTTTCTATTAACCACACGCTCATGAAAGCCAAGACGACCGGATTTAATCAGTCCATGTGTTCGACTTAATTTCCTCCCGGAGCGCTTTGTTGGAGGAATTTAAATGCGCGATGCATCGCGAATGCAGTCCTGAAGCATTTTTAATCTAATTGCATCGAGACGAAATGAGACAGAGCGGGGAAACACATTTGCATCCGTTAATGAGTGCTTTGTGAAGGTTGAAGGCTTGAAAGACGTGTCGGGCGTTTAAATCAAATTTCGGTTGCATTATAAAACGTGATTTTGGAATCTCCTTAATGCTGAGGAACCAGAGGTGAAATGTTGCAGTGTGTTTACTTGTACTTGCCGGATAAACAACACAGGAAGACGGGTCTGTAAACCTGAGTAACAGAGTAAACATGGACAAATCCATAGACAAGTTTATGTATGAACATATAAACATGTAATTCCGGGATGCGGTTCAGGTTCCGCCCTAGGCATCTGCCTGATCTGTCTTTCTGATCTTTTGCTTGGAGCTTTCTGCACTTTTTACTGCTGTGAATCATTCAGCATGAACATCTTAAAGATTTGCACTTACTAAATAGCTTATGTCCAAATCCCACCCCTGCTTCAGAGGTTAATATCACCTGGATCCTGCTGATTTGTATTTATGCCATCCAACTGGATTTATAATCACACTGTCCATGCTCTTCCCAGGATTCACATCATCACAGAAGCTTCTTTTGAAACATTTAGTTTAACATCCGCTCAAAAGCTTTTATTCTCATTTTGTCTCATAGAGTTGTCACAGTTTTCCAGTCAGTGTTGCAAAATGTCTAATATGGCCGTAGACGTATTTGGTTTTTTTTTTCTGGATTTTCTCTAATCTGACTGAATTTCTCTTTTTTTTTCACATCGTATGTAATTTCATCAGTAACTACTATATTGTCTCGTGATTTCACAACTAAGTATATTTCGTTAATGACTGTTATACTCTTTTATTTTTATTTAAATTAAATTAAATTAAAAAAATGTTTATTTGTTTTTTATCATTATAATTTTTTATTTTTTTTATTTGCCAGGCAGGCTAATGGGTGTAAGGGGTAGAGACACACTCTTACGCCAATCAGTAGCACAAAATCATTCCTAACGAATGAAATCATCGCAGCATTTCGCTGTATCGAATAGAAACCTCATGATCAAACACGGTGCATTATTCATTATATAGCAATAAATCAGAGACAGCTTTCTTATGCATGGCTGGGAAACTCGAAAAGCGAAACCACCGCAAGAAATACAGCAAAAAAAAATCATCATGAAGTACTTTTTATATCCATCTCTCCTCCTCGTCTAAAACGTCATCCCTCCAGCCCGTATCCTGCACCCAGACTACAAATCCTGCTCTAAACTGGTTTGAAAAGAACCACAGTTGTGGCAGTGTGGCCGTGTGGTTGCTGGTGGAGCCTAGCTGGGATTCCCTCTCTCTTTCGCCTCTATATTTCTCTCCATTACAGATTCTCTTCATCTCCTCACTGGGAACGGTGTGAAATCACAATTCCTGCTTTTCGTGTTTCAGTCTAAAAATCCTCTATATGCACATATAATAAATAGCATGTGGTGTGTGTGTGTGTGTGTGTGTGTGTGTGTGTGTGTATATAAGGGGCCCTTATAGCCAAAACTGTGTGGGGTTTTAATGGTTTACAAACTGGCCTTTTGGCCTGTAGTTGACTGAGGCTCACCATAACTGGTTTTGCTCCCACCACTAGACCCTGCTACTTACCACACACACACACACACACACACACACACACACACACACACGCACAGGTGGAAAGTAACAAATTATCTGCATTACTGTAATTGAGTAGTTTTTTGTGTACTTTCACTGCAATTTTTGTACTACATTTTAAATTATATTCGTTACTGAGTAACAAAAATAAAATAAATGAAAATAATGCAAGCGGGAAAAAAAAAACCACGCTACGGAAACTACTGCTCAATTTGTGATCGATTGATGGGCGGAGAGCGAACGCGCTAAACTCACAAGAAAGAAAGATGGAGACGGACAAGACAGATGCCAGTGACGCAGACCCGACCTGAAAGTGAATTTCTCTCTTCATCATAATTGACTTTATAACGGGACCCCACCCCCGCTGTTTAAAAACTCGTATATTTTTCCCTGAGATGGGAAATGAGCGACTTTTCACTTGAGTAGCTTTTTAGACAAGTGACTTTACTTGCACTTGAGTACAATTTCATTAAAGTAACTTTTACTTGTGTTGAATATTTTATTACTCTTTTCACCTTTACACGCACATATATGTCATACACAGAAATGCATAGAAATACACACACACACACACACACACACACACACAGGGATCTCATTCTGACTTCTCAACATGGATTTCATTTTTCTACAAATCAGACCTCCCACCCGGACAGAAGCGTCTCCTAGTGGAAGAACCTCGTTTCAGTCCTCCTCGACACCAGCTCGGGCTAATAAATGTGCGGATAAATAAAAGGTTTCACGTTTTTCCTATGAACAACTCAGGCCATCTCCAGCAGAGAGAAAGTTTTCCCTTGCACGTATCAAAGACGCTTGACTCATGGCGGTTTGCGTTGCACGCACGCATCACGATCGATAACGACGGTTGCCTTCCGAAAGCCACAATCGTACTTTATGCAGAGGCTGCCGCGTTCCTTTTCCAGATCATGATGTCACTGAAAAAACGTCCTCATCGAGGTTGGACGAGCATCTCAAGATACCGCTAATATATGGGCCAGAAAACCACAAAAGAAAACACTGGAGCAGAAACAGAAAGAGAGAGAGAAAGATAAAAAAAAACGTCAGGGATTAAAATCTCCACAAACATTAACATTGTCATGCATGGCTTCAGATATGTCTAGTCATAAGTCACAAAATGAGTTGTGTAGACAGTTTTTCAAACTCATTTGTTGTTATAGAAGATGAAGACTCTTGTGTATGAGGAGATGCCAAGGCGCTCGAGAGAAGCCGTTTTTTTTTTTTCCCCCACATGTTTAGATAAACGACAGTCAGAGACGGGCCGTACATTTTCCTAAAGCAGACCGCGTGAGCTCAGAGGTGTTTCTTTTTTTGTGCGTGGTTTGTCTGGTTGTCTTTGAGGAGACCATGACGAAAGGAAAATGTAAACGTTCCAATGCTGGGGAAAAGATGATAGGACAAGCAATATGATGTGATGCAAGACAGCAAATCATACATTTACTTCAGTGCCTTCTAACCATGAAAAATACAAAATCTTCAGGAAGATGCAGCTCTACCTCTGCCATGTTAATCCGTATTCTAGGTGACTCTCAGGACATGCCTCGTTCTCTGTAGTGTTTTGATACGTCATATTCACGTAGCAGCAGTGATGCTGAGAGAACACGCTCGAGAAACGGTTTAGTGAGGAGAAAATCATTCAATTCTTGGTCACTTTTGAATTCAAAGTATTGCGCAACAATTGTGTCTGTAGTCGTTACATCCTAACGGTATTTGAAGGTGGATTTGAGGTCATAAGATCATATTTTTATACTGAACTGTTTGGTTTGTTAAACTTCTGTCAGTGCCAATGCCGTCCTGCCCTTCATGATTTATTGATTACCCATGAGCACTTTCATCTGCTGTCAAAAATGATAGTCGCTTTATGACAGCAGATTCACTCTGTTACCTATTGCTTACTTTCTTTCTCTTTCCTCTGTGTGTGTGTGTGTGTGTGTGTGTGTGTGTGTGTGTGTGTGTGTGACAGCGTTACCCCGCATGGGCGACAGACATGAAGCCGGTGAGAGGCCCGAGCCCACAGGCCCAGAGGCGTGCTCTACAGCTCGAGGAGCTTCTCTTTTCTAAAGAACTGGAGAACATGGGCAAGCACCTCGCTGGTTAGTATTAAACACACACACACACACACACACACACACACACACACACATCAAACATCAAACAGCAGCATTTCTGTTTTCCAACATCAGAGAATATGGTGGGGAACAAAACCCTCAGATTATTCCAGCCATCTTTGATTAATTTCCCGACAGTTATAGTATGACAGACGTTAAATTCACTCATGCATTGTATGTGTGTGTGCGTGTGTGTGCGCACACACACAAGGTTTGATCTCGATTCTCTTGGAGGTCTGGGTGAGATCAAGACGTGCGAGAAATTTTCGCTTTATTAAAAGCACCAGCACACTGCGTTTGAGTTTTCAGCCATCTGACATGTGTTAAGCATTTGTTTGTTTATGGCGGCCCGGTTTTTAGCTGTTGTACAGGACATAAATTTCGGATCTTGGGAAGGGTGTAGAACCCTGTGAGAACGCTTGAGTCAGAAAAATTGCAGCTGTATGTTCTGTTTGTAACACACCTAAATTACCTGCAAATCTTGCATGTTTTACATTATAAAGGGCACAATTACTAAAGCTGTATAGAATCTTTCTAAGAGGTGGTACTTCCTGTATATTAGAATAAAGAGTGACAGGGTTTAAATAGAGCTGTTTAGATGTTTTGAATTTCGCTCCTGACTGCGTCTTTCCGTCCTTGACTCCGCCTCTTTCCTCTCATCAATATCTGCTGCCCTACTGTATTCACCTACACCATGGGTTATTAAAACAGCATATATGGACTAAAGGTGGAATGGGATTTTCCCATAGCACATACAAATTTCATGGTCAGGTGTCCACAAACTGGTCTATTTATAACATACTACTGTATATTATAAAATTCTTTGGTTATAATTCCACGCTGAGTTCCATCTAAACACAGATTTCCCCCCGAGGAAGTGAATTTAGCTAAATTCACCACTTTCGTGCTTTTATTAGCTGTTAATGCTTTCCATGTTGAGAGCTAGCGCTTTCGATTCTGAAGGCAGTTTAATCTTCCCTGCTAGTATTTTTATTTTTATTTAATAATAAGGCAGTGGAACTACATTTTAGCTTTATAATTATCATTATAATGTTATCCGGTTATTCCCAGTGACTCTAAACATCTCCGTCTTTCTCTAATGATGTGGCTTCCACATGACTTAGTTTCCCATCTCATCTTCCTGTTGGGGAATGAGTTTCATACTTGTATTATTATGTGAGACAATCCGTTCTTTTCCTGATCAAAGACTCTTCATAAAACGTTCGATCAGGGCTCGTCGCGAGCATTACGTTATTTCGTTATTTCTTTTCAGAGTCATCCTCTCTCGTTTAATCAGCTCTGATCGAGCCGGAGATCGGATCTGATTTAAGCCACACGCCACACAGTACACAGACATAAACAATTATTCCAGCCAGCCAGCATGATGGGAATCTTTTTCTTTTCTCTCTCTCTCTAAAAAAAAAATGAAAAATCATCTCAGTAAACTCGATCCACGTACAGAGAATAAGAATGAGCAACCTGATAGACGCTAGGGAGACAAGTCCAAGATCCGAATCAGATTTTATTAACATCTGGATGTGCTCGGTCTGGGACTGGAATCTTGGAATCGGATGCGGTTGTATTAATTACGAACACAATCATTAATAACTATGGGGTGCCAAATCTTTTTTTTTCCCAAATGATAAAACTAATACTTTGCTCTAAGCACCACGTAATAACCGAGAGTTCAAAGAAATCCGATCTCCAGGAATCCAGAACTTGTTACTTAATCGTAATTAATATCTATTAACTTGTTTATGCTTGAGTTTGTGAAATTTCAGGACCAGCACACACTTTTTGAAATATTTCAATTGATGAACAGAAGTGAAATTTATTGATGTTTGGTTGTTAAAATATGCGGCAAAAAAGTGGAAGGTCTTACACGTCTTATACAAATCAATAGACTTTGCTAGATTCTGGAAACTTCCAGATTGATGGTCATATGATTGACACGTCTGGCAAATTCCACGAATGTAAATGTAAAATGCACCGTATTTACTTTGTACATTTATCTCATGTAACAGCAAAGCAGGCTTAAGCTGCCTTGCTCAAGGACCTAGTGGTTGCTATATCTGACCACTGCTGTGTCTTTGTTAAGATTTCACAATGTACCAGGCGATAGGAGATCTCTTACTAGGCTTTATATCACTGATGGAACTTTTGGTGACCTGTATGGAGCTCGTGTCACCTTGTTTTCTCCTTTTACCCTTTTACATCCCCTTCTGTAGCCATCCTTGCTAAGAACCTTAGTCAAATGATGGCTGGATGTATTCATTTAGGAAGCAACATCTGAAAACACGTCTCAGTGTGGACGAAAGGCCAAAACAGTAAAAAATATGCATTTTCAAGCGCAAAAATATTAGTGTGGACATGGCAAATAGGTGTTTTTTCATGGAGCAGACTCTCACGCCAAAAGATCTGCACAGCTGTGATTGGTTGTTACGTTGTGAGGCAGCAGTTGCCGTGACATTACAGCACGAATAAACACATGGAAAGCATCAGAGATTCCCATTTTCACATACTTAAGAGATTTTATAGTTGAAATTTAAAATCATTATTTTAAATGGTAAATATAGTCTAGGAAATCTTTAGGGAAGTGTTTGAGTCTGGAAAAGCATGGAATTTTTAAAAGAAAAATGTGTGGGAACCATGCAGGCTATTAATCACATTGAGAAATTACATATGACAATGACCTCAATTAAAAAAATCTGAATATCAACATGCATATTATCACTTTTTCTGAAGTACATGATGTTCTCTGTTTTTCCGACAAGGTGAAACTCCCTCATGCAACACTTTGGTTGCTACTTTAAATCGATTTTCAAGATGTCTTTATGGTACTCCAACATGCCATTGTAAAATATACTGTACATAAAATATACTCCAATAAGACTACCAGCAATGTTCCAGTCTTTGGATGTGCTAGCATAAAATTTTCCCTTTACTTGAACTAGCATGACAATGACAAATCCAGCTCAATGAAGATATGCTTTACATAGGTTGGAGTAGAAGATCTCCTGCTATAGAGCTCTGGCCCACAACCCGACTGAACACCTTTGGGATGAATTGAAACGCAGCCTGCACCCCAGGCCTCCTCACCCTCACCTGCATCAGTACCTGACTTTACTAACTAGCACATGCTAAAATCTAGTGGAACATCATCCCAGAAAAGTGGAGCAAATGGTGAATAAATGTGGACTGGGATGTTCAAAAAGCAAATACATATCTAATAGTCAGGTATCCACAAACTTTTGTTTGTAGAATGTACTAAAACGTGGCAAGCAAGCGAAACTGTTAGCTTTTGAGAAATATCGATAGTTTTGATAAATAATGAAAAGTTAACTGAAAAAAGTAGTCACATCTCCATATAAGAACAGATTCTCAGCCGCAGTGAAAGATGTAGGACTTCCTTTGCTTTCTAAATCCAGATTTAACCCTGACTGTTCCCACCGGAGCGTGTGGCAAAGTCATATCCTGTTTACGTCTTTGAGTGTGTAGCTGCGGTTTTTCCACTTTTACAGCATAAACAAGATCATGTGACATATCTAAACACAGCCACTCGTTCCCTGGCGCTATATACTAGCAACTCCTTTACTACTTCACAGCGATATCTGACCTCGCTAATCCGAAAATGAGCTTGTCTCGCGATGTAAAGCCGATAAAGTTTACTCTACAGCCTATGAGGCTTAAAGTTAGTAATACAGTATGTATGGTACATGTTTTACTTTTTAACTGTGTTTGAGGTATTGCTTTATTCTTTTTTCTACAATTTGTGGAACATTTTCAGAATAATGTTTATCACTATAAAATCGCTAAATAGTTGAATATCATCATGAACATCATTCACAGTACATAATATCGTCAAAAGTTTCAAAGAATCTGGAGAAATCTCAAGGGAAAAGGGTGAAAATCAATAATAGATTGGCCGTGATCTTCGGGCCCTCAGGCGGCATTTAAAACAGTCATGATTCTGTAATGGAAACCACCACATGAGTTTATTAACAACTCCAGAAATCATTGTCTGTGGAAACACTTTGTCATGTCATGATGCTACACAGCGGTAAACATGTAAACATGGCGTTTACAGCCATCATATGTGATGCTACTGCTTACAATTATGGGATACAATTTAAAGATGAACCACAAATGTTTGGAAAAGTCAGGGTTAACAATACTTTCATTCATATAGCATTAATAGTGCTGGCAAAACCATCTAAATCAGTGGTCCCCAACCTTTCTTGTGCCACGGACCGATTTAATGTCAGACAATATTTTCACTGGCATTTAAGGTGTGGTTTCTAAATGTAATAATAAAAAACGTGAATCCACTGTGTTGTTTTTTGTTTATTTTGCTCGCTTGGGGGTTTGAATTAAGCGGTAATGGATAATGTGTTACGGGCCGGAGCAGCCCCTTTAAGAAGGTAGCGGATGGAGGTAAGACATGTGACTGAACATCTTGACGTGCATCAAAAGTGAGTAATAGACAGATGTGGCGGAGAGAATCCGGCAATTTTCCAAAATAAAACATAGTTCAGAATCAGATAATACAGAAAAAGAAAATAATGTAAGTTATGTATTCTTTCTGTCCGGCCCGCTACCAATTAAACCCTATTGTATTAAATAGCTATTGTATTCTATTAAGTTTTGGCATAATAATAATTATGCTTCTTCAATATATGAGGAAGGAGAATTCAGTGTCAGCACTGTGTAAAACTCAGTAAATAAGTTTTTAGAGCAGAGGTCATTGAGCATTCAGGCTTTTATCTGAATAGGATGGGTTTGTCTTGTCGTTGATTATTTTCAGTATGCCGTGTCCAAAAGTCCTTACATACTGCAGATAAGATATAAACGTGCATTTATGTCACAACATTCCATCATTCTTTCACAAAGTTTACAAAAACATGATCTTAGTAGGAACAAATAATACAAATAACACATTGAGGTCTGACAAACACATGAAGCCAAATTGATGAGAAACCAGGAAACATCCACAAAACAGATGAGACCTGGAAACATTTAGGTCTTTATTTTTCGTTCTTTTTTCTTAATTTTTTTAAAGCTGTGTTTCCTGTGATAGAAGTCTGACTGTGTGTGTGTGTGTGGATGACATGTGGAATAATTGTAATCTCATAATCCTGTTATGAATATGATCATTCTTGGCCATGGGTGGAATTGATGTTTTTTCCAAAATACGCAGATATACGCCGGCCCCTCCCAAAGAAAAAAGTAGTGGTAATCATCTCAAAGCGTAGCGATGCCCAGATGTTCTCTTTAAAAATCTGGGAGGAGAAAGACAGAGCAAAAACAACAACATGGGAACACCTACTGAAGCCAACCAGGATATTTTAGAGGAGCTGTGGCTCTGTGGGTTTTGAACTCTGTCAGAGGAAGCAGCCTCTCCCACAATTTACACAGCTAGTAAATACTCCTATTAAAAACACTCCAGGGCAAACAGCAGGAAGAGACGCTCTCGCATTGCTGACTAAATATGTGACGGATTAGTCAACAGCATGTGTGAATCAGGACGCGCACCGGCTGACTTTTGCGCTGTTCACGTTTACATATCTTGGACGTTCATTTGTCGTGTTTATTAACATCTTTCGGAGGAGTCTTTAGTGTCAGTGTGCTTTGTAATGCTTGTAATACATGACTTTGCATTTTGGTAACATGACATGCCTCATTTATCTATTTATTTATCAGTAGCAGTAGCTCAAAAAAAAAGTGTGGGTTTAGGAAAAATTGTGCTGTTGTTACAAAACCTTTTAACATTTCACACATCATTGTGTTCATTCATTCATTTTTAAATCCATCAGTCCCATATATCAGATGTTTACTACTATTTGGACCGTTTATTTATTTTTTTTGTTCATTGAACCCAATGTAAATGGCTAACTGATCTTCAGACACATTTTTAAAACACAGCACGGGTGATTTTTTAGGGGGCTTATCCTACTCGTACGCACCTGTTTCGACTCAGTGGATCATTATCAAGCTCTCCACAAGCTGATTCAGGTGTGTAAGGATGTATAAATCACAAAAACAGGCTGTCTCAGATGTTCCCAGCAGGACTACGGTTGTGATCTGGCAGATTAACCTTCATGTACAGTTCAGTATTTAACAACATTCGGTCAACCCCTGGTGATCTCTTTAAATGAATAGCCGTAAAATGCAATACGCACAGCACTTAAAGTTCAGTGCCTGTGGATTGGGAATAGGAGCATATTTTATTTCTAAATATACACACACACATATATATATATTTAGAAGTTAAATATTCACATTCACCTCTACTTTTCAGTTTATATATTTCTCCACAGTTCATTTAAACACTATATGGACAAAAGTATTTATCCCTGACTTTTCATATGTGGTTCTTCCCCAAACTGTTACCACAAAGTTGGAGGGCCACAATTGTGCAGAATGTCTTTGGATGGGGTACAATTACATTTTCCCTTCACTTGAACTAGGAGATCCAAATCTGTTTCAAAAATGCCCCTGTGCATGAAGCCAGCTTCATTAAGATATGCTTTACATGGGTCAGAGTGGAAGTGGCCTGCTTTAGAGATCTGAACACATCCCTATAGAAAACCTTTGGAATGAATCATAATACTGAATCCACCCCAGGCCTCCTCACCTCACCTACAGCTAAAGTATCTGACTTTACTAATGCTCTTATGTCTGAACAAGCACAAATCTCAGGTGGAACATCTTACCAGAGGAGTGGAGTTTAATATGACAGCTGATGGGGACTAAATGTGCTAATTGGTTGTTTTAAAAGCAAACACAAATCTTATGGTCAGATGTCCACAAATGTTTGTCCTTATATAGTTTTATTAGTGAATTAGTTGTTTCTATAAAAAGGTAATGCATTTTAATGCTAAAAAAAAAATCAGGCAACACTTTTTTTACAGGTAAAGATTTGGAAGTTTTATGGCACTGTGGTATAATAACCATGAGAAAGAAAGAACATCTGGGGAACCCGGACCCATCAACAGTCTATTTTGTGGATTGTTTATTTTACGCAATTCAAGGGTTTAAAGACAATGTGGAACGAAGCTCCGTATATTTATTCCATTATAGAGCTAATTCATTTTTATTCCTTCCAGAGGTGGAGAAGGACTTGGCCAAGCTGGCTGAACAAGGCAAGCTCAGCAGGAGCCCCATCAGCCCCCACAGCAGCTTGCTCCTGCCCATGAACCCCCACAGTGCCAATGCGCCACCTGTGCCAGGCTTCAGATCCAAACCCAACTCTCCAAGCAAGACTCCCATGCTGCCTCTCATCATCAGCCGAACTCAATCTCCCAGCAACCCCTGCAGCCGAGCCCAGACTCCGAGCAGGCCGCAGACGCCAAGCAGGCCCCTGACCCCTAACAGCCTCATGATGCGTTCTATACCTAATACTAGCCACGGAAACCCAGATCGTATATACAGGCGTTCAAGAAGCAGACCGGTTACCCCGACTGGGCAAATAACGCGACCTCTTTTGACCCCGCCAGGTCTCAGCAGCACAGACAGCTTCAGTCTGCGAAGCACACTGTCTGAGGTGAGCTCTGGGACACGTGACCTCGTGAGCCAATCAGAGCAAAAACATGAAGAAGAAATTTTGTTGTGTAAAGTGGAAAGCTGTTTGGGATCTTTGACTTTGGGTCTCTCTCTCTCTCTCTCTCTCTCTCTCTCTCACTTGCACACACACACACATTCATGTCAGCATATATTTACCTAATATTCATTTTGTGACACAAAAAATAACACTGTAGAAGCCAGAAAGCTACAGGTTGGCCATGCTAATCTAGAAATATTTGCTACTCTATCTACAGTATTCAGTAATACAAGCTAGCTGACTTAGCGAACTAGCCAGCTAACTATGTGCTCTGGTTCATTAGGAACAAGTGTAATTATCTAAATCTATGAAATTGTGCAAATAAACAAGAACAGATGGATTGATATGTTTTCAAGTATTTACACAAGATATTTAGGACAGAAACATGCTCATATACTACCTGAGTTTGTGTACATTTACATAGATGGAGACTCACTGATGTAGTCCCCAGTTCATCTTCAATTTGAATACCTGGCCATGAGTTTTTTTAAATAAAAATCTCACAAATACTGATGAAATTCATCTCAACCAGAAGTTCCAGGATTTCTGGAACATATCTGGGTCACTGTTAAGGGTAGAGCTTCTGTCACAGGCTTCTCACAGGCTTGTAAAGGATCCGTGAAGCGTGTAAAGCTCGTAAACCTGAGCTACCAGTAAAATCTGACACATATTTGAGACCCGATACATATATGGACTGGTTTTCCCATCCTCCTGTGGTTGGTTTTTTAGTATACTTTCATAGACTTTGTCACAAAGGCATTAAAGCCCTTTATAAGGCCCTGTATTCGTCACTCCTGGGGGCTCACAGTTTTTACCGTTACCCCTTAACTGATCCTACACTTAGTGCTTTAGTGATGTTATAAGAAACATCAGGTCACCGAAGGCTCTTTGATTCGAGCCACCTGGCGTGCTGGTGAAGTGGAAACAGTCTGCCTCGCAGATCTGATGTTCAAGCAACACAGGAGAACAGAGGACAATTTGTCTTTCTGTTTTTCTTTTTTTTGCCTTCCTGTAGGTAATTTAGACCTGAAATGTAGCAAAAATCCATGACTGCATCCTCTGCCTGGTAGGCCATGGACCACCATTACCTTTCAACACTGAAAGACGAGAAGGCATGAAAGTGCACAGAAGGGAATGCAGGGCAATTTATTTATTAGTCGGTGGCCCTGAGGACTCGACTCCGAGGTGCACTTTAACTCGAAGGGAAAATAAAAACATCTGTTGAAGCAATGCGTCTGACTTGCACGCGCGTGCCAGCTGTCTCGCTTTACGCTTCGAGATCGGCCGAGGCGAAGATCTCGGCGTAACGTGAAGATCGGACTCTTTCCGTACGCTAATACGCCATTCTACATGGGAGTCACTGGACTGCTGACGATCTTTAGGGTTTTATACAATGATTGATTTACTCAAAGTTTTTCTAAAGCACTAATATTACAATACGATATTTTTAAATAGTGTAACCTGCCATCAATAGAAGGCACCAAGTTAACAGTAGAGACCCACAGGGCCCAATACAATTCCCATTATAACCATTAAAACCATTACAAATTCAATATGGTTTTGAATATTGAAGCAAAGCTGGCAAACCTTTTTAACAAATTTTTACTCCTGTGTAATTGTGTGTGCGTGTGTGTGTGCGTGTGTGTGTGCGTGTGTGTGTGTGTGTGTGTGTGTGTGTGTGTGTGTGTGTGTGTGTGTAGGATGAGTTTTACCGGCAGCTGCAGGCCGTCAGACAGCCTTGGCTCATCCCCAGTGAAACTGAGAGTGAGTGTATGGAGCGTCCAGAGCAAGACAAGTGTGAGTATAATGAAGCTTTCCCACGTTTACATTTACACCAACCTTTACTGAGGCACTTACTGGAGCTGCTGAACTCTGTACTCTCTCTCTCTCTCTCTCTCTCTCTCTCTCTCTCTCTCTCTCTCTCTTTCTCTGTGTGTGTGTTGGAGTGAAAGATCTCCTGCTATAGAGCTCTGACATCAACCCTATTGAATACCTTTGGGATTATCTGAAAACTGATTGCACCCCAGACCTCCTCACTTCACCTCCATCAGTACCTAACTTTAATAACACTCTTGTGGCTGAATAAGTACAAATCACCACACACACACACTCCAAAATCCAGGTGATTATAACAGCAAATGGGGAGTAAATGTGGAATGGGATGTTCAAAAAGCGCATAAAAGTTGACAGTGTTATAGCAGGTATTAAAGGTGTAGTAATGGGAGTTAAATTAATATTGATAGATGTGGGTTTATATACAGAATAGCTCTCGTTGTTTTTCCTGAGATTTTCTTACACAGAATATGAGAAAGATCTGATTTCTAATTACATACGCCTAATGTTGTTTTTTTATATTCATCACAATACCTTTTATGATTGGCACGCACGTAATTTAAGAGCGATATATGTCCGTGCGACATTCTTGGATAGTAATCGACACTGTCTGCGTGGAGCCGAGGTATGACTGCCTGTGAGTTCCTTCGGCGTGCCAAAGCCTTTTAAAGCCTCCCTCTCTCAGTATCAGTACCTGGCTGCACCTTGTTTGGCTTGGAGGCTGAAATGCTGCAGACTCTTCGATTGTGTTCATATTGTCTAGCGGATTATAGCGTCGGGTTTCGTTTTCAAAGGAAATGCCAAAAGACTTAAGCGTGCACCAGAGTCAGAAAAAGAGACCGGTTCTCCTGCACAAACTGTACCTCAGCGTCATTTATAAATACGGCTGATCTCATTTTTAGTCCACTAGCATGGCACAGGCTGCGCAGTAAGTCCTCCAGGAGCCGTTAGTCTTTTAATGATATTAATGTTGCTTTAAATCAAAGACCTGGCCCAGAAACGGCGCCTTCGAGCTCGGAGCCTGTACATTACGTAAGTGTGCTTGTGCGTGGACAGCGGAGCGCGTGTTAATCGTTACATGTATTGTTTTCAACGTATCATATGTTGTGCAATATTTGCTATAGTAGATGACTTCATTTAATTGAAAAAAGGGCAGCATTTTGGCTAAGCATTTTTGATTTGCTTGTTCCCTGGAACGCAGAAATGCTCTCAGATTAACATCCAGTAAACAGCTTATACAGATCCGTCCATATCAGGACAAAGCTTGGGCCAATTTTTTTATAGAAATCACATAGCAGGAACTAAAGTCTTGCAATTAAATCTAAATGTAACTGTATACAAGAGCTGATTCAGAGGAACGACGGATTTCTCTTTGCCAAAGCAAATCCCACAGGCATACAGAGTAATATACAATAAGAGCTCCTATACAATAAGAGTAAATAACGCAGCGGATTTATTAAAAAGAAGGCGATTCATGAGCCACAAATCCACTGGCAGTGCCAACCACCAGACATGTCCATGTGCTGCCTGGCACGCTGAAAGACGTGCTCATTGAGCCGATCAGCAGGGGGTTCGCTCTCCCCTCCTTTCCTGTCTGCACTTCCATGCCAGTGGTTGTTTCTGAGCCTTTTCCAAGCCTATGGTGCGAGCAGCGAAAGAGAGAGGGCAGTGCTTATAACCATTTCCTGTTATTCCAGAAACTTCCAGAATGGGCTAACCACTAACCCTGAGAGATGAAAGACGGCCTTTTGGTCTTACGCCGTCCTTTATTGTGGTTCACGCGTTCGACCTCATTCCGAACGTTCGCCTGATGAGCAACCTGCTGTGGGCCAAAGTGTGCATAAAACACGCCTAACACTAAAACATCAACCGCAAAGCAAATATTGGTTACATGTCTCCAAGGATAGCTTGGTCATTAGCATAGTGGAGTGCAGACAGGGTGTGATACAAATCTAGACCCCCTGGAATCTTAGTACAGGATATTTATATTTATCCACCCATTTGTCCACCTGTCTTTCCCTCCATTTATCGATCCACCCACTTTATCTATCTTTTTATCTTTATCTTTCATCTATCCACTTATATCTATCTGTCTATCCAAACATCCATCCAGTCAGTGATTCAACCACCCATCTATCTACTATTTGCCATCACCGTACGTCATACTATCCATCTTGCATCATCTGTCTATTAATACATTAATACCCCATGCATGCTGTAGGTTTTCCATTCATTTATGTTCAGTTAATATTCGTTAATCCATCTTTCATTCATAGTCGGTCACATCATCCATCACCAGCAATTCATGCATATAACCACTCTATCCATCCACCGATCCACTCATCCACCCATCCACCCATCCACCCATCCACCCATCTATCTATCTATCTATCTATCTATCTATCTATCTATCTATCTATCTATCTATCTATCTATCTATCTATCTGATCACCTAACTATCCACATTGCATAATTCTGTAAATTGATATCTTACATTTATTCAGAACTGTTTATCTGCCTTTCCATCTTGCCATCTATATATCCATCCATCCATCCATCCATCCATCTGCTCATTCATTCATCCATCCAGCCAGTCACCCATTATCTCATTTATCCTCTGATGCATGCTGTAATTATTTCCATTTATTCATGCTGAGTTTATATTGTCAAACCATCTTTCATTCATATCTGTTTATCCAACCGCATCATCCATCAGCAACAATTCATGCATCCATCCACACTATCCATCCACCCATTTATCTGATCATCCATCTATTAAAAAGCATCTACCTTTAAAAGCATTTCATCCATCCATCCATCCATCCATCCTGCCATCCATCCTGCCATCCATCCATCCATTCCCTTAATTCATTAATCTATCAATTTACACCATTTATCCATCTATTTATTTAGTCACAAGCTGTTCACATTGCATCATACTGTAAAGTGAATTCTTACATTTATTTGTAGCTATTCATCTGCCTTCTTATCTTGCCATCCATCCATCTATCCATTTATTTATTCTTCCATTATTCTAAGTTATCCACATCATCCTTTCCTACTGGCATCAATCACTAAAGTCGTTTTTTTACATCTATCTATAACCTTCCATCAGTCTACATTTCCATTTGGCTTTCAATCCATCCATCCTTCTGTGCTCCTAGTCTGCAAGCCATCCATCCTTATTTACACTGAATAATGTTTTAACATCCTTATCATCTGCACATTCAGCCTCCATCCTGGATCTACAAATCTATACATTATTTATTCCAGAGTCTTTGCCCAATTTTCCCTTTTTTCCTTATGCAAATATCCATCCACCCCTTTATCCAATAATCCATCTGCCCAAAAAACATCATTCTTCAGTGTTCCCTATTCAATCTTTTCCCTTTTCTCTGCTTGTTTGTAGGTAACCCAGGAGGAATGAGAGATGCCAATAAACGATCAGTGTTCTCAGGTAAGCCTGCTTAATGTTTGCAAGGTTGCCAAGCTGAGAAGGAAAGAATAAAGAGGCAACCCCAGAAGGGTCCAAACAAACCTGACAAGCCCAGTATGAGAATTTTTCTATTCCCTCACTCTCTGTCAGTGATCTCATCCCAGACATATCTCATGCTGCTTAGCCTTTCCCTCCAAATTAATCACGACTGAGTCAGATGCCTTCACCCGCGTTTGTATAGCTGCCTATTATTACCACATCTTTATTAGAAGATATAGAGCGGCTGCAAGAGTCCACAGGCTGCTGGTGAGGAAAGAGCATGTCTGATGCCCATTTCCATTGACTCAGGCAGCTCCAGAGGCAAAGGAGTGAGAGAAACGTCTGGCCGCTCCGTCTGCGGTCGTTGAGGAGAGGGAGGGATTATACAGGGGGTTTCTCTTTGCGACTTCATCAAGATCCACGCACAAACACACACACACCATAAAAGATCTGACTGGATTGCAATTCGTACAGCAGTTGGTTTTTATGTTTGTCTTTGGGATGTTCTAATATTAATAGGTCTGTTAATGGTCATTATCGCAGTAATTATTCGTAATAGTGGTTGGATTTAAACGAAAACCCGTCTCTAAACAACTGATCTTTTTTTTTTTTTTTTTTTTTTTACAGGCTTATAACGTGACAACTCCAGACCGAGACCCAATCCTACGTATGCAATCTAAACGGGCATTTTGAACATTGTGAATAAGCCAGAGAGACTTATTTTGTTATACTTCCTACAAAAAAAAAATGGATTGTGTACTTTTTTTTTCCACAGAGGTTAATATTTCATAGAACCTGGCACATCTGTATGCTAAAGTACAAATACTTGAAAATTAGAGAATGTAGTATGTCGATAAGAATGCCGTGTATCTGTTTGAGCTGATTTGTTTGCCTTTTTTAGCATGCTTCTCGTTTGAATTACGGGGGACGGTTTCTCGACACATTGGCCTTGCGTTGAAGTCATGTGTAGGACTGTATGTGCCAGCGGATAGAAAAAAACACATATTTTTGATAACCGCAAAGGTAACTCAAACCTTGTTCAGCGTTGGATGGATGTGTAAAATGTAAAGGAGCACCCTTAAGCCTGTTTTACACTGTATGATTATTAGGTTGATTTTATTTTTAAAAATCGCACGTCATGCCTAAAGATTCGGCTCAGCGCAGCAGATTTGGTGTCACTCCATCAAAAAACCTGGAGTGCCGCTAGAGAGTGTCTGAAAGTCAAGTGACTTGACCAAAAGCTCACTGGACAGCGACAGGTCCATTATTAGCTGTTTTAAAGTGTGAAAAGATCATACTTATTACTCACTTTCGAAGGCATACACAGAACCTAGGCGTTTCCTTCAAATCCAGGTATCTCTATTGCTAGTGACAGGAAGTGCGATATTTTCTTTTCTTCTGGGATACACGTGAGGGAATCATACAGTGTAAAAGAGGCTTTCTCACGTGTATCACTGCCCTTCACGAACAACACAGCAAGCACTCTTTTACTTCCTACAACGAACAAGATGTGGAACGAGATTTATTCATTATTTTGTACCAATGATGCACTATATAGCCTGCTACCCCTTGTATGATGCAAATTAAAATGATTTATACCGTTTCTTGTCTTGTCCTGGATCTATTTTTATAGAACTCTCTAACTATAAACACTGTATAAGGTGTACAAATACGTGGACACCCCACCTCAAGGGATTCAGCTGAACATAGTGCTGTCAGGTGACTATAATTTCCCTAGATAAACAGTGTCAGCGTATTAAAAATACCAGTGGTGGTCCGTGCATTTGGTACCTGGGCCTTCAGTGGGGACTTACTTGACTTAATGTACCTCTTAATGCCACCACTATCAATTCGCAATTATAGAAACCATCAATACAATACAAAAACGCAATAATGTGCACCTTCATCATCTGGAGCAGTTCAGAATCAATATTTGTCATGACAAAAACATAAAAATGTAAATAAAATGTAACCTACTCAACAGAAATCAGACTTTGCAGCGCTCCTCAGAGGCTGTAATCCAGTGATCCCGCTCGTATACCGGTCTGGAAGTGGAAAACAAACCCTTTCCCGAGCTGAGACAAGCTCTTCCTTCGTCAACCATTGTGGGTGTAAGAAAAGTAAGAAAAGTGTATTAATTTTTGCAGAGCTACACACGTGTTTTGCCAGTCGAACGTGGCTGGAACAGTTTCCCTCTGACCAACCAATCAAGGGACAGAAAAATGCTGACGCTATTCTGGGCCAGCTAGCTGCCCTGTGACGCGAATTTGAAATTTGATTGGTTAAAGAAACAGACTTTCTTTTGAGGAGACTCAATAAAAAAGGCCAGCAGTACTGACTTTGAAGGCCCTGGGCAGATTAGATTGGCATGGCAGCACTTAGAGGCTGAAATCTGATTGGACAAAAAATCTAACGTCCACATAAACGTTCTGGAGGCAGTGCAGCCAAGAGAAATGCTACGAAATGAAGAGATGAAACTGTTGGGAATAAATAATAACATTTTATGGAAGAAATATAAAAATTTTGATTGTAAATGTAGGACAGTGCTTCTGATGGTGTTGATGCCAGCAGAGAATTACCACTGAAAAATACGTAAGATGCCACTTTTAGAAATCTTCAGTTGCGTCACTCACTACAGACTTTAAACCTGCCTTTGGAAAGCAACATCAACGCAAGAACAGTGCGTCATGCACAGAAACCTGAAATGGATTTCGATGGCTGAGCAGCTGCAACACAAGCCTGAAGATCACCATGCGAAGCTGCAGCTGGTAAGAAGCAGGCTGTCGGAAATCTGGATTTGTGGAGTCATTTTCTGAAGTGATGAATTACTATCTGGCCGTCTAGTGAAGGAATCAGGGTTTGGCAGATCCCAGGAGAACACTACCTACCAGAATGCGTTGCCAAGAGTGCAGTTTGGTGGAGGAGGGATAATAGTCCTGAGCTGTTTTTTGGGGTGTGGGCTGCTAAGTTCCAGTAAAGGTTAATGTTAGTACTAGAGCACACAAAGAGTTTTTTTCACAATCATACACTTCTAACTTTGTGGCAACGGTTTGGGGAATCCCAGTCTTCCGAGAAAAGGTTATTAAAGCTTCAAAAAGGGGGATTTAGGAGTTTTAAAATGGACTGGATGTCCATGGTTTTGGAATTGGAATATCCACCATGCTCATATAGGTGTGAAAGTCACTTTTTTGGCAGCATAATGTAATTTTATGATGGTGTAAACACTGATAAAAATAAATAGAATATGCAGGTTTTAAACATCGAAATTTCTTGCTCTAAATATTGTCATGATGGAGGTGGTGTTGGACCACTGATCAGAAGGTCCACAGCCATAACACTGCCAGGCCTCTGAGCAAGGCCCTTAACCCTCAAATGCTTGGGAGATCTTTGCTCATATGAATAATTCCATTGAAGTTGTAATGGTTATTGGGAGATTGTAGGTTAGTGGTTAATGCTTTAGACTTGAATCTGAAGGTCGGAAGGTTAAATCCCAGCTGTACCAAGCTGCCACTCCAGGGCGCCTAAGCAAAGCCCCATAGCTGCTCAGTTGTATAAAATGAGATAAAATGTCTCTGGATAAGGGCGTCTGCCAAGTGCAATAAAAGTTTAATTGATTTTAATGGAAACTGTAATGGTCTTTGTGGGTCATTTCTATTGGTGACATGTTATGTCTTGTGGATACCTTAAAGGACCAATAGAACTGGAATAGGATCTACTAGACACCAATGGAAAATATTGAGCATCCAGATTCTGGCCAGTTTCTACAATAGATTTTATGGTTTGGTAATAATGATATGATGGTATATACAAACATTAATGAAGGTAATGGAAACCAATAGGTGATAGTTTAACCGTTGATGTAATGGGCTTAAAGTGGAATCCATTCAAATTTCTGAATTACAGTTCTATATATATTTCTCAGGCAGTAGATTGTCTTCTTGATTTGTGGTCATCAGCTTTGGTGAGCCATATTTCAATAAAAACAGCAATAACAGTGACATCACTATGAACACTGCTGGTTGTTGGTATGACAACGGTGAAGTCAGAACATCGATGGAAAATAAAACTCGTTCACTTTGTTCAGCCTTTTGAGCAAAAGCCACGTTGAATAAAAATACATTGGACATCTCCGAATTATTAACAGGACCTGCTAGTGATGGAAAAAAAGCACAAATCTTGACCGGGCTTCACCTCTGAACCAGGTTTTGTTCCTAAATAGGCTGTAAATTTGTTAAAAAAAAGCGTTTGCCCTCGAGAGAGACGCGAGAGTCCGGCTATTTTGTTTCCGGGCAGCAATTTCAGTGGAAAAGATTTGTTTGCATCTGAACCAGGTCCAAGTCACACTTGGTCTTTAACCCAGGCTCCAGCACCACTGACATATTTTACAACAATCGCACATTCGTGTGACATTCGCTGTATACTCTGGAAGTTTTACTTCTCGTTAGAGTCAGTTAAACCCCGAGATTTCTCCATCAGCCTGACAGATGTTGTTTTCAGAGCTGACGCTATTGAGATTTCAGCGGATCTTGTTTCATGCCTCAACTTCTTCCAGTCATAATGATCTCGGCTTTTTCCCGAAAGGTCAGCAGGGCCTTAAACAAACGAGGATCAGCAGGATACGCCTTCCTTTCTACACGATAAGATTTATTCAAACTAATATTGAAACTCACATCTAAACCTCTCCCAGGAACTAATCTCTCCAGGCTCCATCGCCTCCCATTTCCATTGCAATTTCTCATAAATATCAGCATAGGTCCGTGAGTGTGTGTGTTTTATGTGTGGGTGTGTGCGCAAATAACCTTATGACCGACCAACAATCAGCAGCTTCTCACATCTTTTTCATCTCAGAACCATTTATTCAGACAGGAGCGTGAGATCAGCAGGCCGGTGCCAGCATCCTACCATACTGGCCCTCTTTAAACCTCCTAACATCGATTTTGAGCAGGATGTGGGTTTCAAGAAGCCTCAGCATGTCTGCTATTTTTCCAAAAAACATAGTTATGAAGAACGGCTGGGATTCAACAGTCATCAGTCTCCTGTGAGAGAAATTGCAGTTTTTATTAACTGTGGTATGTGTACCATCTCATTCAGGTATTTCCCTTATAATGTTTAGACTGGTGTTAGGAATGAGGGATGTGGTTGGGGAGAACTTACCTCGCTCTGGATCTACGTTATTAGTCGTAACTGTTTGCACGTGTGCCATTCTAACAAGTCACCGATTTACGGCTTGGCTTTTTTTTTCAAACCGGAGAGATGTTATTTTCAGTTCATCACCATGGATGGTAATACTTTTATTGCTTTCTTCTGAATCAAGTATATTCATTTGGATTTGCTTGCAAGCACAAATGGACAATATCTGCGACTTTATGTCTACTTTTCTTGAATGGAACACCCAGTGTATGTCTGCATGATTGAAATTGGCCTCAGGAGGTCGAAGTATGCACGACCTGCACTACACGAAGTTGAAGTGTATAGAAGTACAAAAGCAAGAATCTATGTGTGTCCTGTGTCTGTATCAGACTGTGGTGTAAAGTATTTGAATAAATGTATTTTGTTACTGTACTTAACACACTACTTTCTACTTTTGTTTTACTGAGTATCAAAGATATAACCAACTTTGTCTCTCTACACAACTACATTTATTAAAATATGGACTTTTTACTCCACTATATGTTCATGAAAATGACTGTTACCAATTACATCTTGCACCTCTGAAGATGTCATTAAGGCTCAACACTCCTTGACCAACATCTGCTGCCTGTGAGTGACTTTTTATTCTTTCTGGCCTCGTTTTCAGTCCAAAAAGAGCTCAAATAAATTCCAAACAAATTGAGAACCAGCTTTGACACTGAGTGGGGCATCAAAGTCAGCTCTGAATTTTTGGTTTGGCTTTTTTTTTTATAATTTACTTTAATTTGATTAGTTCATTGATACTAATGGTTTGTACTTTTTTGACATAATACTTAGATTTTATTTGTTAATTGAAGATACGTTTTTGAAAGATTGCTTTAGTACTTTGTCTTTTTAATTTTTTTTAACTGACTTGTTCAATTCTGGCATGTTGAAGAGGTTGTTGTGTTGATCGTTGGTTGTGTTGAGGTGTACAATTTTATTTTGTATTGTAAAAAAAATAAAACCTCACAAATCATCTGTTTTTGGCTTTTCATTAACACGTGCCTCGGGGTTGAAGATTGGTGCATCTTTAAACCTACGTTTGATATGAGTCCATTACTCAAGTACTGTTCAAATCAGATACTTTACTCAATTAATATTAAAATTGGTGAGTATTACCTTGTAATGGAGTAGGTTTTGCAGTAAGGGATTTATACTTTCACTCAATTTCAGGTACTCTTTACTCCTCTGTTCCCACCTGCCAAAAACAATTGATTTTGATCCTAATTTGGAAACATACAAGACACTTTTACAGAAAGAGGAAGACGTTGGTAGAGGAGTCATTTTTAGTTAAAGATTGTCAGAAAGCATTAGTTTGAATAACAACTGTATTATTGTAGCTCTAAAGTATTAGCAAACACACTACAATAACTCTTACCTTACACACAAGTTTAGTGCTAATAGCTTGCTGAGGTTCCTGTCAGCCTTTCAACCTGGTCATCTTGCTGAAGACAAAGTATTAGGTGAAAAAACAAAACAAAAATAAAGGGCTTCTACTACAGACTTAGCATTATGCTTTGCTTGTGTTTATGCTAATTATTCAATGTCCAAATGCTCCAATGTCCATAGAGTTCTGCTTTGAAGGCATACACATAACATCTTGGCACTGCTCTGCATCCATGTGCTGCATCAATTCAGTCTGTGCACCGTAAAAGCCAAGGTCTTCAGGTCAAAACGAGCTCTTATGATGGTATGGGAAAATATTGATTTCACCTGCTTGATGAAACGATGGTGGAGAATGTAGCCAAATTCCGAGCACATGGCAAGTTTTAAACCATGCCATATGAATCGGAAACCAAAGTCTGGCCTCTGAAAAAAAAATTGGAATAATTTCATTGCATTTCTGAAACCGTTTCCATTTCCCCAACAAGCCTGGCAGAAGTACTTGATGGATTTGGCCTTGGAAGGCCACAGATGCGTTTGTGGTTTGGATAATGTGAATGCCTGAATAGACATCAAGGTTTGATCCTGAGTTCAACCCACAGCAAGAATAAACATCCGAAAACAACGTGTGGATCATCAGAAGTTTGTCAACAATTGAAGTGCAGGAACCAGCTGGGAATCCTTGATTAGCTTAACTCTTATTTTGTGCCCCCTATGATCTTCTTCAATGGTTTCTTTGTATATTAAAGGGTTCTTGGTTTCTTAAAAGTTTGGAGATTGGAATCTACAGGATACAGGGTCAGTTCTAGACATTTGGAGGCCCTAGGTAAAATTAATATTGGAGAACCCTCCGCCTTGTTTCCTGCACCTTACAGGATATAAAATGATATTTCAAAAAATTAATCTCTGACCATTTTATTTCTACAAAACCTTTAATTAGTTATTTTATATATTTACCTAAATGTGCATATTAATTATGATCAACACAAAAAAACAAGAAAGAAAATATGAAAATCATCTGGACCAGCTTATCTTCTTCTTCTTATTCCTTGGTCATGACCACCTCCCTGCAATTGCTGCTTTTATCTACAAACTTAAAATTTTTCTTTAGTTTTGGAAAGTCAGCTCCTGATGCGATGTCACTGTACAGTCGATCAGCTCGGGTTCAAAACATCATACATACAAGAAATCAAAGTCTTAATTCATCACGGCGCTCACACTTCTTAGTACCGAATAAACCGGCTGCAAATAATCATCCAATCTTCAAATGGCGATGACGCGATTCGGATGAGGCTTTATTTATTTTAATAATTGTTTATAATCACTAAGGACTCTTGTTTCTGCCTTTCAGATTTTTGTTTCACTGTCCAATATTTGTTTTATGTTTATCATTGTATTTAAGAAAGCTTACTGGAGAACTGACTAGAAACAGTAGACATCGGGGTCCCGCAGGACGCAACAAAAAGTCACACGAATGGGAAAATGTAATTTTCATGCTGGCGAGCAGTCAGTCAGTTTTCTCAGTGATAAGTTTATACCAGTAAATCACTGATTCTTTAGAAGCCGTGGCCAGGTTTCGGATGATAAAAAGAAGGGTTCATATTTAATCATATAAGTTATTGGCAGGCTTTATATTTAATAGTAAATGAATAAATAAGCGATCAAACAAACTAATGAGGTAAATATTTAATGATTGACAGACACACAGACAGACAGACAGACAGACAGATAGACAAATCTCAGACAGATAGATAGATAGATAGATAGATAGATAGACAGATAGACAGATAGATAGATAGATAGATAGATAGATAGATAGATAGATAGATAGATATATTGATTCTATGGACAAAAGTATGATTTTTCCAAAACTAATACCAAACGTTTGCACACAATTATACCTTTGAATGCATTAGTATGAAATTTTTTTCATGAATGGCCTGCTATAGAGCTCTGATCTCAGCCCTATCCATATTTAACAACTCTGGGAGGAACTGCAAAGCTGACTAAAAGTTAAATTCTATTCATTTGTATTTTTATCTCCATAAAAAGACTTTTGGAAGGCATAATGCCACAAATAAAAAAAAATGAATTCTGAAACATACTGAATCCAGACACCGCTGCAGAACTTCTGATGTCTTGTATTTGTCCAGATATACACCAATCTGCTTTGACATGCTGTTTAGTAAAGTAGGCTGTGGTTTTGGACATAACCAATACTCTTCTACTGGGAAAGAAAAAAAGCATCTGTCATGTTTACTTCCTTCGTTTTTAATGAAACTGAAGTCTGCTGAATCTCTGATCAGCCAGGCCCACTAGGCACATCATCCAGTCACACTATGCACGTCTTCCGAGGTTATAAACTGAGGATCCTTGAGGATTTTTGTGTGGATTCAGGTAATTTGGTCCCGTAGGCCCCCTGCAGCGTTGTACTGCTGTGGGGTCCATAATTCAGCCCTAATACTCTTAAATTAAATTGGATCGTTCATCATGCATATATCCCATGATTTCAGATCATGTTGAACTAATTACTAAGTGACTTCGTCTACGGCCCTATGAAGTCAAAACAGGATGTTTATATGGACGCTTGAGTTAAAAACACAGCCGTGTTCTTTCTGGAGGCATTATGTTCACTTTGTTCAACTGTAAAAGTACTGAAAAAATCAAAATATTGAAAATATTATCCTGCACATGGGAGGATTTGTTTTTTTTATCATATCTGTTCAATGGTGGTCCACATGTGAGAAGGGTTATTTGTTCATTCATTCATCTGCAGGTAACAAGATGTTTTTTCATATACAGTCAATGCATAGTAAATTGCAAAGTATGTATTCAAGCAATTAGTGTTATACAGTATAGATAGATACTTTTTAATGGATAGACGAATGATGTTAACAGCTGGGTGGACAGATAAATGGGTGGATGGATAGTGTGGATGGATGCATGAATTGTTGCTGATGGATGATGCGGTTGGACAAACAGATATATGAATGAAATATGGGTTAACAATATAAACCAAACTGGCTGGCTGAATGGATAGATGGCAAGAAGGGAAGAAAATGGGTATGAATAAATGTAAGATATCATTTTACAGTTTTATGTGAATAGTGATCTGATGGATAGATGGATTGATGGATGGATGGATGGATAGATAGATAAACTAGGTAGGTAGGTAACCAAAAGCCTTATGTGTGGTTTTTTCCTCCTTGAATGCTCTTTACTCCTAATAGTCCCTTTTCTTCAGCTGGTTTAAAACAGCAGTGGGTTTATTGTGGAGTCATAGCATGGAGTTCATTGTGGCGCCTGAGAGGGCGCTCGTGAGCATTGCTACAACCTCGCGCGCGATACTTTTAAAAAGGCGTGACCGCGCGGGCGCGCGCCACATTGTCATGCCTACCCGGATGTTCGAAGTCTATGGGTCGCAATTAGTGTTAATGAACATCTCGAAAAAAAATCTCTCTTTAAAGATTCCATATTTCCCCAGGAGACAGGAGAGAGAAAAGAAAAGCAAAAACTTATTCCAGTAAAGTCGTTTTTAATTAAATAATAATAATATATATAAATAGATTTTTTTCTGGTTCTAAACTCCTCCCCCTCTGAAGCCCAGCTCTCATTCAGGTGTTGAAGCAGGTGAGTAATGAAACACATTCATTCCATTAAATTAACTTATTCTGTTTTATTTTATACAGATTTTAACAGTGGACTTAAAAGGTTTTAAAATATAAATGTATTAGTGCCTATATCCCTATTGAGCAAACCAGTGGTCACAGTGGCAAGGAAAAGTTTCCTGAGAGGCAACAAGGAAGAAACCTTGGGAGGAACCAGACTTAAACAAGGAACCCACACTCATCTTCAACTGCTGCCTTTGTGGTAGACCCTCGATAATAATTAAAGCCCAAAATCCTTCCTCATAGTTCTTAAATTGTTTAGTAAGTTCCAAAATCTTTAGGAGGTTCATGTGGTAACATCCTCAGCTGCACAGAGTCGTCTCCAGTGGAAGAGAACTCAATCTAGAGGTCATCAGGATGAATTGAGCAGAGCTGAAGAGAAGAAAGACACAGGAGCACTGGTCAGTGGTACTTTACAGTGCTGATTAATGAGAGAGAGAGAGAGAGAGAGAGAGAGCGCGCGAGCGAGCGAGCGAGCAATTTATCTTCTAATTTCTCAAAGAACAGTCACCTTTCAAATGCTTTCTAATTGGGGCTCATGTTTGTTTGTTTGTTTGTTTGTTTGTATGACTTTTCAATATATTAATAAACAAACACACTTTGATCAAAAAAAAAAAAAAAAGCACATTACAGCAGGATTCTACTTTGTCTTACAATCCCAGGTTTAAAATCAATAGTTTTTGTTTGTTTGTTTGTTTGTTTGTTTGTTTGTTTGTCTGTATGACATTTCAATATATTAATAAACAAACACACTTTGATCTGGTGGATCAAAGCTACATTACAAAGACAAATCCAAACAAATGAAAGTCTGCATTTTGCATGGAATCTCCGTCATCCTGCCACATATTCAATATTCAATGTTTTATTTCTTTTTCAGAAATTCGCCCACAGCTAAATATTAAAAAATGTATAAAAAAAAAAATCCCACCCACATCAGTTAGTTTTTGTTATTATTTCTTTCTTTTACATTGAATCAATGTATGTGTTGATAAACATGAACAGACTGTTGGAGTTTAATTGTGACTTGAGTTCAGAATCGCAAATTATTGGGTGGTGACTAGGGGGGTTGATTGGGGGTTGACTCTACGTGTGTGTGTGTGTGTGTGTGATGTATATGTGTGTGTGTATGTATAATGTACCCCTACATATACATACATGAGATGCCTATATGCTATAATATATTTGATAAATTTGGGTAGTGTCTGTAACGTATTAGGCCGTGAGTTTTGCATGTCAAGTTTACAGCTCGTGAAGTATGACGGCATGTTTCCCCGTGTTTTTTTCTTTTTGTTTTGATTGATTTATTTATTTTTTGTGTTATGATTTTGTACGAGTGATTTGATTCGCAGACCGGAACTGCTGTGAAACCCTCTCAAAGGGGGATATGGCTGAAGTTCAGAAGACGGGGGAGCGTTCGCTTTTCCTCCACACTGAGCTCTGCGTTCTGCTCTACTTGGAAAGAAGGATCTTTTTTCCTTCTTTCTGTTGATGTACTGAGAAACCTTTTTAAACACATTATGCATAAAGTTTCCCCAGACAGCGCTGCATGACCCCTCGCGAGCGATTTACCAGAATGGCTTAGTCACTGTGTGTTTGATGGTACAGCGAGCTCACTGGAAACGGCTCTGGGCGGTTTTCTGGGTTCTCTTGAGAAACTGATTGTGAAGGCTGCAAATCACTGAAGCGCTTCTGAGATCCGAACAAGTCGAGCAGTATGACTGGTGTAAATAAGGCGCCTGAGAGCCGTGCACTTGGGGCCGTTTGTTTAAGAGTTCCTCAGATAAAGCCATTAGTCGGAACAGTGTGTGGAGATGTTTTTTTCAGCGCTGCTGCGTCGCGATTGCCAGTCATTTCACTTTCACAAGGAAGTGTTTTGGAAAAGTTCATCACCTGATGAGTGTGAGCGATCGCTCTGCCTGTGGGTTTGAGTGTGTGATCCTGCTCAGGATCAGACCACACTTGGACTGTTTATTTCAGGAAAAGGGAATTTGAAGCCAAACCTTTTTTCCAGAGAAAGGAAAGGTCAAAATGCGTGCAATAACATCCCTGAGGAGTTCTTTCTCTTGCACAGTGTCGCAGACCAAGGAATCTCTCTCTCTCTCTCTCTCTCTCTCTCTCTCTCTCTCTCTCTCTCGCTAATTTTTTAACTCTTCATCCTTGTTTTATATTTTCTATCTCTGTCTGTCTGCCCCCTCGTGCTCACTCTCTCGCTCTCTCTCTCTCTTTTTGTCTATCTCTCTTTCTGCCTTTTTGTACTTTTTTCTGTCTCTGCCTCTATTACTCTCTATCATTGTTCTTGTGTGTGTGTGTGTGTGTGTGTGAGGGGCAATAGCAGAACAGTGTAAAGGTGCTCTAAAGGTGCTCTACAGGATTGCTGAGACAAGTAGACAATAGAGGTTGTATGAATTGTATTGTGTGTTTAATTTATTCAGTGATATTTTTTCCATGGTTTAATAAACATGGTAGCATCGACTGAAATGTCTGCTGAGTAAATTTGGGTGTCATGTCGAACTATAAATCTCAGAATTCCGGAAATCTCACAATGAGCGTTTGTCCATCTATGTCCAAATTTTCGTCAGAGCCAGCACATCTCATTCCAGATGTTGGATCCAGTGTGTTGTTCATTAGAGGTTTAGCGTGGGTAAAATGCGTGCACTATTAAATAGCGAGTAAATGCTTATTAGGTTTAAAATCCTTTACTCTGTCAATGCCTTGGGCTGCTGATCTCAATGTTGGGATTAGATGGGCTATGACTAATGATGGGCAAAAAAAGAAAAAAAAAACTTTTCGAAAAAGAGAGTTTTTCCACAGTGGCTGTTAAACTGCCAACGATATGGTCAGGTCGAGGGAAATAAAAAAGTTTCCATCCTTGTCTGAATTTGGATTTCCACAGCAAAAAAAACCTACGGTGCACCTTTTTCATTATGCGGCTCAGCGACTGCATCATTCTAATTGTCTTAGGTCACCGGTGAAACATGAAACGCTGACAGCAAGTCAATCCTGGAAATTTAAATATTCCCGATCGCCTCCAAAGTTCCGACCTCAATTCCTGATGTCAACGAATGTTGTTCTCTCAGGCCCCATTAGTCAGGGCTGGACACGCTAACACGGCCACCAATGCCGGGCGTGACTCTAAAAGCTTCCTCCTTTTATCCTCCCTCAGGGAGTGAGGCGATCCTTCAAATCCTTTTGCTTTTTGATATAAATCAAGCTCTGTGATTCATGAAGCCGATTACCATGCGGCGCACGACCACTCAATTGTGTAACCGGCAATTAATTTTCAGTTGGAGGCTCGAAAAATGTTTTCAGCTGGTCCCGCACCTGCAGCGCCTGGCACGGCCTCTCGATCCAGGCCAGATATATGTGTGTGTTTTGTGTGTGAATGATTGCTCCAGAGTGAAGGGAGTGGAACAGGGAGGAAACAAGAGCGTTCGGATTAATTGGTGCCATGCAACAAGCTCTGCATTTTTCCAAAGCCTTGGTGTCATGACGCTAAGAAGGACTCTGGATTGCTTCCCATTCTCAAACACCTTTTTCTTGATCCTTCATCCAGTTTTAACAAATGAGTCTTTAGAAAATTTCAGAGTTGGATTCTGGTTTTTTTTTTTTGACAAGTTTAAAGCTTCAGCACTACTGACTAATCAACAGTGGTTGTTAGTGGTTGTCCGGTATAGATGTTCTGAAGATCTGCATCTCACCCTTGATTTAGTGGATAATTTCATCTGGATTATGTAGCCACATTCGTAAGGACTATCCTGTGCTCATCCCCTGAGTCCTATACACAATACTGCACATCCTTTCAACACACTCACTCAATGTACTGTTTTAACTCGACTCTTCCTCTGAATACACACCGGACACATTGCAGAAACGCTGCTTCATGACTACAGACGGTCCACACTAGACGTATCCCAGCTGTTTCCGTACTCGCTACTGGAAGGACAAAGAACAGTGCACTTAATCTCTTTTGGCAGCCATTTGCTTATCTGTTATGAGTAAGTGAATTGAAATATCTGGCGACTTTCCTTTTTTGTGTAATATTTCATGGAAAAAGCTTATTTAGCTCATCCAAGTCTCCAAAAACCAGTACCAAATGTTCAAAGGGGTAAAGCTGTACCTGATCAAAGTGCAAGAAAGTATACAACACAGGACAGCATACACTTGTGCACTAATATCTGCACCCCCTCGATTTTCTGTCAGACTCTGCTTGAGTGTGTGTCGAAGCTGGATCAAATCTAATTTGGACTTTTGATTGTCTAGCATCTGTCAAGAGGAGGGCTCTAATGTAACAGACCGCGCACAAACTGGCGACATCTACAAAGTCACGTACCATGACCCCTTTTGGCTTCAACTTCTGTCGTCTGCCAGACTTCTGAACAGTTTCTTCCCTTAGGCAGTCAAGTAGCCCAGCTCTCACCTGGGCTAGTCAAACACCTAACCCTGCACTAAACACCACTGCATAGCTGCAGTTTACGAAGGTTTTTTTACAGGGTGGCGCAGGGCAACAGGAAATTTTGGAAGTAGGAGTTGGTTGGGGCATCGGCATTTGTTTGGAACCAGTGCGATATGAATTTAAAGAATGGTGATATTGTGAGTGTTGTGCAACAGGAATTTCAGCATCATTACCAGCATCATGATCGTGTCCCGTCTGCTCATTTCAAAGAAATTGGTTAAGTCCCCAGATGGTCCTGCACACCAGAGAATATCGAGGCTGTTTGAGACGCCATTGTGAGGCGCTCTCGCCGTTCCAGTCAACAACACTCATAGCTGTGTCGAACTGTTTCCTCGAAATGATGCCACCCACGTTGCAGACAGGACGCGATCATGAGGTCCTAACCGGTAATGAAGCCTGAATTTTTATAAAAGATTTTTACAGCGAACGCTTGTTACTCACCGCTCCATTATAACTAATGGCAAGGGGTTCTAAACGAGCTCACACCAGTTCCAAACAATCGCCGATCCCCACCAGGGTCACCGACTCCTAGTTCCAAAATCTCCCGTTTCACTGCGCCACAATGTGGAGCTCGTTTTTGTTTTGTTTTATTCCACCCAGGGAAATATACATGATTCTCTGTGCATGTGTCCATCTCTAAAAGCGTGACAAATAAATATATATATATATATATATATATATATATAAACGAAGTGAAGAAAATTCATAACTATCGTCAAAACGCATCATAAAAAGCGCTTGGCTGCACGCAGGCTTTTCGGCTTTTCATTTCCTCGCAATCGAGATGTCAAAAACAGCTGTCTGAAAGGACTCCCCTCGGCCAGAGTTCCCCAGACGAGTGTTTTGTTCCCCACTTTGATTTATTTGGATGTGGATTACTAGGACACCGGTGTTTGCTTGCTGTTTGACCTCATCCAGTCATTTGAGCCTTGTGGTGGGGGGTTTGAAGGAATGACAATGATGTCCAAAAGTAGCCCAGGGTCTCTTTCAGAAGCAGACCAAGAAATGACCGGAGACGTGTAGCAGCAGAGAAATTATACACGGGTGTAAGTTTGCTTTCACAAGACGGACTCGTCAAGGTTGAACTCGCAATTAGCCTCGTGAAGGAGGCCAAGCAGCCCGTCGAGTCCAACTGGAATTTTGAAGGGTGCAGGTGCAGGTTGAGGGGAGGATTTACGAGGAATCCCAAAGCTCTTGGAGGTTTTAGGAGCTTTGGTTTGCGAGTAAGTCTTGTATGATCTAATGCGTGAGACAAGTGAGGACATGAAGAGTCATTTGGACGTGTTTGGCAGTCGGACAGTACTGTTGCTGTTATGAACACGGGTGGAAGACGGTTCTCTTATCAACATGCTGATCCTGAGATAAAAACGCTTCCTCCTCTCTGGATTGCCGTAATCCACCCATTTGTTTTGTTGCTGAAGTGATCACACACGTGGCCATTTTCTCTTCATGTCTCACTAAATATAATATTTAAACAAATCGCTGATTTATTGTTGTGGCTTGTCTGACTGCCAGATTTGTGTTTTATTCATTTTGAAACCATCTTGACCCCGATATGGAAAGAATTACACTTTGTGGTCCTTTTTTCTGGCCCTGGGTTTGTCTCTTTTTAAAAAAAAAAAAAATTTCAAAAGCTGTACAGAGTTCACTTTCAGAGTAATTCAGCACAATATGCGAACAATAAACCGTTCAGAAAGATTGAAGCTTGATGACTAGTCCTGGTTTCGTGTTTCTCGGGGTCTTCGCCAAACCCCTTTCTCTTCCAATATAACTGGTGGAATATTTAAAATCGATTGAACAGTTGCTCTCTTACTTCAAATAGCAGCCATGACTTTAGCACTTGCCTTTTTTTTTTTTTTTTTTTTTTTTTTTTTTTTTCTCCCTTTTTTATATATCTATTTTTTTCTCCCTTTGTCCAGCTGTGTGATGTTGCATCATTCGTTCATGCACATGAGAAATAACAAAAGGTCTGGTCTCTGAACTCAAGGAAACGGTTCAGCCAAAAGGACCTGAAATTTGCACAAGTTTTCTCTCACCACAAATAAAAGCACACGGCCAAAGACATATTTAGTGTCCAATGTTTTCTAATGAAAGCTGAAGTAGTGAAAAAGGAGGCGTAGTAGCTTGTTCGCTTATCACACTCGGGCAGGAAATGCGGTATTCAGGAAAATCCGTGTTCGTTCAGAAGACGTTTGTATTCACTCGTGAACCCTGACTGATCAGCTTCAAATCAAATAACCGCAAAAGCATGGCAGCAATTTGTGAAATGCATTACATATTTTTTCGCTATGTAGTAATTACACGAAACAAAGCAATCTATGCCTGATTTTTTCTGTGTATAGTGCGTCAAATAATGGACTTCACAAAGCGGCAAGAAATTAAAACAAAAAAAATGTATTCAAATGTACAGGGTTGAGATTTTCTAAAGAAAACTAGAATTTCTGCACTGGGAAATGAATGTATATTATTTAATTTTTAGTTTAATTTATTTAAGTATTGTCATTTAATACATAATCCACAAAGATGAGATTTTTTTAAAAATTGTTTATTTTTTATAAAATAATTATAATAGTCAATAATTAATATAATTGCAGAGACTGTTTTAAAAGAAGAATGTCCAATATTTATTGCCTGCGATGACGTCCTGAGAAAATTTCCCCAATCATCTTTCAGATCATGCAGTATTGGTGTACGGAGCAGCGTTCTTTGTGCCAGTTCTCCACAAGAGGGCACAGACGATATAACTCGGTCCACTTCAGTGCTCTCAGGTTTCGCTCATACACTTGACGACACGCCGCTTGAAATTTAGGAACTATTAGGAACGCCGTGTCCGAGTCTTACGGGGGGAAAAAAGGCATCAGCTATTAGTCCTGGTGCCGGTAAGTGCTCATGTCCTCGGAAAGCCGACGTTTACGACGTCGACCCGAACAGTCAAATGTGTGTCTAATCAACGTGCAAGTCTCTCGCCCGCTGTGACAAATCGGTACGGTCACTTCCAGCTCCTGACGTTTTCCTCTTACTGTCACTGATTTTTACAGCTCCCGTTAACGTGCCGCTCGTTATTTCTCGACATAATGAGGACCAGCGGGGTGGCGTTCTTGGAAATCTGAGAAGTTTTTAAGTTTGCAAATTTCCGCTGTTTGACGTCGGTGCACATCTGAGAGCCATTTCCTTTATAGCGCTTAAGCGATGTGTTTAATTCTCACATTTGGCATTAGAAGGCATTAATTTGAGCAGAGGCCATCCCTGATTGTGCTCTCTTTCGCGATCTTTCTCTCTCTCTCTCCCCGATGCTGAAGCTAATTGATACTCAGGGCTAAAAGGAGGGCAAAGTAAACACAGGACAGCTGCATCAGCCGCTTCAGCACGGACCAGGCTTCCCATAATGGTCTGTCTGTGAGGTCAGATGATGGCCACACAAAAGCAATATTTGCCCGATCCATCCAAGCAGAGCTGCTCAATTGGGAAGTTGAACTTTCCCATCGCTTTACACTGCAGATCCTTTCTGGTCTGTTTGTCTGCTGGGGGCGGATGAATGATGCTTTCGAGTTGACACGTTTGACCCGAAGAGCGCAAGCATGTATTCACCTCTATGTTGGGACCTTGCTGGACTGTTTCCCCCCAACCACCCCCCCTCAAATGAAAATTCTTGACTAGACTAAAAAGGTTGCCTAAATTCAGTTTTAAATAAATTATAAGCATTTTTATACAAGTTTCCAAAGCATTACTACATTGTGTGTGACCTTTGTCCAAATTTGTTAAAAAACCTAGGTGTAGATAAACAAACACAATGTACATACACGGACTAGGCATAACATTATGACCACCTTCCTAATCTTGTGTTGATCACCTTTTTTGCTGCCAAATCAGTCCTGACCTGTTCGAGCATCAACATTATTAACCTCTTCAGCAATTTAAACTACAGGAGCTCGCCCACACGGGTCAGCTTTTGCTCCTCACATGCATCAAATTGTCATTTACTTGCCCATTTTTCCTGCTTCTAACACGTCAACTTTGAGGACAAAATGTTGACTTGCGGAATAATAATTCCTACCCACTAACAGGAGTCATGATAAAGAGATAATCAGTGTTCTTCACTTCACCGCTAATGTTATGATGTCATGAGTGATCAGTGTATGTGGTTTGTGTATTATCACTGCTCTTAGGTTGAAAAGAGAGAAAAAAAATATTTTTTGGGGGTTTGTGGAGGCATCAAGATCATTTATATACAAATGCACTATATGGATGTAAAGAAAGGTGTTCCATTAGATTTCGGAGCATGCTTAGGGAGAACTGTATTCATTCAGCCATAGTGATGTGGGTGAGCTGAGGAGGCCCTGGGGTGAGGTTCGGTGTCCTATTACTTTTGCTCATACAGTGTACCTTAAATTGTTAACTTAGTTGGCGACAAGTCTCAACTTCATTAGCTAGCTGCAGTTTGCATCTCAGTACTCTGCTCTCTTGGTGCCTGAAAACATCTAAACCGCAATTATGCAACTTTTAATATAGCACATCATCTTTGTGTCCCTGACAAATAGTCAGATAGCTGCTAACATTTATGGCATTAGAGAGACACCCCTATCCAGAGCAACTTTAATTTTTTTCTCATACAACTGAGCAAAAGTTAAGGGCCTTGCCCTAGGGCCCTGCACAGGGGTCCAGAAGTGGCAGCTTCATGTCCCTGGGATTTGAACTTAGTGATTTCAAAGTATAATGTGTTTAACCACTAAGCCACCTTCTACATGGTAACTCAGTGGGTAAGATGTGGTTAAGACCATCATTGCCAACTGGCCTCTGCTGGGTTCAAGGTCCCTTGATCAAGGGCCCTTACCCCTCATTTGATCAAATCATTGTAAGTCACTCTTGACAAGTGTCTGCCAAATGCTGTAAATGTAATGTGCATTATGTTTGAACATGTCTACATACCAAACGAAAGCTTTAAAAAAAGTTGAAATACAACAAACTAATTCTTAGTCATTTTTTGTTCCCCCCCTCCACCATGGAAACACGATACGTCCCAACAGTAATGCGTGCGTGTTGGTTCATCTGTGTGACTGTAAACACTGAAATCCCGCTAGCTAATCAAATCACCACTCCACCTCTTGGTCTATGAAATAGAAATCCCCCCACACACACCCCATTATATTCGCTTGACCCCTGCCCTTTAGCTTATGAACTAAATAGCTACCATGTGCCATATGTGAACACGCTTTCCGTGATTGACAGTTTGTGCTATTTCGGCTTACATAAACTCTTAGCGGCGTCTCGAGGGCAGGTTCGCCGTTCGCACGGTTCCACCAGTCAGTTGTTTGAACGTTCTGGAGACAGTGTTGGTTCTGAATTCATTACTGCTCCTTGTTGTGCGTTGCTAGGCACCGAGCGCGGATTGTTTGCTCGCGTTTCAAAGCGGAGGATGGATGAGGGCGGCAGTAGACAGACGGGTCGGACTGACTTCTCCGTGTCTTTTTCTGAGCGTGTTTGAAGAGAGGTGGAAGCCCCTCGAGTCGAGCAGAATTGTATTTGACAGGGGGAAACACACAGCCTGAACGACACAGATGGAGGTCTATTGATGGCAGTGTGAATGTCCCCCGGCTCTAATTGTGGCCATTAAAATGAGCTCACCTAGGCGGCGCGCCAGAGCAAACACCCTGCCTTTTTCTTATTGATCTGCTTCGTAAGATTTTACAAAAGTCTCTGCTGCGAACCGGCGCAGTCCTGTGGTCTTTAGATTTCCTCATCGGAAATGAAATGTAATGTGGATGTCGACGTGGTTGCGCAATTCTGAGATGGGAGCGAGCCAGATAGACGTGTCCACTCTTCATGGAGCGAAGGGTGAACAATGACCGGCTATTTTAATTCAACGCTGAAAGTCTTGCATAAAACATGTTCACTGGTGAATCCATCAGCGTCTGTAAGGAGTGCTTTGAGTTGGTGTTTACCAGGAAATACAGCACATAGTAGAGACTAGCATAATGCTCATTCAGCCGTCTGAATTTTTAGTGGCTTACAGGTTTCTGGGATTTGCCTCTAGAGCTTCAGGAATTAATCTTGCCCCAGTCCTGTGTAGTTGTGCTTAAGGGCTTTTCTCGCCCAGTCCAAAGACATACATTGTCGTTTAACTGCCATTTCCAAAACGTTGTTGCCATTGAGTGTGTGTGGTTGTGCCATGTCCAATCTGGGGTGTCCTCCTCCTTGTGCTCAGACATCCTTGAGATCCTTTGGCAACTTTGGTTTTGATTTTCTCAGATGTAGTATTGACTTTTCCAACCTTATGTGGTTCTTCAACAAACTGTCAGCCACAAATAGAGGCACACAATCATACAGAATGTCTGGATGCGGAGCATGAACTTTTCCCTTCACTTGAACAAGGAAACCCAAATCTGTTCCACCATGACAATGCCCCTGTGCACAAAATTAGATCCATTACAATACGGCTTAAAATGGAAGTTCTGAGCTCAGCTCTATTGCAAACCTTCACAACTAATGTGAAAGCCGACTGCACCCCAGACCTCCTCACCTCACCTACACTCCAAAAACTTCCCAGAGGAAGATTATTCTGACAGCAGATGGGGACGAAATGTGGAATAGGATGTTCAAAAAGCACATACCAAACTTGTGGTCCTTTACATTCTGCTAATGTCATCAAACAAGCCAAAATCTCCTTCAGTGATGTAATAAGAATCGGTTTATCACCAGTTTACAGAAATTGTAGATTTTAACCTTTTGCTTGTTTGGACAAATCACATTTGTTTTAGTTTTTTTTTCATCATCACCACTACCATATTTGTAGCCAACTCTTGGATTTGGTGTCATCCTCTGCCCTCATGCTATTGGTGAAATTCAGACTGGCATTGACTAAGCAGCAGTCACAAAACTAAATATACAAAATCAGGAATAATCTACGGAAGTTGTAAGAGGCCATGCATTATATTTCTTTCTTTCTTGTTCTCTCGTGATCTCCACTTTATCGAGATTAGAACATCTGGGGTATTTTGGAAATATTCCAAGTTGGAAACTCAGAAATTGATGGGAATGAATTAGAAAGTTGGGGAAATTTCTAAAAACTGTAGCATATACAAACAAATAAACGTATGCAAACAGTGCATGTAGGGGGTGTACATATGTACCTACTGCAGGGCCACTGAGGCCACACCCCTACATGCACTGTGCCTCCCTAAATAACAATTTATTAAATCCTGCACTCAAACAATTACAAAATTACATAAACATTGCATACGTTTATTTGTTTGTATATGCTACAGTTTATAGAAATAGGTCTTAGAAATTGAAAAATTATATATTCAAATTATTATTATTATTTTTTTTTTCTTCCAGACTACATTTAAGTTCCCTATTATAGGCTAATCTGCAATTTTGTAAATTCCCAGTTTGTTCCCATTAATTCTTTTGGCATTTCCATATAAAAGTTTTTAGTCCTAAAAATATCCTGAACCCTAATTCTGATCAAACCATTTTCTAGGAGAAATTGAGGTTTAAAAAAAAAAGCCCACAGAAGGAAGGCCAGGCTGCTGTTTGCATTTTAGCTAAAGATATCTTGTGCCAGGTGGTGGGTAAGGATGGTCAGAGCAAGACCAGACTGGTTAGTTTCCTCTCCAAATGAGTGGAAATTGCATTGTGAATCATGGCAGAGCAGCAACTGTGTGTGAGAACAGGATGCAGGCGGGTGTGGAATGAACACAGCCGGCCAGGTCTGGCTGTTCGCTATCTAACAGCACGGAATCCGGGGGCAGAAGATAGCACGCGCTGCTCCAAGCACTTTTCATTCGTCCAAGTCCCTTCTATGGAAAGCATGAAGAAGACAAGGCAGAGTGTGGAAAGGATCAGTATGAGGGTTAATAAAAAAAATAAATAAAATAACCGTAGGGGAGTTCAGCCAAGAGGGCAAAGCGATGTTACGGCTGAAACGGTTCCCTATATGGCAGCACTCGGTTGAATAGTTCCACGACGTCTTCCGAAGTAAAGCCCTTAGTCATCTGTTCTCATGTCTATTGTTTACATGGAGGCCTCGGTTTTCAGCAATGACTTCACAAGATTCGGATTTCTGGTCTCGGGGGTTATGGCAGGACGAGTCACAGCTAATGTTTTAAAAGGCACAGAGCCTGAGACAGAGGAAAACGCCTCTGTGTGCTGACCTCATCAATGACTTGCTGTCTGTGTTCAAATACACGTTATGGACAAAAGTATTGGGACGTCTGATTTTTCCAATCATATGTGTTTCTCAACCACCAAGCTGAAGCACAGAATTGTGGGATGTCTTCTGATGCTTTAGCATTACATTTTCTCTTTATTAGACCCTGCAGGGTTCTAGCGTGACAATGTTTTAGCTCCATGAACATATTGTTAACATGGGTTGGAGTAGAAGATCTTGAAAGGCCTGCCGTAGAGCTCTGAGTTTAACTGGACTAAACCGTAATGAATTGGAATACCGACTGCACCTACTCACCTCATCAGTAGCTGATATTACTAACACCCTTGAGGCTGAATGAGCACAAATCTCCACAAGCACACTCTAAAATCTAGAGGAACATCTTCCCAGAAAAATGGGGAGGTTATTATAACAACAAATGGGGATTAAATGTGGAATGGGATGTTCAAAACGCACATATGAATCTTGCATATATATGTTTATATCAATTTTCTCCTCCTTCTCACCCTCTCTGTCAGCTTCGATTGACAAAATAGTAAATCCTGACACTTTATGCTAATGCAGGTATTGGCAAAGTGAATCTGGGAAATTGAACCAAAATGCAGTTTTGGTTTGATTCGCTGTTCTCTTGGAAAAAGTCAATTAATTTTATTTTCCAGAATTCTACAGCTTTTTTTCTACCTGTACTTTATTTTTATTTTTCGCTCTCTTTTGATCTTCATGCATTTTACTACATAATTATACATTAAGGTTCAGGTTTTTATTCCTTTATTGCATGCAGTATGTTAAGTGAGGTGTAAGTTTGAAGGGCATGTGTTAAGACAAATGTTATCTCGTTTTATTGTCTTTTCATTGTACTTCCTGATTCGTCAGTGTAAAGAGCTGGTCTGATCTTCCTACTAATCAATATTAACTCTATGTACTTGGCAGGCGCTCAAAGTAAGCATTAGGGTTACAAAGGGGTGGACATTTTCCAGTACATTTCCAGAAGCTTTTCATAGGAACTTCATCTAAGGAATTTGGGAAATATTCCAAGTTGTAAACTTACCGGGAATTTATAGGAAATAATAAAAAACGCATCGAAATTATACATGTACAAATATAAAATATAAACATTATTTGGTCATAAGCTGACATTCATGCAAACTAATGGATTTCTTTTATTATATTTTATTTTTGACTGATTTAATTGTAGGTAAAGCACTTATAGATATTTTTTAATATATATTTCACTATTTTACTATTCTGTATTTTTGGTCAAATAAATGCAGGCATAAGAGACTTATTCCCAAAATATTGGAGAAATGTTCTGCATCAGGTTATGGAGGATGTATGGGGTGTGTCCAACTATGTTAAAGTTCCCTGTTATAGGCTCGCCTGCAATTCTGTATCTTCTCATTTTGTTCCCATCAATTTCCGTTAATTCCCATGGAAAGTTTCCAGTCTTGAAAATTCCCGTAAATTTGCAAACCTAGTAAGCATGGTGTTTCTTCTTGTTTTAGTTTTTTCCTTGAATAAAGTACATTTGAGAGCGTTTAATTATCTGGTTATTAAAGCCTGCGTGTAAAAAGGTGTTTCCTGGTCAAATCTATTTACAGCCATTGATTTAGACCCTTCAGGCAATTGCTGTCTCTTCACTTCCTCTCTTTTTCTTACCTGGCTGCTATATCACCTATCCAGTCAGAGGCTGTAAAATGCTAATGCTAACTTGTTATGAGGGCTGGGCACAAATAAAAGAGGGCCAGGTTTTTTTTTTTTTCTTTCTTTTTGTTTCAGATATGCATGAGACGCCTGTTATTAAGCCACCTCCTGTTCAGCTGAATGACTTAATTACCAGTAGTCTTTCTACTTCTTCACAGGAAACGGGGTTTCATTCCCCACCCAACACAAACACACACACTGTTCTTGGTCTTTGTGCTTACATTTCCTTTTTAAAAATTGTTTTAGTTTGACGTCGAATAGAGTCCGTCTTTGTAAACATCAGGTCTGTCTTTCGGCATACAGAAATCACTTTTCCGTGACGCGTGTCTCGTGTCGATCCGGCAGACAACAATGTGCACTTGGAAGTATGGAGAGCCAATTTTCACCAAGAACTCAAGGCTTATGACAGCCATCAATGTGATTTACCTCGTCGTTCATCTTTCTTCACTTCGCAGCCTTGAATTTTAAAGGTCTAAATTTAAGAGGCAATAAACTCCAGTTGCCACGAGCAGCTGGTACAAGTCGGTCCCTCGAGAAAATGTCGCTACGTGATACAGGTCCGCCGGGAGTGAGTGCGTAAACTCTCCATTCGAGTGTGGACTGAAAAGTCATTGTGACGCTTCTGCACACCTTTGAGATCGCGGCGGCTTTTAAAAACGAACAGACCGGTCTGTACGGGTTAAGTCGCTTATATATTTAATTACCGCATCTGACTTAGCACACGATAAACATTTATGCCGATAATCCAAACATTAGACTTCTCGCTAATCGTAATTTGCGGCGGCGACCCTGCGCTTACTGCTTGAGGAAGTGTTATGAAACCTTTTCCTCTGGTGGTTTTTAGTGCTGATTCCTAAATCAGAACTATAAATACACTAGAGAAAAAAAAACTAAATATATGAAAGTTGACTGAGACCTGACCAAAAGATTCAGATGTGCTTTTTGAATCATGTAATTCAGTTAAAGTAGAAATACACAAGGTAAAATATTACTTCATTCAAAAGTATTTGTCTTCAAATGTATTTAAGCATTTAAAATACTAGGATTTATTATGGCTATAATAGACTCTTTGCTTAATCAACTCAGTTTGTGTGCAAAGAGTAAAAGAGTTTTTTCACATAATGTATTAATGGAATGATATGTCATACACTGATATCAATTAAAATGATCATGAGCCTAAAACTTTCGGATGCTGAACTGTTTGTTGGTGATTAGTAGATACCACAAAGCACCAATGAGAACGCAATGAGAAGTGCAATGCAAAGTGACCAAGGGTGCTCAAACTTTTGCATCTCACCCACTTCTAATAACATGCATATTTGTGTTAATAAAAAGCCTTTTCGTTATTACTTTAAACGGGAAAGCATCGGATGTGATGTTTTTTTTTTCCTTTTTAACAGCTGCAGGAACCAGAACATTTTTTTAAATTATTATTATTCTTTTTAAGTGTTTCTTTTCTGAAGATTGCCAAAAAGAAGTTGAAGGAAGGTTTGTGCTGCCAGACCGGGTTTTCAGCCTGGTACTTTAGGTGTTGGTTTAAATTGAGTCCAGTTTTTTCTCTGTTCTGAGAATCTAAATATCTGAGGGCTGTAGGTCGAGCGGCCAGTCCATGTCGAGGAAAAAGAGTAATTTCTTACCAGAGTGCCTTTTCCGATGTCTATAAAAGCCTGGCGCTGTGGTGCCAGGAGCGCTGGATAAGGTGTGATTGTCAAGCTCGCCAGCTCTCATTTCCTCTCTCTTACATGTCCCCCTTTTGAAACATATGCTAACAACGTTTATTAGCCTGTTGGCACTCGCCTCGCCGATCGTCGCATCCGGTAACGTTGTCGTGTGGCAGGTGTGTCGGACACCTCGCAATTGGAAAACGCTTAAAACGTTTAAGGGGAGTTTGGCTGAAGTGCTTGGAAGTGTTTGCGATGAAGTTTCCAAACTTTATACAGTACCACCGCTCTTGTTAATGCTCTGCAGTCGTCATCCAGCATTTTTCGAAACCCCTAACTCTTCGATCATCCCTTATCCAAAGAACGGAGATCTGCTTGGCCGAGTGTGTCTTCCCGTGAAATTGCCACGACATAACAAAACTCGGAAGAAACGCGGGTTGCTAATGGAGGAGTTCAGTCAGGGTCAACGGGCTGCTGGGAGCCGTAAAACGTGTCGACGTTCCAGCACCGCACAAACGCCTAATGCTGCCTGGAGCTGCTCGGTGGGATTTGGGTTATTTCATCCACCACTCATCCCAATATACTGTAGGGTCACTGAATCAGAAAAGCCTCCTTCTTAACCAGGACAGGGGCATTATTGCTGTTTGTAATTAAACACTGAATGTTTAAAATGATTCAATCACACAGAATTTCGATTTCATCTCTGACAGCAAACTGAGGTCATCGCAGTTACAGTACATGGAATGTTTTAACAATAGAGTGGCTGTTTTGAGTCCGCTAACTACAGCACCTTCATCTCCCTGATGCCATCATGATGCCGTCTCAGAGGATGCTTTCGAGCACGCACCCATGCACCTTCTCTAAACAAACCCTCATGTTTGATAGCATCCAACAGACAAAGGAATGCGGCGAACGTAGCCGCGCACTAATCTGATCCTGATGCTTACATCTGTATCTCCAATGAAGGGAATCTGATGCATTCTTTGGTGGGAAATTCAATTTACACAATCAACCTATACTTGGTTACTTGTGGTACTGGAGCAACCAGGCTGATCCATCCATTCAGTTCTTTGGCCAACATGGATCTATAAAAGAAAACTTGGCATGTAACATTATATGGTGGCCACCTTGTACAAACTAAAATGATCACTGTCCTCAGAACAGTTGAGTATCATCTTGTTCACAGGTCAGTTCAGACCTTGTTACCTCATGCTCACTTGGGTTCCTGAGGTTTTTTCTGGAAACTCCATTTCTTCCCATTTCCAAAATGGCAGTATTTAAATCTGCTACACTAGTTTTACCAAAACTGGCACCTGATCCAGGGTGTATACTCTTCTCTTCTCCACTGTTTCCAGACTCCTAAAGACTGCATTGCTTTGTTTAATTATTTCTATAATCTATAAGGCAGCGGTTTCAAAAAGTAAAAAGCCCTTTTCTTTTATTCCCCCCCCCCCCCCAAACTGTTGCCAGAAAGTTTCTCTATAATATCTGAAGCATACCTAAGATTGTATTGTATCTCACCTCAAAGTCATCTAGTTCTTAGACAGCTGGAATAGTTTGTCTTACCAGTACAAGATAGTCGGAAATGATATTGCTGAAAGCAAGTGAGGATTTGTACTCGAAGCTCCGGTGCGCACGAGCATGACCTGGCTGATAGATTACATCTGAGAAGGGCGTACCTTCGATTCATTTTCCTTTAAATACTATATCTTCATCTCCACACAGATCGTGTTTCCTCTCAAACCAGACGGGACAGCGATGCTCCTTCTGTCCACTATATCAATATGTCTGGGTTTTTATTTAATTTATATATATATATATATATATATTAGTTTAAACTATAAATCATCCCCCCACACACTTAAAACACACAGAAAACATTTGCGAGAATATAGCGAGATGAATTTTGTGTACATTTTTGGAAATATAAGAAAGTAGCATATTTTGAAAAATTTATTTCCCCAGCCAATTTATTTTCCTAAAAGTCTTTTAATGTTTTCAAATCCCAGTGTCCTTACAATAGAAATAATGTCAGAGCAAGTAAAGCTTTTTTTTTGTGTTATTCTAAAGAATAGATTTATATTCTATAAACCTTATAGCTGAAAGATGAATCATCTCCTTTAGACCATTCAGAATGAAGCATTCACAGCACTTGTGTAGTACATCATAACCCAGTGCATAGAAATAGTGCAGTGCTTTCTTCAATGTCATTCTGTTTTACAGCCCTGTCTATGAGATGCTGAAGAAGAACTTGCTCATTTTGAATGGCTCAGGTATGTTGCCTGCGTGTGCATTTTCTTATTTTCTAAGATATATATTTTAAATGTTGAACTGTATATTTCTGACACTTTTTTTTTTGCACTACCCTGCAGTCTTAAACCTTATTTTATTTTCTACCTTAGTCTGCAGTTTGAGGGTTTTGTATGTGGTGTGTCTGAGAGTGAGTATGTATGTGCAACGTATTTTAGTTGTAAAATCTTTTTACTGATTTCTTTTTTGTTCGTAGTAGACAATGGTAAGTTCATTATTGGTTTTGTGCCATTTTTTATATGTGTATATAATAAATAAATAAAGAAAAATAAAAAAAGTCTCCATTCCCACACAAATCTCTGGCTAATGGGGAATTTGTTTGTCTTAATCCTAAGAACGAATGGTGTGTGCATGGTTAATAAAGGGCAGGTCTTTTCTTTTCCTTTTTTTTTTTTCTTTTTTTTTTTTGTATGTTACTATGTCTCATTTGAAATGCAGACGCGGCAAAGAATGTTTCAGTCGGCAAGGATTCTAATCAGTCTCCATGTGAAGATCCCGGTCAGGTAAAGCGACAGCATGGTGCACAGGAGAAGCGTTGCTCATCCGCCCCTTTCATGGCAACAACGTGGACATAGCTGGTTATAATCAATTATATTTATGATGGTGGAGTTTGACCCTTTATATACATGTCGGTTGACAGAAATGTTGATGCTCACAAAGGTTCTTTAATAAAGAGCTTGGAAAATGGAGTTGCCTCTGGGCAGCAATGAACATAAGCCTGCTCAGGGTTCAGGTTTATCCAAAACCACAGATTGTAGCATTATTGATTATGGATTAGTTTTACCAACGGAGGTTTAGGCATGTATTATTAGCAACTTTGCAGGTTTAGAAAAATGTCTGTAATTTGATCAGATTAACGAGCCATTATATATATATATATATATATATATATATATATATAATAAAAACCGCCGGGTCCGAATGGACTTTAGCCGCTCCTGTGTGTGTCCCGCATGGCACAGGCTGTTATTACACTCTGGGAGCTTCCTTCCAGACCTGAGCAGAGGAAATCTCATCCCCAGCCTTTTCACTTTCCCTTTTAACAGTCCTGCAAAGCTTTCAAACAAACAAAACAAAAAAAAGATCTGTTCAGGAACTACCAGGGGAGTGGATGTTTCTAAGTATGGTTCCACTTACTGATTTTTTCCGTCTGTCTTAACTGCACTCTACGGTATGCTTGCACTGACATAAATTCTGCTTTATTTGTGTCTTTTTTTTTTCCCCCCCAGAGTTTTGCTCAGATTTCACCCAGCTTTTCTAAACTTAGTAAGGTTTTTATTTCTTAAAAGCAAGATACTACAGGTGAACAGGGTATTTTTTTAATAATAAATATTCCAGTCAGTTTGCCAATTGATTGCTATTTCTTTTTTTCTAGAACATAAATTTAATTAATATTTAGTTAATATTTTCTGAATAAAAGTCATCAATAAACTGATTTCTGGTTTGACAGCTGCTCCAGCTGTTAAATTGCATTTTTTTGTAATGTGTTATTTTTATAGCAACAGTTCACAGGCGCTTCTATGAAGGACACTCCATATAATCCAAGGCTGCTGATTAAGCTGTTTTTATTCAACAAAGAACAACATGCCATCGATAAATTGAAGCTTTCTGTAAGTGGGGTCTAAAATTGCAGGGTTTCCGCAGGGTCTAAAAGTAAAAATCTAAATTGTGGGCCTTAAAAAGTCTTCAATTCACTGGTCTTAGGTCTCATTTTAAACAGGTCTTAATTTTCTGATGTCCAGGTAACGCTACCTCTACCGACCATTGAACAACCCGCAGCACTTTAGAATGTTTTTGTTTTAGTTTTTGTTGTAGTTTTCTTTTGCTAGTCCAAATATAATTCGCCGAATTACGGCTACGAACGAGACAAACATGCAACAGCCAATCAGCTTTCTGTACCACAGACGTAAAAACTTTTTATTTGTTTAGCTAAGTGCAAGTTTAGCGATACTTGGCATGAAAACATTTTTGAATTTAGAACTCTGTTAAGGCCAGTTGCCAACAACGTAGTTCTGTGTGTGTGCTTTTGATGTCATGATACAAATCTTAAATTTCAATGTTAAAAAAGGTCTTAAGTCTTTAATTTGTCTTGTAAAACCAGCAGAAACTTTGGTATTGGCTTTGACCAAAATCCTCGTTATTACCTGTAATATTTTAAATGTATTTAAAGAAACAGTACTGAATAGACCAGCTTGTTGGTCAGCAGATTTTTCCCATGAGGCATAATTAATGAAACGATGCTAACATTTTATTTATTTATTTATTTATAATTTTTTGCCGTTCCCCCCCTTACCGGGCCGTTTTGCATACCTTCGGCTTGTCTACTGTTCCTATCATGAAGCCCAGCCACAGAACCCTCTCTGTCCACGTTCTCCCCGTCTGCTCAGTGCTCCTCTAATTTATGACTCACTTCCTAAACAAAATATAGTCCCAGGACCAAGCGTTCATATCAGCAGACCTCGGAAAAGGAGGGGGGGTATCAGGGGGGTTTATGGCACTTCGCTTCAGGGCGTCACAGCAGGCAGACACGGAGATGCTGGGGGCTAAAACACAGTGTGTCTCGGGCAAGATTAATGCAGCCTTTGTGACGGGAGCAGACATCTGGAGAGTGACGCAGAGAGCAGACACCTGAACGCCGCCACCGCCGCTGGTGAGCTCATGGTTTATTTTTACAGACAGAATAGCTGCTCATGAGTGTGAAATGAAAACGCTCAGGTCAGACTTTTTTTTCCCCTCCAGTGAACCCTGATTCGAGATCGATTTATGATTTGCGAGGAAGTAGTAAGAAGAACTCGTTCACTAAATATATCGATCAACACTCCGGTGTAATTGTGGGCTCCATCAGAGAAGCGTAGGACGTGGCTACACTTGTCATGTCTTGTAATTTCCTTTACCTGCTCTGAGGTTCCTCAGAGAAAAATAAGCTATCATGGAACAAATGGTGTGCAGTTTCAGATCAAGCCACGTTTTTGTCTAAAGAAAGCTATAGATGTTACATATTTGACTTTTTGTAAATGCTTATTGTACTTCAGGTGTTTCTTCTTTCTTTTTTTCCCGGCTATGCATGCATCTCTTCTTTTTTCAGTTTTCATTTGTGTTCCTGTACAGCGCCACTGGAGCACAGACGGTTAAGGGCCTTGCTCAAGGGCCCCAAAAGTGGCAACTTGGTAAAACATCGGCTTGAACCCTCGACCTTCCGATCAGTAACCCAGAGCTTTACATTTCTTGCCAGGAATTACATTCCCTGCCTCAGTTTGGTTTTGTTCCTCTTCTATTACATGGGTGAAAGTCTGATAGGTGAATTGCTTTAAGGTGAAATGTGTAAATGCTCTTCCTGAGATTCTACTGAATAATTCAGTTGGAGAAATGAATTTCACCTGAGATGCAGGAACATCTTTATCTTTATCACCTGGAAAAAATAAAACACATTAAGGCACACACTTTGGAATTGTAAGTGTTCTTTTTACTTTGTAATTGAAATACGCTGCTTTGAATCCAAAAACAAAGGACTTTCAACATACACTTGTAGGGATTTCCAGAGGAGCAAGTCGAAAAAACTCTTTAGGGGCATAATGAACATGTTAGAGGAAAATGCATCTGATGAGTTCTTTATCATTTCTAATCGGATAGCCATCTGGAATTAGGGACCGCCCCCCTCCTTATGTGAATGCCTAGCACTTTCTTGGGTAGCATTAACGGATGTCCGCTACAGAACACTGATTCTTACACCACATAAAGTGGTCCTGTTGAGATCATTCTCCAGCAGATCAAAGCATTTGCCGTAGCATCTTCAAGTAGCCAGAGAGCTACCTTAAGTCATATCATATGGGAAATAATAAAGGCTTAATAATAAAAGTTGTAATTTAGGGGTGGGGGTGGGGGAGAGTTCACTCCTGGATGCATGAGTTGTTTCTTTCTTTCTGTATCAGATAATCCAGATGTTCCAGTAGTAGTGTGTGCTGAGCAGCAGAGGTATGATCAGAGAGATTGTAAATCCCGACGTCAAAGGAGGGATTGAACTGCCTTTTCAGATGGTCACTAGCGCTCTGATTTTTCCACTAGCCTCTGAAAACCTTGCCCTCCTGTGGATACTTTCATGATGGCAATAGCAGGTGACCTGGTCGACTGCCTCGGAACCTCTCTTTCCACATTTCCATATATCTTTTATTCCAGTTTTTTGATTATGTGCCCATTCCCAGTGCTTAAAAGCCTGGCATGTTACTGGCATGCCTAAGAAGAGGATGGTTTATTTACTGTACGTCGTAAACCTAACGCACACGAGGATGTGATTACGAGGTGGTTTAATGCGTAAAGCAGGTCGGTGCGCTGTGATCCGTCCAAATACTTTCTTAAATCCAACAGATCCAGTGCAGGAGCGATGGAAGGACCAAAAACACACAGTTTAATCTTTAGGTTTATTCCTAGTTTTGATTTCAGTGCCACCTATGCATCTATTACAAATTCTAGTATAGGCATAAAGTAGGGGGTGTAACGGTACACATATTTCCACCGAACCGTTTTGGTACAGGGTTTCCGGCTTGGTGAACGAGTGTACCGATTGCAATCCTTTTTACATACTTCAAACAAACAGGTTCCCTCAGGGCTGCATCGAGTGGCGGACCGCAGGTTTGTTTAGTCTCTGCTTCGCACTTTGAGCCTAGTGTCACTGTGTTTTTGTTTTTGTTTTTCATTATTAAACATAAAAACATACACAACAATGCCATAAAAAAAAGAAACTAGAGTTAGTGCAGAGTCACTGTGGCTACTTACGCCGTACTGGAAATACGATTCGTAGACCATTGTGTAACTCGGATTTTGTTTTGCACATGCGCAAAAACTTAGCGCTGCCAACACTAGCGCCACAGATTCTTTAGAGTTGCCAAATTTCTCTTTTGGCAAAAAAAATATCCTGACAATTCTGCATATCCAGGAAGTGAATGAATGTGAATAAAGTTGTTAAAGTATGCAGAAATAAGTAGAACAGATCTTCAGAAAATTAACTATAAAATGCACATCTGTATTACCCAAATGGGGTCTAACAATTGCCATTTTTCCATTTATTTAATTTTAATCAATTTAACTTCTGCAGATTTGATAAATTTCTCAATTTAATCAATAAAATACTATTACATTGATTTATTCGATTTTAATTTTTATATAATTTGAGTGAAATATTGAAATATTAATGTACATATTATTTAATCAAACAGGCATTTCATTGAAAAAATAAAATAAAATGTAAATTGTTGTTTACGTTAATAAAAAAAAGGCAAGCAATTTTGTTGTGCATTTTTTTCCCCCCTTAAATCTACTGAAATGAAACCGAATTTCGACTTAAAAGCCGAGGTACATACCGAACTGTAAATTTTGTGTACCGTTACACCCATTGCATAGTGTCCTTGTGTTCTGTATCGTTCCTTTCGACAGATTTAATAAGCATTCCCTCCTCTGTTTTAAGACCCAGCAAGAAAGACATTAGAGATTTTAGGGGTATTTTTTTTTCGATGTCAGCAGAAAGACAAAAAGAACAGACAAGCAGCATGCTGTCCAACATAAAGCAGTGTGGAGCCGTATTTGCCGTCTCGAGGGCTGGCATGAGCTGTTTATTGGGCAAAAACATAAGCCTGAAACCATCTTTTCTTAAACGATTCCACTGTCCCGGTCTTTTATTCAAGCATATTGGGGGCAACTGGACAAGAGCTCCCTTTCAATTATCAATAGTTTTTTTCAGTTAGTTTGTTTAGAGGTTCAGAAAGAGCTTTTGACAAGTTGATTTTCTGGCTAATTCTCCAGAACATCCTCCAAAATAAATGACTCTTGGGTCAGAAATGACTGTCAGTGTTCCTACACAAGCACTATTCCTTCCAGTCAATGGGCAACAAATGTTGGTTCTTCTTGAATGTGACTCGAAATGCAACCATCGATGCATTTCGGAGGTCAGTCACCATTAAGCTGCTGATGTTAATTGATATTGCTTTTGGAAAACTTTCATCATACAAGTTCGATTCGGATTTTGCCAAAGCGATCTGGGGGATTGTAAAGGGAAAATCGGCAAGGCCGTGCTCTCTGTGGGAGGAATGATGCCATTTCTCATTTGTCAATCACATTTAAGTTCGAGTTGCATTTGAGTTGAGGATGAACTGTGTGACTTTGGAGAAATGCTTAGGCACCATAAAACTCGTGCACGTGCATTCTGAGGTCTGCTGGGAATTTTAAGGAGGAACAATGGTAAGGTTTCTGAACCTGCCTAATAAAACTCACACCTACTTTATTACTGTTAGTTTGTTTGAAAAGCGAAATCGTTTCATGCCAGAAAAAAATTCCTGCTCTTCAGATTTTCCATTGCGATACAACGACTGCGAGGTGAGCAGATGTTCTCGAGCGCAAAGTAATGATCTTCGATTGGCAGGAAAAGGACCTGCCTGTGTAAGCGCCTGGTCCACCGAGGCAGGTCTGCGAAAGCGAACATCATTTTTTTCTGCAGGACCCAAATAGAAATTCAGTTTTCCCGAGCGTGTTCTAATACACTGTAGGCCACCATGGTGGGATCGCCACATGCGGTCCAAGCTCGATAACCGTATCGCAAATTTTTTGTATCTGTCAATTAATCTCACGTGTTTGAATGATCGACTCATAAAGCACTTATCTCTTTGTGCCACCTTTTTATTTTTTTTACATCTCGGTTTTCTCAAAAGCAAGCAGATTTTCTGTTTTGCACAGCAGGGATGTGATTAAACGCTTTGCATCACTTGCTTCACGATCTGCAACTGATCAACTGCAAATTTGAAGTCGACATACTCTAGTGCACGTGCAAGGAAACAAGGTTGCGATTGGGGTGGGGTTTATTTGGACATCTTGCTGTGTTCATTGGAGCCATTCGTTTAGTCGCAGCTCTCGATTCAGCCCCTCTGTGCTTTCCAGCTCTTGATGACGAGCGTGTATTTGGCATCGTCCTCGGTGCAGTGCCGCACCGAGCTGTGAATTGGGTTTTAACTTAAAAAAAGTTCAAGGGCAACATGCGTTCCAGTTTAGGGTTGATGTGGGGGGGTTTCCTACATGATTGTTTGACAACTCTGTTGACCACCAAGGTGCTGAAAAGGGGATCCCCAATAGCACCCTACTTGGGCCTAATGGCTAAACAGCAAAAAGTTTTTAATTTGTTTTTCTCTCAAGGAAATAGGATTCTCTCTATTTAGAGCCCAGAACTTTCCACAAGATCTTTGAGTTCTGATGTATATTTGACCTTCAGATTGTGTGTTGGAAAGCAAATTTCTTTGCTTCATTGGTAAATACCGTTGCGTATTTAACTAGTAAGTTGCTAGTAATGTCAAACGGATTTGGCATGAATCCTGAAATTTGGACAGACCAAACAACAGATTTTATTTTAAATTACAAAGGGAAAAGATTTGCAGTTATGGAAAACCATTCTGAAGTAGTGGTGCCACTCCATAGACATACCAGTCTAATTCAACTTTAACATGAAAATGTTCATAAATTCAGTGTCGGCTCATCCGTAGTTATATACCATATATAAATGGGAGGTGGTAGCTCAGTGATTAAGGCATTGGGCTTTGGATCAGAAGATCACAGGTTAAAATCCCACCACCACCAAGCTGCCACTGCTGGGCTCTTGAGCAAAGCCCTAAAACCCTCCCCTGCTCAGTTGTAAGTCGCTTTGGATAAGGGCGTCTTCCAAATGCCGCAAATGTAAATGTGCTCATTTAAATAAGTTCCTCCTTCACAAATATATCAATAAATAAATAATTCTAATGAATAATTTGGACAAATGTAATGTTTAATCGCTGTGGATTTCCATTCTCGGTTTTGCATAATCATTGGGAAGCTTAGCTGCCTTTTGAGCTACTTCTTATTATTAAGATTATATTTTATTTCAACTAGTGGTCAAAAAATTGGGACTAGAACAGCTGTTAACAGAGGTCCATTGGGGCAGGTAAGGCACATAACGCACATTTCATGCAATTTTTCTTCTCTCTTAAGCTTATTTCTTCAGACATTGGTCTTTTCTCATCTTAATATGCAGGGTTATGGTTTTTATGGAGGGGAAAAATATCGAAGTTACTTGCAGCGGATAAAAAAATAAAAAAACGTACGTGTATATGGAGATCAAGAACACATCGCTGTTCTGCAGCAAATTTGTGGTCGCCGCCTCGCACATCAAGTATAATTGCTATCACATGATGTCATACGTCGAACAATGTGGTCCTTTGTGGCCGCAGCGATGTGGTTCCGACGATACGCTCGAAGGATCCCTTTGCTGAAAGTGTTTGATTAATGATCCGGGTTGCCTATAAATGGCGTTTGGTATGTCAGGCTCTCTTTCTGTTGCCGAGCAAAGTGCAAGCGCTCCAAACTGTCATTAAACTCATCGAATGCGTTTTGTGTAACAGAAATCCGCTCACTGCCTTTCGACACAAATGCGGTATAGGTTCCCGGGGCAGCTACGGGAGATGTGTTTGCCTTGCGGAGGCCCGTAATGGGTGGCTGAGCTACTTTGATAGTGACTCCATTACCCTAAGTATTTCAAGAAATGACACGAAAAGGAATAATGGTCTCGAGGGAGACTATCTAAGGCATAATTGTGCTGCCCTAACATCTCAACTTCTCCGTCTGACAGGTTTTCTTTCACCAATTGATGAATATGCTCCAGCTAACGTCTTTTATGTGGTTATGTCCAACGTGGCTAGTTTATTTACTAAGGAAAAAGAAAGAATTGTCCCGTGTTTGGATTTCCAACTAAATTCGTCTGACTTGCTGAGGATTTTATGTTCATTTATCTTAGGCCATGTCCACACTCATTTTTCTCTCCATTTTCGCCTTTTGTCCACACCGTTCTTTCAACGAAAACGGAGCTTTTTTCGAAAACGCTCTTCAAAGTGGAACAATGTGAGAATGCTGTTCACACGTCTCAGTGTACGTGAAAACTGAGGCGCACGAAAACAATGACGCATTTTTAGTCGCCGTTTTAAAGAGCCACAAAGTAAATAAACGGCAGTGGGAAGTGATGCACACTTTGCGTAGGCGTTTTTAGACATTTCGGTGTGGATGAACAAATTTTGGCAAACGATTGAAACCTAAAGTGTGGACGCAGAGCGTTTTTAGACCAACACCGTTTTCAAATGTATCCGGATTATTGCTTTAAATTATTATTTAATAATCGTGTAACTAGCAGAGTCAATATTCTGATCAGCGGATTTGCTAAAGAGATCAGATTCCTTTACTAAAACAGCAGCACTGACGATCAGAATTGTATTTTTCGGGGGGATATGATGAGGCCAATTCAGACACGATATTCCTAATCCTATAATATGTTACAGTTCAATAAAAATCTGAAATTAAAGATTACAACATGTTTTTGTTTTTTGGAAAATGTCTGGAATTTTTCCATAAATATTTCAAGCTCATTTCTGACAAAATACTGGCAAATCTGATAAACATTTCCAAATATGTTGATAATACTGAGCTGATCTAAGCTAATGCTGTTTGTCTCGGGATTCTCCGTACCCTCACTTCCCAGCATTCCCATCATTAGAAGCACTGCCCAGCCCCTGGATCTCCTTAAAGTCAATCTAAACATGTTCCGCTGTCGAACGTACAGACATGACTTTATAAATGAAACCTCTGCCATGATGACGCTGAGGATTCATTTATTCAGAAGATGTACCTATCCTGTTAACAACATTACAGCTCAATACAGACGGAAGCTTGTGTACGCTGGCTAGTGGCCATATTTCTTTATAATTGTAATTATTTGTGCTACTTTTAGCATCACTTAAATTTGATGATAATGGAAGATGCTTGAAGATCTATTCTCTGTGCCCAGATGGCCCAGATGGCCAGAGCTTTCTTAGGTCAGGCTTAGCACAGCCAGGTAACATGAGAATGCTGGGAAACTCCAGAAATCCCCCCCCCCCCACACACACACACTTTTTTTTCCTCCGGGATAAATGCACTTAACATTTGAAACAACACGTCATAGGACTGCATTGTGTTAATAGTCCAACCTCAACGGTGACTGAGACAAAGCAGAGTACTATTTCAGCATTTATGATGCATCTGATTAATTTATACTTAACTTCTTGGTACAACCAAGACAGGTTGTGTCTATACAAATAGGGGGATGATAATAATGATACTGAATTTCCATTGGTCATGTGGCAGGCCAGATACATGGGATTTCAGATTTACAGAATGTCTGCGTAAGATCAGTCATCAAATATTAGTCAACTTCTACCTTCTGGCCTTGTGGTGGGTTTTTTTTGGGTGGGATTTTTCCTCTGGCACGGAGGAGACGGTTCTCCAGCGGAGGTGTTCATTTTCACACTAAGAGTTCATGTAGTCCTTCAGCATCCTGGATCGGTTCATGCTGTACATCAGTAATGCGGTAAGTGGAAACGGTTTCAGCTGGAAGCCCTTTGCTGCCTAACCAAAACGGTGTGACTTGGATGCCATCCCACGTGTTAACATTCTGGATTTAAAGCATTTTAAATGAATATGAAGTGAAATGCAGGGTCTTTCTGAGCTTTCTCCTCCTACACTTCAACCAGAAACCATTTTATCGTAGTGGTGTTCATTTCTAAACAACCATTTGAATTGTCCGCAAGATCCAATGATCCTCAAAGAGTACGAGGGGGTGAGAAAAGGTTGTGAGAGTAATGGTGCCAACTGGTGCTATTCTGACCACGTGCATTACCACGTCTGCAAATTCGTCACAGACAGCAAGTTAGAACATTAATTTCTGAATGAAATTGGGCAGATGTTCGACTTTACATACGTTCAACACACACGCCGATGCTGCGACGAGTCGCCACGCGCTTCAAGATCACTGGAAGATGACAGAAGATCAGGAAAACCTTTACCAAACTTAATCCCCAAAAATGTAGAAACCATCCGGCAACTTGTGCATAATGATCATCGGAGAACAATCCACATTCTCACTTCTGCACCCTACCTACTCGTCAAATTCAACTCTGATTCAACAGACATTTTCCTTTTCCCGAATAAGAAGATCCTGCACAAAGGTCGCCGTTTTTGACACCGTTGCAGAGATCCATCAGGAATTGCAGAAGGAGCTTGACACACTTCGAAAAAAAAAAAAAAGTTCCAAGACATGTGGCGGGAATGCTGGGAGCGCTGTATTGCTGTGCAGGGGCTATTTTTAAGGTGATTGTGTGTAAAAGTTAAATGGGGCTGGTTTTGAAACATTGTGATACCTCCTCGTAAAACACTTCCTGATCCTCTCATTAGAAAAAACTCCACTTCCAAGTTCTTCCCATGTCCTATAAATTATATATATATATTTTAAACAGCATGGCCTATCATGCGTTATTCCTGCCTCTTTTCCTCACCCTGTGCAGGTGGTCATTTCTCATCAAACGGTCCCAATAGTTTCTTAATAAGAACCAATTTTCCTACAGGTATGAAAGAATCCTTTGCTGCGGGTCCAAAGAATAAAAACAGCGACATTATAGCACCGGCCCCTGCAGCTCAAAATGTCCTTTCATGTTGTCTTTGGGTATTTTTCTGGTTGACAGATCAGAGCAGATTCTAAAGTGAAGCGCTTTGATGCTCGGGGTAAATTACATGTCAGCTTCTTACAGTCCTGACCTGCAATAGAGAATCTTTTTGATGCCAAGAAGGTAAAATCTTTCCGGATTTGCACATCGTCTTGTTTTACTCGGAAAGTAGTGCATTATGAGGTGATAACTTTTACACAAAAACATTTTATCCTCAAAGCTGACGCTAGATTTGTGCGAGTTTGACAAATTGTGATGTCTAGATGACTGGGTCAGAGCATCTCCAAAACTGCAGCTCTGGTGGGATGTTCCTGGTCTGCAGTAGTCAGCATCTATTAAAAGTGGTCCAAGGAAGGAACAGTGGTGAACCGGCGACGGGGTCACGGGCTGCCGAGGCTCTGAGAGGCACATGAGGAGCAAAGGCTGAACCGCGTGGTCTGATCCAACAGACAAGCTCCTGTAGTTCAGATTACTCTAGTATGGTAATACTGTTACTGCTCAATAGGACAGAACTGTGTTCGCAGCAAAAGGGAGACCAACATATCAGACAGGTGGTCCTAATGTTATGCCTGATCTGTAAATACCAGGAATGGAAAGCCAGCATGCTCCCAATAGCTTGGCTTGCATTTAAATACATAGAGTCCTAAATAGCATGAACAGAACATCTCTGAAAGTCCATACGTACCCATATGACGGCATGACATTTTTATAAATGTACATATTTTTTCGTAATTTGAGGTCTCGGCCTCAGGATAAACAGTTTACGAAGCTCCACACCACAGACAGTCTGATTTAACAAATGAGAAGCTATTACAATGTGATTTATTGCAATCATCACTGCTAATAAATCAGCATGAGGAAATAAATAGGCTTCATATAGTAAGACTGAAATGCTAAGGAAAAGTTTCAGGACCGTGAGAGCACAGAGCACTTTTTTTTTTTCCTCCCCCTTCCATAAACAGAAATTATTGAAGCCTAAGATATGGTCAATTTAACTTGGTGCTCTGTAGCCCGTCTTCATTATGATGCCACTCCCCAATTCGTATTTATCCTAGGCTCCAGTGAAGCTATGGTAAGGAGTTCCACGTGTGCTCGCTTATTTTCCGATGCCTGGAGGTTCATCAGCTTTTTTGGTTTTACAGCAAATGGTTTCAAACAGTCACACTTCAAGAAAGGTCTGGTTCTGGTTTTGTGGAGAGCACTGGGTAAGGCCACACTCCGAGATATAATCAATCAGTACCACATTTGCTCTGCCCTGAAGAATGCATACTGGGGCTGCCAACTGGGAAAGCACTGGCGTATCCGCACCATGTGTTGAAACGGGAATTGCCTTGTCATATCCTGAGATTGATCTGTATTATTAGTGGTGGTGGTTGAGCGTTTTTGTCACCGTTTGGCATATCTTTTCTCTGTGCAATACTCCAGGGCAAAGTTTTGATATTCATGCAGCTACTTGCAGCATATATCATTTTGTCACTTCTGTTGAGATCATTAGTTTCGATCAAACTTCTTTGCGGGAACCTTTTTAACCCTTTAATGGTCATGAGCACCAAAAAATAAACAATTAAATATTTAGCGTTTGTAACCTCCTAGTCAAGTCAAGTCAAGTCAAGTTTATTTGTATAGCGCTTTTCACAACAGACATTGTCTCAAAGCAGCTTTACACAAATCAACAGTGATGGTGAATGGTGCGAATTTGTCCCTGATGGGACCTCCTAGGATGCAATGCTTTTTTTTTTTAAAGGTAGAAGCTAGAAAGATTCACGATCTTAAAATGTAGGGTTGCAAAAGGAGTGAAAATTTCGGGTAAAGTTCCAGATTTTTGGGGGGATTTTGGAAATATTTGAAGCTGAAAACTTATCAGGAATTTATGGGGAATTTTGATAGGAATTTATGGGAATTAATTGGAAATTTGAGAAAATGTATATAAACTGTATCATGTGCAAAAATCCTTTTGTTTGGTCATAAGCTGACATGCATGCAAACTAATACAGATTTTTATTAATATTAAAAAAAATTAATAAAATAAAATAAATAATAATTTTTGACCTTGATTTAATTGGTATCATTTTGTTGCACAGTAGCTCACACAGTACAAGGAAGTTTTAAACATGAATTTATGTAATATTTTATGTAATTTACTTGAACAGTCGCCAAGATGAACACAATCTGGTCATTTTAATCACATTTTTTTAAACTACATTTAAGTTGCGTGTTATCGGTTAACCTGCACTAGTAAATTCCCAGTTTATTTCCGTTCATTCCTGTTAATCCCCATGGAAGATTTGAAGATCTTGAAAATTCCCAGAATTTAAAAGTTAAGTTAAAAGTTTACAAACTGCTTTAAAATCAAATTACTTTTTACAAAAAATTAAATTTAAAGGCACCAATAAAAGCTGAGTAATTTTCAATTTGATCCAATTTTAACTTTTTCAATTGTTTTGAAACTCTTTTTAGCTGTAAAGAGACTGTGCACTTGAGGACGTAGGACCTTCTGCTGCTCGATGACCTGTTTGGACAGTCTTTCCCTGGTGTCTAGTGTAGTCGAGACGAGTGCTTTTTGTTTTCTCTCCCAAATCCATTCTAAACTTTTGTTTTAGTCCTTCTGCACTGCAGAGCTGGAGCAGACGAGCACTGTGTATAGGAATGTCTGCTAAAAATGTTTGCATTTGCCAAAAGTTATGGGTGGGACTTGGTTGGGGGATGATACAAGGAACTCATTTCTGCCACTGATGATTCTTTTTTAAATGTAAAGTCAATATACCAAACGGATGCAGGAGGCAAGCGTCTGATCTTTTACTTACACTCAGATAATTGTAAATCCAGTATAAATCCAATCGGATAGTTTTTTATTTATACGTTCCTCCCTATACATCTTTTGTTTTAGTGGACTGAAGATTTAACTCTTCAGGTCAGCTGGAGGTCAGTTGTGTACAATCTTTAGCACTGCAGTGAATAAACTGCTAACAAGCGGTATCCTGGGCGAGCTAATGATAAAGATGGTCCTCGCCAACCATTAGCAACAAGCACCACACACATGCTTGAGGAATGAGACCCTTTCTAAGGTAGGAATGAAAGGTGATGTTCAAACACCATAGGTCATCCGCTGATGAGCTCGTCACCTTTTGTAATAGAGGCAAGTGATTAAAAAAAAGAAACTTTCTCGTGACGTCGCTTTATCAGTGTGAGTATCAGTAATGCAGTCAGATGTGTTTTCTTTACATTGATACTAAGGTCTATATACCGTTTTCAGCCTGTGATGTTAAGGTCTTAAATGTAAAGCTTATCTTTGCATTGTCAGGCTACTCTTGAGTGTAAGGGCCCATTCACAACTCCACATAGAAGCCCAAAACAAACATTCCAGAGAAAACAGTCCCAGGCTTATAGAAGGTTAGTCTTTGCCTCAAGTCAGCTTTGCTTAAGGGTTTTTTTTTTTTTTTTTTTTTTTTTTTTTTTTTTTTTTTTTTTTTTTGGCTCTGTTTGCTTATTGTAAATCACAAGTGCTGCTCATGCCTCGAGGTCAGATTTACTTGGTCAGGTTCACTAAGGTAAGTAGGAGCTGTGTTAATAAGGTGGTGCCTATTTAAACAAGCATTTCCATCTATTCCAATTCTGCTTAATCCGAAAGAAATTCTTAATGGTTCTAGTGAGAGTTTTCACGATTCACCACGTGTCAAATTTTAATACCCTCTTGATAAATCTAGATGGTTATTGATCGATTTCAGGTTAAGTGTCCGTGTGTCATCCTTGATAGTACTTTGTCTTTTGAAACACGTGAACAAGATTACTCCGTCTGCGTACTTCCTTCACGTCTAATTCCACAACATTGTAACTGTAACTCTTCTGTTTTTATTTCACAAACCAAGTACCAGAACTTCCTCCATATGTCTCCTGTTCTCCATTATCTACACTGGCCTCCTGTTAAATACAAGATTCTACTTCTCACTTTTAAAGCTTGGTATCGCTCTGATTTGCTTCATGTTTACATCCCCAAGCCTACTCTCAGATCTTTATCTGTTTCCCCTCTTGTACCTTCTGTTCGTTTAGTCACTATGGGGGCCGTGGGCATTCAGCTGCTCCTCATCTTTGGAATTCTTTTTCCACAATTTAGAGAAAGTGACTGTCTGACCACTTTTAAATCATGTCTTAAAACCCATCTGTTTAGATAAGTCTAGGCGTTTTTAATGTTTTTCAGGTCAATGAAACGCAGTAAAGCATTAATCACATGGACCTAAAGGGCATTTCTGACATGCTGCCTGAAAGGCTTTGCCTTGCTCTCCGGCCATGACACTACGCCTTTCTGAGGTTTTGCTGAGATTTGTTTTGAAATGCAAGTTCAAATCCAGTATTTAAGATGCTATTTATAACACGGGTTGTACAACAGAACAGATCTTTCCTGGAGCAGATAAAAATATATACCAGTTGCATTATATTGGATAGAAGGTTCTCAATGCAAAAGAAGTAGAGTAGTGATGTGTCCTGTTAAACGCTACTTTGGTTTAACCTTTACCGAATACGGGCCAAGATATTTCTTAGCCTTCGCTGCTTTTCTTGGCTCAGGGCTTTATTCTGAAGGATATTGTTTTTTAGCTTACTAAAACACAGGCACCTGCTCCACTACTGAGCTCCCTGTTATTTTCACACGACTCTAAGCTACACATCCCCCCACTCCCACAGACAAAAATTGGCCAGACCAAACTTGCAAATTATGACTGGTATGTGCCGATTTTCTCCATAGGCTTTGGTGTCGACACGGTCCAAAGCTCTCGAAGATCTCGTGTTTTTGCGACGTTAGGATTTATATCCGTGCTCCGGTTATTAAAATCTTGCTGACCTTGACGTGGCAAATCAATTCTGCTCTAAACAGCTTGTCAAGTTTCATTCCCAAAGTAAACACAGGACGTTATGAAAACAAATGAACGCATTTTAGACCCTTGACTGGAACACTGGTGGGGAGGAAATGTTGCTTTCTCAATATGCTATGTAGCAGCTTTATTCTTTGAAATCAGTCTTACCATAAACCTTAACATGTTTGCAGTTTATTTAACTACTGATCTTGCTGGTAGCCCTACTGCATGGGGGTGGAGTGGGATGCATGTTTGCAAGACACTAAAACCCCTTTCTTTCAATCAATTACTAAGAGGACTTTCTCTTCTAATATTTACCATTGCTTCTTATTATATTTGCGGCCTTTGGGCACACCTGGTGCTTGTTGTTCTCTAAGTCAAGTAGCTATGCAATGCAGAATGAATTCTGAACATGTTTTTTAGTAAAATAAAGCATTTTTCTCTCAAACTGTATCACTTTCCATTCTCATGCAAACAGGGTACGTCTGATCTCTTTCTACAGGGATCTGGAACCAAAGTTTTAGGCCTTACCAAGTCTTAAATTCTAGTTCTAGGTTTTACATCATTTTAACCAGATCTTAAATTTGCGATGTCCATACAACGCTGCCTCTAACACTCATTGAAATGCTCTAGCAGCACTTTAGAATTTTTGTTTGTTTGTTTGTTTCGGTGCTGTTTTCGTTATTGGCGAAACTTGGCTTGAAAAACACGAGGGCTCGGTTAAGGTCAGTTGCCTACAACGTAGTTTTGTGTGTTTTCGAGGTCCTGGTACAGGTCTTGAATTTCAATCTTAACGGCGTTTAAATTGTCCTAAAAAGTCTTAAATTTGACTTTGTGAAACCTGCAGAAACCCCGTTCTAGCGATCATGCATCTCATTTGGTCAAGCAGGAGAAAGCAGATTGCAGAGGTTGGGAAAGGAAATTGAGTGGTTCCAAAGAACACCTATTATATTATTAATGCCAAACTAATTCTAGACATATTTAAATACATTTCTGGAGCAGTGAATCAAAACAAATAGATTTTGACATTCCGATAGTACTCTTGCCGAAGTGGGAGCTTGAGCCGGCTGTATGGACAGCTGAGGCTTTAATCACTTGGCTAATCCTGGAGTTACTATACTGTGACCCCTGAACGTAAGGTTAGGGGTCGGTGGCACTTCCCACAGGTCCTGTGATGCACTGGGGCAATAGGGTTGTCCCATTATGTGTAGTGCGACTAACCACAGCACTTTAAGTAGGAATCCAAAGTGCTGCCACCACACTGCGAGTAAACACACAGCTTAACTATCTGCATACTCGCAAGACGGCATGTGATTCTATTTATAGCCCTATTAATGATCATTAAGCTGTTGTCCAGATGTTCTGCTCGGCGATGTTTCATGTCTAGCAGGATTGAGTCAACCAGCTCGGCTTGGGTGCAGCGGTGCAAGCGTTCGAATTCCATGCGTGCTATAAAATGATTTCAAGTGCATTGGTGGAATTGTGTCCCTGCTCACAAGCTTCATTTATGCTTTGGCGTAAATCTGCATAAATAGCGATCTGAACATTAGTGAAGACCTCATCCAGTCGGACCGCAGCAAACATTCAGTAAAAAGCAGACACTCGTAGTAGGGAAGATGCGGGTCTGTGGTCTTGCTAGTGCATGCTGATGGGACTGTCAGAACTTCGAATACAAGAGGATTTATTTCACCACATTGCTACTAGGAGGCAAGAAATCAGAGAAGAGTGTTGAACCTGTCCTCCTGCTGTTGCTGTATGGACTTGGCAGTGTGGTGATATGTGGCCAGCTGGCCTTGCTTTTGGTTTTAGTGGTGGGAGAGGAATGGCTCCTCTGAGGATATGCACGTTTTCACTCCAAAAGAGAGTGGCTAGCAAAGATTGGAGAACCCAACATATTAGCTGGGTGGTCTCACAGCTCCACAATCTGCCTCAGACGTCTTTTTCCCCACTTTGATTCCGCGTCTTACTAATGGAGCTGGTTTTCGTAGTGGCACGCCGAGGTTATTCCCCTTCATGATGCGAGGGTTTTAGCGGGATCTATTCAGCTGGAAGGATTTGAAACCAGACGGGTCCAGAAAGTGTGGCAGGGGAGGTTTTGGAAAACATTTGGCAAAACGACAGTTGATCAACCAGTTAATGCAAACCAGACAGAAAGGTATTAGGGGTATAGAACCAAGAATTAGGTAAGAAAAATAGACACTCAAGCCCATTTGTTGAAAACTGGATGTTTAAATAAACTATTTTGGGGGAAAGTGTCCTTCTTTGTCCTGTTGTGACTTTCCTTTTCTCTCCTATTTCTTCAAGAATGTCAAAGGTATCGGTAAGACAATTCACCAATGTCTGTCTCTCGCAGAGTTTATAATTTCAGCTCTGTCTCCAGTACAGATCTCATTAATCTTCTGTAAACTAAGTAAGTTTTCTAGATTTAGCTGAACCCTCAACAGCAGCATTAGGAAACTTTTGTGCATTAGTGTCAAACAGTTTATCCAGGCTTTAGCGTTTTCTTAAGTACTACGGTAAACTTGCTTTAACGGTTTGCCGGTGGAAACAAAGAAAGCCTCCCTTGTGTTTTTGCTAGCTTCGGGATTTATCGTGTCTGGAATTTTGTCAGAATGCGATGTTTGTATTTTCTTTTTAATTGCAAGGATGAAAAATAATACAGAAAGATGTTTAACAGGATGGAGTCGCTTTCCATCTGCAGTTCCTGTGTCAATTTGCCTTATGGAAATGCTCTGGTCCATGAAGTCATGTATATAGTGGAGAGAATTCTGCCATCTCTAGTCGTTAACAAACAGGATATGAGATACGAATGATTCATTGGTGCAGTATTCCAGCATTAATCAGGGCTAAAACATGACTCTCATAAATCTTCTCTTTCCCCGATGCAATAAGCAAAGATGGCACAAACACTTTTGTTTATAGGGGGCTGGAAAATCTGACAAATGATGCAGCCTGCACTTGAACCTTCATAAGATGTAGTTTCCAGTGGTGAACAATAATAATAATGTAAATGGAAGTCATTATTAGACTTAAGCAGCTTTTTCACGTATCTGTAGGTTACTGAAGTATTTCCATTTGATAAGACTTTTACTTTCATATCACTACATTTTAAATATTGTTTTGATTGGCACTTGGTGGTATCTACTTATCACCAACATACAGTTCAGCAGCAGCCGGACATTTTGAGAGGAATAAACGATAGAAGACACTCCTGACTCAAACTTGCCATGAAACCTGTGGCCTTATTTGTGTGATATATAGGTATTTTTTTAAATAGTTGATAAGAAGGTTTTGGGCTCAGGATCATGCTCAGGTAAAACAGAGTTAACAGTGAAGTTCTTTTATCTTTTTTTGTTTTTTGGTGCGGGGGGTTAGGGGGGTTCTGACACTTCTTTTATTAAGTAAAGCTTTAGCCTCATCAATGGTCCACTTTTTTCTAATGACTTAATTGCCACGAGCCTGCATGTCTGAACAATTTTGGTGCCTGTGCTATTCATAATCGCCTAATGCTCAAGATAAGCCACAATTGAGTGGATGCTCAGAATTCCTGGGTTTCTGTATACCCCGTGGACTTGCTCATGAGTGTTTAGTACAGCAAAACAGGACAAAGATTTGTGTCATAGCCTGAGTCGACCCAGGCCTCAGTCAGTAATGCAGATTTGTAGATCTGTCTCTAGATGCCCTTAGGCACCTTGTCGTAACATGTCCAATCTGATCTGCGCCTCCTCGAGGACCACGGGAGATGGTTGGTAAAGATCGCACCAGCTGAATGATACTCATTGATATACAGTAAAAAAAAAACGGGCTTGTAGAAGAAAGGAACAGAAGTGAATTCCCTTTGTGTCCACCACTGCAACGAATTAGGAATCGAAATGGCTTGGAAACATGAGGCCAGTAGAACAACAGCCATTTATTCGACTATCTTCCGTATTTGCTAACTGCAATTTGTGCTTCCATTCCGTGCCGAGCATTTACGCGACGCGGCTTGATCTTTGCTCGAAAGAGAATGTGGTATTCATTGGAAACGCTTGTTAATTAGCCCAGTAAAATGTGCCCTATGCTGGAACTGAGTGCTTTCGGTGCAGCGCAGTGGGGAGAGGGTATCTAACCCTCTGCTCATACATATGCAAGTACATCTTGAAAAAGAAGTTTGGCTGAATGTCAGGGAGCACTACAAAAGATTGGAGCTTGACAAGAGCCGGAGCTCGTTGCCAGCCCGGAGGGTTACGGAGTGGAACGGAGGGGCTCAGCCTTGTTTACTAAGATCTAAAGCAGGCCACTAAAGCTCTGTTTGCATTTTATTCACTAACCCATCTGAAAGGTACATAGAAATCGCTCAAATTTTTTTTTTCCCCGCTTCGAACATTCTTGCTCCTTTCTTTTTTGACAGAAGAACACAACAGATATGCACGAGACACAAGAATATGGACTAATTGGATTAATAGAGTTTTGTTCCAGTGATTCAGGCTGTGTGGGCTTAGACTTCTCCCTGGAGATCTACTAGCAAATCTCTTCTTTGGCTAAACATCAGCAGGATTCTTTTGTTTGTTTCCCCTCTTTTCCACGTTGCTGGATGTGGAATAGGACACCTTAACTTGCTATAATGTGGATTGCTGATGCAGCTTCTGACTTCTGTGTAAAAAATAAATAAATAAATAAATAAAGCATTATGGTTGTTCCAATGGAGCCAGGAAAGAGAAACACACATCCTGAATGCAGCACATGTCTTAGATCCTTGTATGGAGCATAGCAGGCTGGACAATGGGGGGGTGGCAGGGGTTGATGGCAGTATAGGATCCCAAGGTCTCTTTACATACAGGACTTTCTTTCTATTGCTCTTTAAAGCTTTGTCAGTCCATCCTCTTTTCTCCTTTTCTGCCATTGTTAACTACCTTTGTTTTTTCGAAAGCCCAGTTAGCATGAAGGTGTCAGAAAAGTAGTTCCTCTGTCTTTACAGGATATGCTGGGTTAACTACTCGCCCAAAAACAATGCCCTGTACAGAAAGGTGGTGGCTTCTTTACTAAACTGGGGTGATTTAAAAAAATAAAAATAAATAAGAATACATTTTTAAAAAGAAGCGTTCCAATTTATTTTGTGGACAAAACTACATTCTACCAGTCACAAATTAAAAGTGCCCATTGTGCCCCCATTGGTGGTATTGCTGGAATTTGCACCTGTTGGGAGAACTGTGTGATCTTTCTCAGCCTTCTCGACCATGACTGCTCTACAGCTCTATTGGCATTCCGCAATAAAATGTGATCTGAGAGGTCAGCTGGGCATCTCGAAAGTCTATTTCTAGACACCTTTTTCCGCCTTAGAATACCTCCCATGTCTGATATCCGACGTCTGATGTAGTCGTAAAGATTCAAATCTAAATGACGTAATCTGTGAAATACCACAGTTCTGTTTTCGACTGGTCAGAAGGTGTTGAATTTTTATTACTCCATTTCTGACATCCCTGGTTTTTGGTGCCAGGTTTAAATTTGAGACTCACAGGGGCTTGTGTGGGTGATTTTACAAATAAAGGGATTTTTAATTTTTTTGCTAAATATACAGCGTTAAGGGAATGGTCATTTCTGTGTATAGCTCTGGAAATAATGTGCTACACAAGAAGTTTTTGTCGTTGAGAAAGTTACAATCGTGGGACCGTGTTGATTATTTTTAATTGTTTTTGAACAAGATTAAATTACCATTATTTTTCAACAGTCTGAAATCAACACGGTAGCTCTGACATTTTTGCTGTTTATTTTGGCTAATTGATCATTTACCAGTGTTTCTGCAGTTTTAAATTGTCTTAAATGTTTAAATCTACATTTTAGGTTTAAAGACTTACATTTGCTGTTCTTGATCTTTAATATTTTTAAGCTGTTTTAATTTTCATGTCCATGTAATTCTACTTGTAACGCTCGATAAAATGCTCATGCAGCACTTTTGGTCGTTTTTTTTCTTTGGTGTTTTAATACTTTCTTTTTCTCGTCCAAATATAATTCGCTGTATTACGACTATAAATGAGACCAAGAGCAATCAGCTTTCTGTTCTTGATGCGAAAACTTTCGGATTGTACCACAGACGTAAAACAGCTTTTATTTTTCAGCTACGTGAAGGAGTCCCTTTATGGAAGATTGGTAATGATTTGTATGGTGTGGAAGTAGAGCATTGTGGTGTGAGGGCAGAGTCATCCATCGTTATATAACAGAGGTAAATTTTTTGGGTACCAGTTTAGTGTCGGGCTGCTCGGCGTCTATCTTCACCTGGTCTCAGCGCTGCACACCGGAAAGTCACGTGACCACAGACGCCACATGTGCACTGCCTAAACTGGTCAAATTTTTTTTTTGTTAGCGGGTCGGAAAATCTTCAAACTGTTCTCAAATTTCTTAAATAGTATGCGTCCACACATGCGCTTATTTATTTCATAAAATGGCAACGTTTGCAATTATATAATCGCACGAGCTCGCATCACGATTGCGATACAGTTAATCGTGTAGCACTACTCAATACACAGGTTTGTACTGTCCAAAAAAATGTTCGGCTTCTTTCAAACCACAAAGGGTTAAAAGGGAATAAAGGAAAATGGTGTGCATCACTCTGACTCTGTCGTTCTAATCGGATTGCTTTTGTCTGTAAGTAAAAGTACACACACTAGAGTCCTTAACTGCAGCACAGCAGCTGCCGTCGTTCATATTCCGAGTGTGTGAGTGGTCCAGACTCGATCTCTTGTAACACCGGGGCCATAATGCCCTTTTTTTTTTCCCTACTGCTCTCTTCATAAACAGCTCCAGGTGCGAGCATTCAGGAAGGAGGAATGAACGGGGACCACTCGGCTCTCTGTACCTAGTCTGAGTATCTGCATTTCCATGCTTCCTTCAGGGAAAGGGTGTGCTTATAAACGCTATTAATAACTGGTGGAGCTGATAAAGCCGGAGTACTCCTGCCATTGTTGTTTAGTCAGTTGCTTGATGATAATTATTTCCTTTAAGAGAGAAGGAGAGCGCGGGTGCCAGATTAAAGCCTTTCCCACCCCTCGCGCCAATCACGACTTGCTAGCTTCATGCTGCTTTCACTGCTGGAGAAGCCCAAAATTACCCATTTAAAATAAGCCGCAGCCAATCAGGCCTCTTCTCCGCCCGGGTTCCTCTTCAAAACTGAAGTGTTTGCGTGCAGAAGGGCCGCGTGTGTCTGCGAGTTTACTGCGCATTCGCTTTAATCAAACTTTTATTTCAACTGGCAGGGTGCACCAGGCCACGTTCTCATTCGAATCCTTTACTGCACGAGAAACGCCACAACTTGACCATTATTAAAGGCTGCCACTTTTGCTCTGACCTTCTAATGCCCTTTTCAATATGTAGGTTTTTTTTTGTACATCACAGATATGTTTTATCTCTTGAATCCATGTTTGGATCATTTCGGTGATCCACTTTCATTTTTCCTTGACCTACAGTGCCCCTCTTTTTTGTATCTAGATTACGCTCCAACACTATACCCCATAGAACTGAATCTGCGGCCTCGCTGGCCTGATGTCGGCATGCTTTAAAGGATTATATTCATCCAGGCATTTGGGATGTCGTCGAGCCAAGAGGGCCTCTGTGCTTCGGGATTTAGCCTTTCTGCCTTGTTCTTGCCGTTCATTCGAGGGTCTGAGAGGATTAGAAGTGTGCTTCCGGCCACACCGCATTGTTCCTCCAGGAGAAAATGGAGGGCCTTTCAATGGTCTGAGGGGTTAATATGGTGACCCAGCAGGTGTAGCCGGAAACCGGGGAAAAAAAAATTTCTTTTATAAGAAAAAAGAGGGGGAGCAGATAAACGCATTCTTATAGTGCACACGAGCAAGCTTTAATGGTCCACTGGTTAATCCAAACGTGAATACATTGACCAGCTTGCTTTACATCTAGTGGTTTTCTGATCCTGTAAGGCTCAAGTCATGTTATAATGGGTTAATGAGCAAATCGTATGTACACACAATAATGGAAAAACTGCAAACTATTGCAATGTATTGCATTCTCTTAGTATGTTTGACACGTTTGAAATTAGACATGCTTTTAGGAGTGTGTGTGTGTATGTGTGTGTGTGTGTGTGTGTGTGTGAGAGAAAGAGTAAGACTTACTCTCGAGATTGTCCCAAGCAACCCCTTAACCTCGAACACAAAGGTCTACGGTTACAGCAGAGCAAGAGAGAGCTTTTAACATCATGGGCAATTTGGCCCCGAGTTCCTTGATCTTTACTCTTGCTGTCTTTCAGCCACAAAATACCCAAAGGACTTTGTGCCGCCTTCGTGGTTTAGTTTCTTTCGAGCGAGTGCTTCCTCTCCTAATGCCAGTACCCTATTAAAGCACAGCGTTTTTTTTTCAAAAGTGCCCCTATTTTCTCGATTTATTTTTATTGCACTCCAGTCAGAAAGTAGTCTTTCACAATGATCAAAGGGACCCCCTTTACTCTTCTGGGTCATCCTTAACCACAAAACTGCTTAAAACTCTGCAGCCATGTTTTTCCACTTTGAGTTCGTTTTTCCACCTGCGTCTCAGGTGGAGGCATGCAAAACTCAATCGCTTGTCATACAGGTTACAAACGTTTTTAAAGCCTTAAAGCAAGAACGTTGCCTCGGGCTTCACATTAGCACTTGCAAAAATGTTAGTTTGGGGGTTGGAAAAAAGTGGAATGAAAATGGAGGTAAGAAAGGAATTCATAGGGGAGAAGGAAACATGGTTGTTTTTAAAAAAATATATATACATATACATATATATATATATATATATATATATATATTCAAAATAAAGTATTACTCCTGTAAAAGTTAAGGATTGTTTGACCTCTTATGCCCCGTCTCTCTCTGTGAGTCATCTAGTCTTTTTCCTCTTGCAGAAAGCCTCAAGTTGTCTCCCTCTGTCTGTGTTTTAATTGAGCACCGAACGTGCATCCAGAGATCAGGTTCAGACTTTTGAACTTCCCATTAAATGCCACATGTTTCTCTCTGCACGAACAGGATCTCTCTCAAATAAACTCTAGAACTGATAGATTTTATTTACTCGGTTTGTACATGATTTGTTTACCAGGCAACAACACAATGTTGGATGCATAAAGCTTTTTTCTAACACATCTAGCATTTGGCTTCAGAGGTGCTTTATTCATTATTTGCTTTAAGTGTAGAACTTTCTACCCTTTTGGACTCCTGGATAGTAAGCCTTTCTGCATGCCATCGTTCATTGTTTTTGGCTTCTTAATGCATGCAAGGTGCTCATGTGGGTGGTGACAACAACTTGAACTCCCCATTTTGGGCATTCGACTCTCCTCCTCTTTACGTCCAGACAATTGCCCTTCCCCTTCACCAAAAAAAAAAAGGTTTTGTCTAGGGTATAGATTGAGATTGCAGTGGTGTTCTTGTGATTGAAAGGCCCTTATAACCACCCTGATGAACATCAGTGATAAGTGAAGGCCAGACAGGGCATATTGCCGATTCACAGGAAATGACTACTTTTTGTTTTTAGTTTAACACCAGGGACTGCTGGAATCAACACAGTTATCCAAAAACCTCAATTTTTTTTTTTTTATTGATAATTCTAAAAGAAAGAATGCAGCTAAGAATGTATAATTCATACGGCAAGTAATTGATTCTTTGCCATACAGGATGTTTCTTGTCTGACCTGTCATCGGGAATATATCGCATATCCCCCAAAGATGATTAGATTTCAGCTGTAATGTTGATAGAACTTGACGCATTCTTTCACATCCATCGCCTGTTCAATTAGTTTTCATGTTTGTGGGAAGTGACTCTATTGATCTTCATACGACTTGATGGCTTGTGTGTAGTTCTTTGATGGGATTAATCAGAAGAATGTAACGATCAGAACATCACGACCTCCCCTCCCGTACGTTAATGTTGGATCGGAATCGCGAGTCTTGGCATCTCGACATCTGCAAGTCTGTAGATATTTTTTAATTCATCACATGTGAGTTTGCAGTTAGAAGCAGGCAGCTTCTGCTAGCGTCTGTGTTTTCAGCTGTCATGCTGCATAGAAGCGTTTCAGGGCTGAGACGCAACGCACCGTAAACCCTATACGTAACCTTCAGTCCACCCCCACAGCTTCAGCTGTTTGTGTCGGGGCGGGGGAGTTGAAAAGAAGCCCCCATGACCTCCGATCCTAAGATGGGAACCCAGCAGGATAGTCCTATTTATATTTCATATAGGCTAGCTAAGCGCTAATGTGGCGTGTAAGCTTAACCGTCGCATCCATATTGTCTGTAGCTAAATCGGTGTGCTGGAGGATTTATCCGGTACGAGATCAAACAGGATGCAATTTATGGCGTTCGACATCTGGCTTTCAGATGTAACCTTGTGGTTTACACTATTAATCTAATAAGTAAATTCCCGGACTGCGAAAGGACCACTATTGGAAAGACCTGTAACCTTGCTCCTAGTGTGTCTGGGGTTGGGCAGGGGGACACAATGGAGTCCCAATTTTCAACCATTTACGTTCTGTTCCTTGCACTGTCTCCGCAGTGACACCCTCCAGATCTCATTCAAGCATAATGAATGAGAGTAATGAACCGAACAACCCTCTCAAGGTCCTTGCTGCACCTGCAACCCTCAGTCGAGGAGGAGAGTCTCTTGCAGGGTTAACTCTTGCCGGGATTGTCCACTCTATACCTCAGCCTTGTGTGTGTCTCTCTTCAATGACCTCCTGCAGGGACTTTAGGCTGTCCATAGACAGGATGAGTTCAAAGTGTCCACCCTTCTGTTTTACCAGGCTTTCTCTGCATTTGAAAGACTTTCTATAGCAGCAGCATTCAGCCTCTTATTGCATCAAGTTCCCAGGCTTGACTTAGTCTTTGGTTCTCATCAAAATTCCAGTAAGTAGTTTGCATTCCATAGCAGAGTTTTAAATACTGCGAAAAGCATGGTGAAGAATTCGTCCACGGATGAAAATGCTGCATGTGAGGTGGTCACTATTATCCCTGCCATCCTGAATAAAGGCCACTGAGCTGTTGGCCTCTGTCCTTTCACAAAAAAGTTTGGGGTCCCTTGGTGTGTGTGTGTTTGTGTGTGGGGAGGGTTCGGTGGCTTGTTTGAGGTTTAAGGTAGTCAAGTGGGAGTTTGAGAAGGACTGGGGTGGATCAAGGGATTACCCTTTGTGAATTTGCTTAACCCAATATGGGCTCTTTGCTTCCTCTTTTAGCTAAACTTAGAGCAGGGAGGTTCACATGTCCAAATGAAAATGGCTTTAATATCTTGCACAAGCGTACGAGAATTAGTTTTCCACCGGACATGCTTAGCTAGAACACATGATGGATGCATTTGTCTTCTGCATCTTGTCTCCTAGATGCAACTCTGTTCGATTACATGGAAGGAAAATGTGTTCAGGGGCATCAGACCCACGTCTCAAGCTTTTAAACCGTTAGCAAGAGGTTGAATGATGTTCTAAGTCATGTTTTGCCATCTGGTGGCTCCCAGCCTGCCTAGCTCTTAATCAATGCAGAATAAACCAGATTGAACATATTAGTGGCGGATGAAATGCGCAACCAGTCGCTAAAATTAGCAGACAAAAGGAGCACTAAAAAGAGCTTCAGCTTCCTTTACAAATGATGATGTTTGGTTTTGCCCACTGAAAGGATTGTGGTCTGTGAAGATTGATTAGTGTGTGTGTGTCACAGGGGTCCTACCAGACTGAAACTAATACCAGGGCAACAGGTGTGAATGCGGCTTTACAGAATGCTAATAGGTCACTTAGCAGCCTTTGTTTGCGTTTCCTCACTCCTGATGAACTTACTCGGATGTCGAGTCCACGCTGGAAAGCGGATTGGAGCCACGTACGGCCTTTCGGAGGTTTCAAAGCTTCCAAATCACAGCTTTTACACGAGATTAGAAGGAGTACCTGCTTGCTAATGTTGCACTTTAACATGGACAAGAATAAACCATTATCCATTATAGAATCTGCTGCTTTTTCTCAGAGTTCTGCACTGTCTAACAAGGGTTCTTGTGGGTTCTTGTAATGATTGATGGGTAAATGGAGTCATTAAAGCACTGTGAAAGGGAAAGCCTCTGATGTGGCACATTACATAGAGTCTTTAAGGGTTTTCCCTAAGGGACAAATCAAAGAACCTTAAAATTAAAATTGATCATGAAAATATATCACAATGCCTTTTTAATTTTCCTCTGCTAAACTTTTGCGTTTAAACAAGTATTTTGGAGCGAAGTGTATTATAACTTTCCGACCTACTTGTTACTGAGTAACAGTATGTTAGTTACCTCAGAAAAACTCCTCATGACTGAGTTTATTGCAATACTGACATGACATCATCAAATCTAATGGATGGAATGTCTGTGCAGCTGAAAAGCATTTAGTAGCAAGTTTCTTGCAGCAGGAAGTTTAGTTTTGATTTGCAAACAGCAAAGATTAACCCGAATTTGTATGCGTTTAGCAAGCAATTTGCATTCTATAGTCAAAAAGACTAGAATTGATTTTTCCAGCAAGTCCTTTCTGTTTGGTGTTTTCACGCTGATGGATTGTGAAAGCCAGGAATGTTGCCTGTGGTAAAGATTTATCACACCTAGGTGTGAGCGGTTCCAGAGACTATTTTAGTGTCCTGGCTCCTACTTGCACCTTGATTCCTCTGTTTGCTCTGTATTTCAGTGTGTGTTTAAGAACATAGAAGTCCAGATTTTCAGTTTGGAGTGTATAGTTGGTCATACTTGGTCCGAAGGCCCCCCTCCTCCCCTACCCTCCCCATATACACACCTCTCCACCTCTCCCTCCCTTTTGCCTTCCCTCACTCTCTTTCTCGCATACTCACACACTTTTACCCTCCACCCATCAACCCACCCCCTCTCTCTTTTTCTCTCTCCTTCTTTTTCTCTGTCTCTCTGTAATTCTCAGGTTACGGTGGCCAGAGTTTGCAGACATCTCTCTAGCATACACCCAACCCCACCACATCCCACCCCAACACCCTACACCTCTTTTTTTTTTTTTCCGCCCCCCTCTGCCTTGTGTCCTTGTCCCTGCCTACAGCCTGGGAAGAGCCACCCAGCGACCTCTCTGATTGGACCCGCTGGTTTGTCTCGACGCGGCTCGAGCGGTGTGAGCCGGAGGACGTGTTTCAACAGATGGTTAGGGTTTGGTGTGTGTCATCACATCGAAGAAAGGATTAGAGGAGGAAGGTTGTCCTCCAGGAGCTGTGTGGTCCCCACTTACAGCAGCGCAGCTTCAGACAGAGAGAGAGTGAGCGAGAGCAAAGTGAGGACGGCGAACGAGACTTTCTTCCGCTCTTGCATGTCAGGTACTTGGGCTCTCTTGTTTTATCTTGTTTCTCTTTTTCTTGATTAACAGCTGATGTATGTCTTGGATTTTTGTCTGTTTGTTTGCTTGCTTGTTTTTTTTTGTTTTTTTGTTTTAAAACAAATCCATCAATCCTGCCAGATTTCCATATATAACGCTTTAATTGAAAAAGAATTGTTAAATAAAATTATGTCTTGGATCAGTTCTCCAACTTCAGCACTACTTAACCAAATTCCAGATGGTCGGGACAGAACGAATCCTGCACATCAGTCATTTCCAAATCGTCGTCTTAAAAAAAACAACAAAAAAAAAAGAATGTGAAGAAGCTTCCGGACTGACTGTCAAAGCGGAGACATGCACTTGAGAAAGGAGGAGGGGGGGACAGCATGAGGAATTCGTGACTCGCTTCAGTTATTTAGCTCCATTGAGTCACAGAGAGTGAGAGAGTCGAGCATGAAGCAAGGGTACGCGGCCGCGAGCGCTATTTATGCGTGTCGCCGTGGGCCATGTGTAGGAGTGTAATGAAAACAGGCAGGTGCCCGGAATAAAGGCATAAAAGCGTAAAGCACCGGTGGACGACTTCAAGTTTATGGAGTCATAATCAGGCGTGCATGTGTCTTTCTGTCATACGTAAACTCTGAGCGCTAAATGCAGCTGACAAAACCACAAGCTTAAGGTCAGCGAGTTCAGCATGAGTCAATTCATTACTAATGATCAGCGTGGCACGGCAAGAGGATGTGAATTTAGTAGCTGCTAAGTTTATGGCTGTTACCTAAAACGACTGCAGTCAAATCTTTTTTGTTTTGTTTTTGTTTATTTAAATGACCAGAAATTTGCCTCATATTTTGTTCAATTTTTTTTTATTTTTTTTAAGGCTCTCATCTGAATTACTGCTTTCTACCACATTTGCTGATGCCATAAAGTAAAAATGATAACCAGAGCAAGACATGAATGTGGTTTATTTCTTTCTTTTGAATCTTTACTGTTTTATCTGTGCTCAGCCAGATGATATAAAATAAATCATATTCCGTGCCAGCTGTTCAGATCACTCCATAATGCACCCCCCCACACACACACACCCTTCAGGTCCCCTTGATAGATGTCCATTAGCAATCCGTACGTCATCAAATCTCGTTTATTTGAGCTTCGTCTTCGATACCGTAATCCCTGAGATACGAGATACCACCACCGTGTTTTTTTTTTTCCGCACTGATCCTTAAACAGTGCATGCAGCTGTTGCAGATCATATGTGATTCCTACGAAGGCTGCGCCAACGCAAATATTAGTCCTGCAGGATTTTTTGCTGTGCACGAAAGTTCGGATCGGGATCAGACGTGTATAAGGTGCAAGCGTGCATCCTGCGTTCCGATAGTCGTCTCTCAAGCAAAACCTTTATATTGTGAGGACGCAATTTTTTTTCTTATCTCCTCGTTCTTTTTTCATTCATGAACTCAAGCCTTTGTGTTGTATTCCCACCTCCTTTTTTTTTTTTTATTCTCCTGGGGAAGGCAAGGCGGCTGTTTGCCCACCGCTCCACTGCGCATAAGTAGTGCCGCAAAAGCGTTCTGTCAAACCCAATCCCCTCGTGCCAGATGCTGAACATCTGCGCCGCTGTCACCGTCTGCCACTCGGAGCGGTGCCGTTTTATTTATCCAAGGTTACCCTTAAGAGCTCCTCTAGGTGACTGGTTGATTCGAAGTGACTCTTACTACAGACCAGAGTGCGATGGAGTTCAGCTGAATCTTATTTAGTGCTTTATTTGAATGCAAATTGTCACTCCGTGTAGTCTTTCTTTAGGGCTCGCAACAGTTTTTCCCCCCATTGCGTGTGTTTGTGTTGAACATGGAAATTATTTAAAAGCTTTATTTATTTTTTTGCTCAATAGCCCCTGATAGGACTCGCTCAAAACTGTCCATGTGCTAGAATGCGACACTAAAGTGGAGTCTTCAATTTATTACATTTTTGAGATTTTGTTTTGCCAAATCAAGAACAGCGCACTTTTAAGAACGTAGGAAAAATCTATCGACCCCTTCAAGGTTATTTTTTTTTTGTCCCTCACTCAACTCTTGAAAGAATTTGAGGCATTGGTTTAGTTTGAATAATATTAAGAATTTTTTTTGCTTGTTTTTTTTTTTTTTCTTGACACGGTCAAGCTATAAAACAAGATATTTTAATTTCCATTAACACAAAAAAAAAAAAAAAATAGCCACACAGGATTCTTTAGCAATGGCCTCACCAATTACACCCCCACCCCCACCCCCCATCTTTCGTTCTATGTACAACCAATCCGACTGGTGAAGCCTGTAAGTAACTGGACGACTCGTCAAGTTTTTGGGTTTTAAATGTTGGATCATATTTGATTCGTGCACCTCTTTTGTTTAGAGAATCTCTATAAAACCTTATGGAAAAAGTTTCTGATGGACCCTCGAGCATCCCTAACCTAGTTTAAAAAAAAACGTCCTGCTTTGATCGTTTGACGTTTTTTTTTGGTTTTGTGAGGACGTTGATGAGTCAGGGAGCGGGCGCTGATCTGACAGAGGAAATCACGCTGCTCTCTCTCGAGTGGCTGTTTATCACTGCACTTAATAACAGCATCCTGCAGGAAGCCACGGTTTGAAGAGGAGGACCGGCTGTAATTGTAAGCACACAGCTTTTTTTTTTTTTTGTATGTCATTAATTCTTACTAAACTGGGGGGTTGTTATTTCATGGACCATGATGTTCATTCGTTGAAAGTTTTTGGAACGGAAGGAACTTAGGAAACGATGTCCGAATAAACAGATTTTGTCCAGGAAATCAATTTGAAGGTTTAAGGGGAAAGTGATCTGCAGCAGCCAATGGGATGCACAGATTCTAGGTGGAAGTGCGAGTAGAACTTCAGCCGTGAGCATGTTCTTCCCGACCACCTCACCTCCGTCGTGCATTAATCCGACAATCTGGTTTAGATTTGAAAAGAGAAAAAAAAGAGCTCCACATGCAATTAAGTGGCCGTCAGGACGGATCGGAACAAGGGCCATTCAAAAGGTAACCCAGCCGGGGAGCTGGCGCTTTCATCCCGCGCTCCTCTTAATAGAAGATAATGGAGAACGATTTGAGGTGGGGGGAAGGATAGGCAAACTCTGAGCTTTTCTATTAAAACACGGCTTGGGGTCCTTTTTTCTCTCCCCCTGTTGTACTTCACACATAAAGGCGAGGGGGGTCTGGTGCTTTGGACCAGAATTCTGTTTGATCAATCCTGCTGTATACGTCTACATTGGACATGCAACTTAAAACCTCAAGACTGGTTGTAAAGATTCTTGCAAGTGAATAAACAGAGTTCAAGCATGCATTTGTGCCCACTTTTTGACTGACTGACTCCATACACTAGGTGGCGGTATACATTTTAAACCGTAACTTGCTTTTCATCGGTAATCTCTGAAAGCATCAAATTATTTTATTTCAACTTTTAGACAGTACCGAATAAAGATGGACAAAAGAATTTTCATAGGTTTCTTGTTTTGTTACAATTGCATCCAATCAGCACCTTGACTGAGATTCACCTAGCCTAATTTATTTACCTGGTTAGCTCAGTTAGCGAGATGTTAGTTCAAGCTCCCTTGATGTGAACACCATTTCGCACCCAGACTGAGCAAAAGTACGAGGGGGGGCACCCATGAAGGTTTCCTTTTGATAGTCAAACGAACTGCCGCAGGGAAACTGAGCCGAGAGCAGAGTTTTCAGCCAAGTTTTGGGATCGGCGGTATTTATGCATGGCATGCTAAGCAGACTTGGCTTTCCACATCTCATGTTTGCTCTTCTGGCACCAAAACAATAAATGTGCACGGACGTTAGGCTGCGTGGCCCTTTCGAATAAATCATATGATTGAACAGATCATACACCTCACCCAGGAGTTGGAGAGGAGCTTCGGAACGCAGGTGCCAAAAAGCCTTTTCGTAGACGCGGCGAGCTAATAGAATTACAAATTATGCGATCGCAAACGTCGAGGAAAAGCCTCGCAAGTTCATACCGATTGTGGTGGAAAGAAGGGCCAAACTCAAAGGCGCAAATTATAGGCTCCGTCTCCGTCTTTCTCGCCCCGTCGTTCCCTTTTTTCTCTTTTTGACTCGCTCTCTTTATTTTTCTTTTTTCTCCCACTTTCTAGGTCTTTGTTTGTACACGTGAGGATACAGAAACAGGTCGAAAATCATACTCATGTTAACGACCACCATCTCTGCCGTCACGCGTGTTAGTAGTAGTAATAGTAATAGTAGCTCGGACTTGTGACAGATGAGCTCTGGGACGGCGGTTCTCCCAGTCCAGGTCTTTCTCTCACAATTTCCCACGACTCCTGTCTGCACACGTTCTACATTCTGGGAGTGCAGTGTTACGCAGAAGCTCCACGGCTGGAGGCTGCTGACAGACTTTTCACCCCTCCTCACCCGGGGCGCTGAGTGGAATTCCTGAAAGCTCCGCAATGCCCCAGAGAGTTTTGTAGGGTGGTAATGGTGTGCGTATGGGTGTTTTTCACTTTTCAATGCTGTTGAGCCGTAATGTGTTAAGTCAACATGTATGGAAAAAGTGGGCTGATGGTTCCGCTCCAAAAAACGCCACTAATGCGTTTCACTGCATCGGAGACCACTTTAGCGCTGGGACACTCTCTTTATAAGAAGGTATAGCTTCTCGTTTATGACACACAGACTTTATGTAATTTGTCGTTGGATGAAATCACCACGGTTTAAAAGTGGAACCAGGTGGAAAGTTTAAATCGTAGTTCTAAGCGTAATGAAGTTAGGTCAATAAACAGAGTAAAGTACAGGGACTACAGGCGGCAAAATTATAGCGGGTTTCTCCGTTTTTAACCACGTTCTATTATACGTTTTTCGCCGAAGACTCGCTGGCAGTCTCCAGTGGTCAGACCTGGTGTCTGTCTTGTATATATTTGCCGTTTTAAGCCCAATTCAATTACGCCAACCTCATTACAGTAGCACTCGTAGTCCGTTTTCCTTTCATAAACATGCGGTTTTGGCGTTATTATTCCAAACTTCACTGCAATCATTCAATCAAGTCAAAAAGCTCCCAAAGTCTCGATAACGTTAACCGCTTAGACAAGCGTGATGTGTTAACACAGCCTTACAATTCCTGAACAAGTGGCCTGGGAGGCATGTTCATTAATCATTAATGGGTCTGCACGGGTCATTATGTGTGTAAACCTCCGCGGTGGAGTCGTCGTGCCCAGCCACGGGCGTGAGTAATGAGCCTGTGAGGCACGGCAAAGTTCTGGAGATGTTAATGACTAGATTTTTAGTTCCACCTAAAGTATTGTGCTTTTTTTTTGTTTGTTTTGCAGAGCGTGTCTGAAGTTTTTCCCATGTTACTTGAACCATTATGAAATATAAGGATTATTGAAGTGGCAAAGTTGCTTCAGCTCAAACTCCAACCTTCAACTGAAAGCCCAGACAGTCATGGTTTATTTATGAAGAACAATTACGCGGGTGGAAACTGCTGTTTGATATCATCATCTTTGCGGCACGTCAAAGTCTCGTTGGACGCTTTTGACCCCAAAAAAAGACACCACAATGTGTAAAAAGTCTTCATTCGCCAGCGGTAGCGGGTAATTTTCAGAGCTGCGCAAGGAAACTAAAGTAGTGGTGGAATATTTGATGAGATTAGATGTTACTTTACATCGACATCTGGACCGAAATGTCATGTTTATGCTCAACTGTCTATATTTTCCTCAATGATTTATCTGTCGCGCACCGAGTTGGAACCGTTCGTCGGGTAAAATCTCTTTCGAGGGGAAAATATTCGGGACAGGAAAACTGTGTATTTATTATTATAACTTTTTATCCACCCAAACTGCCCCATAAATGATTTCTACTCTGCCTGTTATTCTGTAATTTGTCATACGCTTTTGATCAAAGGCTTTAAATCTTTTGACCAAGACCCTCTGCTGGTTTCATTGATTTTCCCTGCTTTATTCTTTCAGGATCTGTTTTTCTTATGCTTTTTTTTATTAACTTAGTGCTTATAAAAGAACCAGCATCCTGGAATTCATTTAAACATGGCACAACTCGACCTCCTGCCTAAGAGAGAGCAAGGAGAGCTCAGAAAGCTTTGCTTGAGCAGGAGCAATTTGAGCTTGAAAAGAAAAAACCCAAGAGGAACATCCAGTAGCTTTTACAAGATGGTTGCCAGACTTTAACTATTCTTTTTTTTCTTTGTTTTAATCCTACCTGGCAACCTGTTAAAGTGCATATTATACAGATGGGTAAGTCGCTGAGAAATGCAGGAGAAGGCTGGTAATTCTGCTCGACCCTGTACACTGCTTTAAAGGTGGCCTGGACTCTAAGACCTCCTTGAGGGGTGTTAATCACTTTGAAGACCTATTTGTATTTGATGTGTAACATTGTGTGCATTTACGATGCAAGTATACATTTTCATCTACTCACCTAAATGCTTTATGTCCATTTAGATGATTAACACGCGATCACATGACGCTATAATGCTAATAAATGCTATCGCAACACCTGATGCATTAATTGTTTATCGTTTATTTTTTCTAGAACATTACTTTCTTAAACATTACTTAGCGGACCCCCTGCAGTACCACAGAGGACCCTGTAGGGGTCACGGATCCCCGGTTGAGGACACATGCTTTAAGTAGAATATCTTTCCAAAGCCATGGGCATCCATTGCTTCTTTTCTGCTCCAACACCCTCTTCTCTTCTGGGCAGAATTTCCATAGATTTTCCAGTGTTTCCAGCTGCTGGGATTTGTGCCCATTCGAAACCTAAGAGCAGGTTATTTACCGATTGTCAGGCCCGAGGTGTGGCCTGTGTTCCAGTTAAACCCGAAAGGGCTTCAAATTTGATAAACCATGTCTTCTTGGAGCTTTTTTTGTGCAATATGACATCGTTATACTGGAACAAGTGCAGGCCTTTTAGTTTCCATGAAGAGAAAAATTTGCTTCCAGCGCTGTGGCAACAGTTTGGAGAAGATCCACAAATGGTTGTGATGATAAGGTGTCTAGATCATTTTGACCATCTAATGTGCAATGCAATGCAAAAAAAAAAAAAACGAGCTGAAAAGTACCACATATCTTGTACCAGTGTGGAACCGTTGCTGTGCTGCTCTGTGTCAGCTTGTGGAAATTCTGGCAATCGGGACCTCCATTCTGTGGTTAATAATGAATTATGGAATAGCATCAAACTCTCCAAGGTCACATTTTCCCTCTCTTCCCAGCCTGGGCTCTCAGACATGAAGACTAGCATAGACGACAAGGCTTATCGTGAGGATTAGCATGGGGTTTTGCTTGGGTTTAAGAGTGTGTAAGCGCTCTGTGACTCGTGGCTCCCGTACTGTCACATGGATACCAGGTGTTAGTTTCTGCTGCATAGATCATGGAGAGACACATTTATCCCCTGGTGCTCCTCAAGTTGAATGTGAACAAATGCTGTGCTGTTATTTGGTGGGTTGCACCGATCCTTTACTAGTACTTTATCAATTCAAATCATTCCTCAGATTAAGTTTGTAATTTTAATAATTTGGTAGGTTCCAGGTGCCTTGATGTGATTACTGGACTTTTAAAATGTCCAACATTATCAGCAGTGCGTCTCATTCTAAGCCTTGAAACCGGAGGAGCTTTTTGTGTGTTTTTTTAATAATTTTCCTCTTAGCAAATTCCTCTAGACACACACTCCATTCCCAGCAGACCACCTGGTGCCATAGTAAGCAACGCTTTGAAGTCTCAGAGTTGGATTAATTTAATCACATATTTACTAGCATTTTATAATTAATGAAAGGGCCCCTGCCAGGACAGTCTACTGTTTCAATCAGGGATTAGTTTTAGGCCCGTTCTCATTGATTCCTCTCGAATATTACACCGTGCCATTTCTCTAAACCGAATATCAGTGTGTTAAAATTGCTGACTGTAGTAAAATCTGAGCTTATTGTTCTCTAGGCCCCCATGCTGCTCAGCGGAACCAGTAAACACTAACAGTTTTAAGCTAAATATAGTCAGTTTTTCTATGATTTTTGGATGTGTCTAGATCAGACCTTCAAGCTTAAATATAATGCAAACGACTTTAAGAAAAGAGTCTTTCCTGGAATTTGATTAATGCTCCAAGCAGCTGGGTCAGACGTCACAGCCAGTTGAGAATTTGCTCTCTAGATATCAAGATTTCTACATAGTGCTACAGATCATATATTTTAAAGTTCACTCTAAGCTTGGCATACTGGCCTTTATTTAGTTTTGTTAAAAAAATAAATAAAAAAAAAGTCTCACTTACCTTATGCAAGTAAGAGAAAATGCTGGTGTTCTATCTTTCCAGCATGTGGAAAATGACTGACTGGGGCTCTCTCTGCAGAGGTGTGTGGTATGTCATTAGTGAAAGCCAGTGTGTCTGCTGTCTGTGTGTGTATGGCATTCTCTCCATAGTGATTAAGTCAAATGACCCAGCAAATCAAGAACAAAGTAAAACCACTTCAGTGGGGGCGGCACATTCCTCCTCTCACCACGCAATCAGCGCTTAAGCCCACCAGCAAAAAAAAAAAAAAGAACGCTCACAGAGCTCTGCTTTAGAAAACTGGTACATTTCAACACTCTATACGTCAGGTATCTAGATTGGAACCCTTCAAGGCTAGTGTGGTTTATAGGCCTTTTTCTTTGCTGGTTTAGATTGTGTTTGCACAGTAGAGTGGTCACAGAACCATCCTAAATTTGGACTGATTTCTTGCCCTTACTCTACAGTTTTTAATGGCTTTAACAATGTTTTCTCGTTCGCGTTTTTCAGATCAGCCATAGCGACCCAGGGCCGAGTGTGTGGACAGAGCACTCGTTGACTGAGGCTCTGTGTGCTTGCGGTGGGTTCTGGCCACAGGCCTGCCCGGCACAGTGGGATTTCACACACTGCGCTGCTCAGTGTGCACGTTCGCCACCACATCTTGGCCCATCGCGAAAATGTTTGCGAAACACAACTCTAGCCGTACTCCTGTTCTGCGGCTCGGCGGCCACCGCCGCTCTGGTGGGAATAATCAGCATACAGATGCATGCATGCATGCAGCCCTTTATACTCCTCTAAACACACACTCGCTTTTATATACACCTTCATTCCCCAGAAGACCGAGTCAGCACTTTCACTTGCTTGTATTTTTCAGTTCACTTGCCTTGACATTCTTTTCTACCTGTTCTTGTTTTAAAATGGGATGCAAAATGCATAGTTACTAAGCAAGTTTGATGGTACAACTGCTGTTTTCTTGGCAGTTTATGAATTGCCGTCTTTCGGGCTGCCCGCCATTGACGTTATCTTGGCGGTTCCAAAGTTCTTGACCCTGCTGTTTCTCGGGATCGGTGTTATCTTCTTCGAGCTTCAAGAACTTCTCAATGAACTATGACGATGAGTTCAAGCTCCTTTTTATTTATAATCCAGACTTTGTCAAAAGGTAATAAAAGGTGATTTTGATGTTAGCTTGTGGACGGCTACATCCAGATGTGTGGGAAGTGCGAGTTGCTTGGACGTGGCAGGATGAAACGATGCGGTTTGGTGCTGATTCTGCAAGTGATCCTGATGCTAGTTGGCTAGTTTTGCTATGGACCGCCAGTGCACAAAAAAAAGGAAACGTGTTGCACAAAAGGATTTTGATGGATGAAGTAAAACCCCAGATTCTGAATTGGTTGCATCAGTGTGTTGGTGCAAGCCAAAGGGAATAAAAGGGCCTGTTGTACAACTACACTAAGTAGGTGGTGAAAGAGGGATTTTCCTTACGGTAAATAGGGGAACTCGGAGCTTTTACATTTACATGTACTTTCAGAGTAATCCCATTATATCTGAATAATTCCATTTCATTGCATTGCGAGACCCTGTTCATTCCAAAAGGTGCGCAAGAAACCGCGCCAGTGTGAACGAATGTGGCTCGGATTATGAACATAGTGAGCGGGTTGTTTTCTGGCCCATTCCGTGATGATTGAGGATTTGCTTTTTTTTACTTAAACGCGTGGATTTTTCAGAAGCTAACGAGTTTTGGATACCCCAGGAATATATTGACATATTGTCTCACTTGTTTCGTCCTTTCCGACTTCTATTGGACATTTTCTGGCTCAAGTTTATGAGCTTCAGCCCCAGAACTTTCTTAGAAGGCACAATTATGAGGCATTCATCATTTCGGAAGGCAAGGTGGGGTCTGTCTGGGGCAAGAAACATTTATTTTTTATTTTTTTCCTCCCTCAAATGCAATTCATCTCAACTGATTCTTGAAGTTGGTTTTATGGTGTTGAGGGAGCACCACCTCAGATTTGTCATTTTGCCCTTTTATTTTTTTGGGTAAGCCAGAAATAATAGTTCTCCTTGGAAAAAAGTGTGTTCCCCATCAGGACACTCCTTGTATTCTCATCCTCAGTTGTATTACTCAGTGAACCCGGCTATGCATTACATACTTGAGACCCAGGGGACTGTGGGTTGGACCGGTTTGCCTACATTGTAGCTGCATCATCATTTCGGGCTGCGCCTGCCAAGACACTCTTTGCTATTGTCTCGTAAATCTGCATGTCCAAAAACACAGCTGCATTACTAAGCAGAAGCCTTCATTACTCGGTCTACCATTGTTTATACAAAGACGGACAGCAAAAAAAAGGAAGGGGGTTTTGCTTAATGATGGAAGTAAAGATTGTGGACAGCGGTGAAGGACTCTTGGGCTGTCTTTCCATTAATCTGAAAATTACCCCCATTTTGACCGGGGGCTCTTTTTGGCAGCTGTGCATCAGGCTGAAAGCTGACATAGTGGCCTTTTTGTTTTCCTCCTTTGAACCTTCAAGGCTATTTTCCCCCCTTCTCTTTATCCCCAATATTTTTCCCTGAGCTTTGCTCTGATTAATACAGAAGAGGTGAATTTACTGGGTCATTTGATCTAATCCCTCGAAAACAATAACTGCAGCTCTTTTTGCTGCTCAGCTGTGGTCTAGAAGAAAAAAAGCCCATGAAGCAGATTCCATACTTTGCATGACTGTCTAAAGTCTTGTTGTGGTTGTTTTTAATGAATAGTCCTAATCAGTTTGTTTGTAAATGTCTTAAATACACTTGGAAACTGCACTTGATTGAGAGTCCTCCATGTACTCGTCCATTTTGCATTTGTGTCCATCGTTCAGAACAGCACAGTCCAACAGATTCCTGACTGGCATATATTTATTACAGCCTTTGGAGTGCGTGTCTACTCCCTAAACCCTCTCCCCAGGCAAGCACAGCCGCCCGGCTTCGTCTCAAACATCCACCATTCTGTGTAGACGCTCTCCTGGAGCAGCGGCTTGTCCGAGAACAAAATAGCACTTGTTTGTTGGTCTACTTTAAAGCTCTGGCAACCGGTTGCACTTGTACCTTATACTGCAGCACGACCGCTTGCACAACGGTTTCTCGTGAGCCAGTGCAGGCTGCCAGTTTTTCAGCAGGAGGTTTCATCAATAAACATGAACGTTAAAATAGCAGCATGCCAGGCCTGAGCTATTTTGGCCAGGCTGAAATGGTGAAAGGCCAGCGGCAGTGGTCTGCTACTTTGTTTCTTTCTGCTCACGGGCGCCTGCACTCTCCCGAACGCTTCCGCGGCTGGCCAAAGCACTTTTCTTAAGTGGCAGGATAAGGACGGGACTCGTATCGGTACATGCCTTCGAGGAGCCTCGGACTATCACCAGGCTATTTTTGAGTAATGGGGTAATTAAAAGCCAAGCCGTAATTCGTGACCTTCCGAAGCTGAAAATAGAAGTGCTATTTCTTTTTGCAAAGCATTTTCTAAAATTGCAGTTCTCCGCTTTAATTTATGAGCGGATTGCAGAGTACTGGTGTGGTATTTCTGCAAATTGGCAGGAGGTTATGTAGGTGCTAAATCATAGGTTGAACATAAAACACATTTGGCAACACGTTGCACTTGACGTTTTCAGTGTAGGTGTACTAAGATGATTTCTTAGGGTTTTTTTGAACGAAGTACACAATGTACTCAAGTTAATGTAAAGATGCACTATGTAAAATATTACTCCGGTAAAAGTAAAAATGCTCCCTTTAAACTTTCACTTGTGTTAAAGTACAAAAGAATTTGCCTTTAAATGTACTTAAGTATCAATATATTATTGATTGATCATCTCTATAATGTTCTTATCATTTTGCTTTTCAATTTTCCTTTGCTTAATCAATTCAGTTTATGTGAAAAGACTGTTACACTTAGCACAACAATCTATTTATAGAATATATTAATGAGTCAAACACTGATTTAAAATCTATTAAAATTATAAAAAATCGCGGAAATGAGGTCACGGGTGTTGTGGCGAGATCGAGTCAGGAGTTTCTACCATCATTTATTCCTTAATGTTGTGCTTGCCAACATTTTCCAGAGCAATAGAAGTTAAAAACAGAGCGCACGCTCAACCCTGATTGGTGGCTTGACGCATTTTTTGACTAGTAAAGATTTTTATCCTCATAAATAAAGGAAAGACTGATTTCACTAAATGTAGTTGAGTAAATATTTAAATTCTACATTTCAAAGTCAGATAAAGTTCAAGTCACCTGAAATGGAAATACTTAAGTGAAGTCTTTTCTATTAAAGTTGGTCTGTGAATTCTGACAGTTCCGCGGGAGCTAAATCTAGCGAGTAGGTTGGGTGTGGAAGTGAGATCGCGTGGGTTGTTCTCCGAAACATTAGTTGCCGAACTTTTCAACATTTTTGGAGGCTGAGCTAGTGAAGTATTTTAAATTAAAGTTGGTCTGTGAATTCTGACAGTTCCGCGGGAGCTAAATCTAGCGAGTAGGTTGGGTGTGGAAGTGAGATCGCGTGGGTTGTTCTCCGAAACATTAGTTGCCGAACTTTTCAACATTTTTGGAGGCTGAGCTCGTCGAATGTCTTCCTGATCCCTCGTCAAATTCCAGTGATATTCTTCCGATCTTGAAGAAGCACGCGTGCCACTCAAAACACTCCGGACGACTCGTCAAACATCTCTGTGGCAGTTTTGCCCAGTTTCATGCAACATTTTACGTTTGCGCTTTGTTCTAACTTTCTGTCCGTGATGAAATCGCAGATGTGGTAACGCACGTGTTCAGGATTAGTCTCTGGATAAGTGCGTCTGCCAAACGTTGTAAATAAAAAATGGAATCCCAGGAATTCTGGGTGCATTTTCCTTTATCTTTTCTCTTCAAAATTCTTCCTCATGTCATCGCTTCAGCACTTTTTTTTCAGCCCTGGATTTCAGTAAAGTTCATGTCAAATGTGCTGAATAGAACAAATTGCCCTGGATGTAGGCATGTGTGTCAAATCCACTGTCTGAACCCTGCTACCCGTCCACCAGGGGTTTGTCCAAATATCTCCAGTGTTTGCACAGCACTGCTGCGAGAGTACTTGGCTTGTTGGCCCTCACGCTGCCTGTCACAAACCCTCGCTGTCTTTTCAGCAGCCGTGATTCACTACTCAAGCGCGGTTTAATTCTACGTGACAGTGTGCTTTTTTTTTTTTTTTGTTAAATGCAATCCCTGATTTGTTAAATAACAAAAAAGGGATCTTTCGCACACTTTTCCTATTTCTTTTCCTAAATGAACGAATCTTTTTGAGTCATTTTCCCGTGTGACGCACTGCACAGCATATATGCGATTTACATGATGAAAGAACAAGAGACTAAATTACTCGATTGTATTTCTGCACGTAACCTCCGGAAATTTTGAGATGCTTTGCTCAATGGTATCCTGTAGAAAATGAACGAATCACTCTTTAAAACGACTCGCTCTTCTGAGTCACATTAAAGACTCATTCATACCGAACGACTCCTAGGAAAGTGTTCTTCATTGGAAAGATTTGTGTACAGTAACCGTGAAGGCTCAGGTGCACATTTGTTTCTGTCCTATTTGTTTCAGCTCATTGATTCCAGACAGTGATCAGCCTTCGAGCGCACTAGCGCCCCTGGAGATCCGTGCAGTAATGAATGAAATTTCATGGTCAAGTGTGAGCATCAGTCATGTGCACTCTTTTGTCTCATCTTGGTCTAATTAGGTTAGAATGGATTCAAAGCTTTCCAGTTAGTTTGAAAGCATATCCTGACGCATGTGTAACACCGTTTCCCAAGGCGCTAAAAACGCCCAGAGCGGTGAAATGTGGCCGACGGGACTGCGTTTTTCATCTTCAGTGATGCATAGCGTTACCCCCCCTGCCTACACACACACACACACACACACACACGTCCACCCACCCACAGTAGAGAGGTTAATGTAGCGGAACCTCCGCCTCCGTGTCAACCCTCTCCTCCGCTCTCCTGGGACCCTCATTCCCCACCAGCCATCCTGCAGGGGTCATCACACCCAGATCATGATTGACACCTCCGCGGTAAATCCTGATTGGCTTCATGCCGCCGTCCCCGGCCAGTGGGAAAGCTTCTGTGAATGGATCTCAGTGGGGCAGACGGGGCGAGAAAGAAAGAAAGAAAGAGAGAAGCTCAGAGAGAATACTCGTTCGTCAACACGCACAGGAAGCCAGCGTGCTGCCCTCAGGTCTCTCCGGTTTTTAGTTGCGTGTGTGCAAGGGCAGAAAATTGGTGAAAGCAGGATAAGCACTTTTTGCAGGTAGGATTTAAAAGATTATATCAAGTTTTGACTTGTGTACCCGCTAACAGCCAGTAGTTTGGAGTCGGATCGTCTCGATGAAAGATGATGTCGCAGCTAATACTCGCAAACGCATCGTGGAACCCATTTATCATGATCTTATGCTGAAAACTTGAAGCGGTGAATTCGATGCGACAGATGTTCCTGTAAAATCGCTGCTGCTTTTGGTTCGCGGATCCCGAATATAACGAGATGACATTAAGTTTAAGAGCCTCTGTAAATGATTTATCAGGTGTGAGCGCGTTTAAATATTTAGCCACATATCTGGAACAGTCATTTAGGGATTTTTTTCGGTCTCAGCCTTTAAGGCTTATTCCATTTCTCTCAGCCAAAGTAACATTTGCCTTTGACCACAATTTTCCACAAGTTTTTATACACATTAAATGCGCATATGTTATGACACGCTGTTTCTTCTTTTTTTTTTCCTATCTTTTAGGTTTGCTTGTAAAAAGATCCAGATTGCTGCAACAGTGTCATCCCGTCTCTGTTTTCCATCATGAAGCCTGCGTGCCTGGCATGGCTGTTGGCCTTTGCCCTGGCTGCTCCGCTGTCCTGCTCGGCCTCCACCACACGGAGTCAGAGCCTGCGGGGCCGAGTGCAGCGCGACCGACGCAACATACGCCCCAACATCATCCTCATCATGACCGACGACCAAGACGTAGAGCTGGGTGAGCGCATTTCCTCCAGGAAGTTTGAGCAAAAAAACTTTTTTTGCAGTTTAAAGGGACAGACTTCTTTACAGTAAATGACGTGATCCCCTGTTGATCAGTGTATAATGTAGGGCTGCAGCTATCAATTATTTAAGTAAACGAGTGTTCTGTCGATCGCTCCATCGATTAACCGAGTAATCGGCAGGAGATCTTCCACTCCATATAATATATTCTGACTGTTACCACAAACTTGGACACCCACAATTGTATTTGGGTTTAAATGGGACAATGTCTTTGAGTTCTCTAACGTTAAATGTTCCATTTAGTTGTCCAACAAGACCCAAACCTTTTCCACTATAACGATGGCCCTGTGCACAAAGCCCAGCTCTATGAAATATGGTTTACAAAGGTTGGAGTGAAAGATCTCATTCTATAGAGCTCCAACCCTATTGAACACCTTTGGGATGATATGAAATGCTGATTGCACCCCAGGCCTCCTCACCTCACCGACATCAGCACCAGACTTTACTAAAGACCTTGTAGCTAAATGAACACAAATCCTCACAAGCACAATGCAAAATCTATTCGATTTATATGTGATTGTAACAGAAAACGTGGACTCGGGAATGGGATGTTTAAAAAGCACAACAGAATTTGGAATGATTTTTAAAAGATTTTGTGAAGAATTTTAGGGGTTACAGGTTACAGGCATTTAGGAAAACCTGATGTTCATGAGGCAGTTCATTAATGAAAGTTGGAGTTTATCTTGAAATCTTGTTAAAATCCCTAAGCTGAACTGCTTTTGATTTACCTGCTTCACTTGGGAAGTGCTCCTTTTTGCCACGGCAATGCTTATACTACTTCCATGCTAATTCATTCAGTTTGTGTGCATGTAAACCGAGATTTCCCACATAGTGTCGAGTTTAGCGAGAAGATAAACAGTTTCCCTGAAAATTGGCAAACGCGTACTGATCCCGAGCCATGAAACTCCACAGTTATGACTCAAAGTCGGAAGATTAATCTAAAATACAATTATAGAGAGCTATGTTTTACCGCTTTGTCCTTTAACAACTAAACACACTTGTGTTTCTTTGAGTTATTCATTACTAACCTGAGTCAGCCCGGAAAAAACGCATCGGAGTGTTTGTACCGAGTGTGACTCAGCAGTCGAGCTGTACTCTGGTTTGTGCCAACACACATCTACAGTGTGTCAGAGACGATCTGGGAACTGAACTGTTGTCATTTTGACAATATAGCACTTAGCAAAGCTCGCTCTCGACGTGACCCCTTCCAGGAATTTTCAACCTTCCAACTGGAAACGCGCTTGTGTAAGAACCTGATCACATGGCCTGACAATAAGAGCTGCTTCTCCATCGTCTTCTTCCAGGCTCGTTGCAGGTGATGAACAAAACCCGGCGAATCATGGAGGAAGGCGGCACAGCGTTCACAAATGCCTTCGTGACGACGCCCATGTGCTGCCCGTCTCGTTCCTCCATGCTGACAGGAAAGTACGTTCACAACCACAACACGTACACCAACAATGAGAACTGCTCCTCGCCGTCATGGCAGGCCCAGCACGAGCCTCGCTCTTTCGCTGTCTACCTCAACAACACGGGCTACAGGACAGGTACGAAAAATCCCCTTCATACACTTTAATTTTGAAAATGCTGACCATGAATACCTAGAGAATCTCTGCCATAATGTGAACAACAATGTGCATAGTTTTTGTAATGCATTTGTATACAATTACTAAGGGTGCAACGATATACAAAAATCACGTTTCGTTACACGCAAACGAATTGATATCGCCAGCTTTGGCTATGGCCGGAAACTGTAGCGATTTCACGCATGTGCAAAACAACGCACTACAAATCATATTTAGGCGCGCTACAAATCCAACCAAAAGCCCTTTACAGAAATGGTTAGGTACGAATACGTGTACCGTTACACCCCTAATAATTAATAAAACATCATCTCTGACCACAGTTTGGATCATTGGTTTATATGAACACATTACCGTTTCTATAGCAACAGCACATTCACAGGCAGTTTGTTATATATTTAAATGTGTTATGAAGGTGTAACTTTCTGTCGAATGTTAACATGACGTGTATGGACGGAGTCTCCAGTTTCAGCGTTTTGTAACATATTTAGTAGACAAGAAACTCTTACGGGCGCGACTGTACGTCGGTTTATTTCAGAGAATCTTTGGGTAGGTTATATGAAGATATTAAAAGGAATCAAAAGCTGGTTATCAAAGATAAATGTATATCAATCTGTTTCTAAAGCCGAAGCCTTGTTTCAGGCTGGAAAAAAAAAAAGCGTTTTGTTTGAAAAGATTAAATCCCAGTGACGTGTTGGTTAGCATTCATCCCAAAAGACACATTTCACATACACCTCGTACCTTGGGTGCAAAAGGAAAACCTTGGCCATGCACCCAGTGACCCGTCTCTAAGTGAAACCACACCACGAGTGAAATGCAACGTTTAAATCTAGTAATGATGAATGCTAGACTGCAATTAAGTCTCCACGCTGGCTGGCTGCTTGCCCAGTGTTTGGGAGATGAGCAATGAGCTGAAGACTGATGGACAATATAAGCACACTTTTAAAATAAATAAATAAATAACTCATCATTTATATTGGATCGCATTCAAACGGACGCGTTGTGAAATGGAGCTCTCCATAACCACTGTTTCTGTTGAACCTGTAGGAAGACGTCTGAAACGTTTAATCTAGTAAGTAGCAAAAGCTTGCACAGTAATGATAGTTTTGGTGTTTGACGGCATGCGCCTTCTGGTTTTTCCTCGCAGCTTTCTTCGGGAAGTACCTCAACGAGTACAACGGCAGCTACATTCCTCCTGGGTGGCGCGAGTGGGTGGGGCTGATCAAAAATTCCCGCTTCTATAATTACACGGTCTGTCGGAACGGCTACAAGGAGAAGCACGGTGCGGACTACGCCAAGGTATGTGCTCGACGGTTTCAGTTCGCGGCTACGTCGCAGTCACGTTGCATGGATTCGTAATCCCATCACCCCCGTTTGTTTTTACTCCATGCCCAATTGTATGGTCTGTTCTGGGGCTAATTGCAGGGTTTCGTTTGCTCGCAATCCCAGGTTGATCTAAACCCCCTTGGAATCTGATTAAATTAAAGGGAATGTTCTGAGCTGTTGCGGCGTCTCCTGGTTTGTGCGACACCGTCTCATGTGATCAAACATTCTCCGGCTAAATCTCGGCGTGGAAATGGCCTGGGGCACAGATTTACTGTTTTGTTTTTTTTTTCTTTTTTGAATCATACACAATAATGTCACCATTTTCATGATAGCGAAGCACATAAGGAGTTGACTTGAGGAATGTTTTCAGAGCGAGCTGTCAGGAACAGATCTCCCCAAACCCATTATTTACCAATGTTTTCCAAACTAGTACAGTTTTCCCTGTGTGGAATTTAAGCTGAGGTTTCTTGGTTTCAGCTTTATAAGCATGTCTGATGGATAAATACATGTTTGGCCTGCTGCTCGGATGGCAACGACTCGCTTGTTTAGTTAGACCAAGGTGCTAAGCTGCAAGGTGGCTGAAGCCGGAGGTTCTGGAGCTCTGGAGAACATTTAGTTAGTTTAGAGGTTCCAGGGAATTTGTATCAGTGTAGATGTCCGTACTTCACAGGGGCAGCTGGGATATCGCATCTCTCTGCTTTTTTTTATTTATTAAACAGACTTGCTTTAAAATTGACCTTTGGACAAACCATGTCAACCACAATTTGTCGAAACACGTTGTTTTTGAGTGAACCTTTTCCTGTCAGATAAGGCTAATTTGCTTGACAAACTCAAATCCAGTAAATTGCTGGCATGCTTTCTGAGATTGATGAGTTAGACCTAGTGTTCACACGCTCCGTAGACGAGCCACGCAATATTTATGTCTGGTTCGCATCCTGTCCAGAGATGCATTACTCAAGTCTAATTCATCAAAGAAATCCAAAAGCGAGTCAGAAGGCACAAAGATGTCATCAAAACATAACTCTTGGTGCGAATCGTTTGTGTAAATCAGTTGCTGTAAATCCTGGCCCACGGGGATGCTGCAGCTGAGCCGAAAACTATACAAATTATTATTTTTTAACACATTTCTGTGGTGAAGTGAGGAAAGGCGTTTAACAGGCGTTTAGGTAACTCCCAGACCAGCAGTTGTTTGTGCTAGCAAGGGCCCATGTGGCTGGAGTACAAGGTCTAAACCTTAGCAAAAGCACACTGGGGTCTCCTCAACCTTTAAAGACCTCATAGACATTCCAATTTTAGCCTAAACACTAGGAGAAAAAGACCTCACTGTGGTGAAAAGACCATGCTAGCAGGAAGCCTCGACCCCCACCTCACACCACCGACTGTTGGTGTTAACAGCGGTGTCATGTTCAATTATGTGCTGCAGCATCACACTGTGTCCCCCCCTGAGCCAACACACTTGGCTTGAAGCTACCAGGTCTTGTTACCGTTCGAAGCAATGCGGTTCATTCATTCAGAAGTTCGACTTCATGTTTATTTATTTACTTTTTTTAAGCAGTCGTAATTAAGGTGGAAAGGGGCGGAAACTTTGTCAACTTTCTATGGGAATTTTGGAAATATTAAAAACTTGTGAAAATTGGGGAAATGTATATAAACTGTACCATATACGAACATATTTACAATTTGTTTGATCATAAGCTGACATGCATGAAACTATAACAGATTTTTCTTTTTATATACAGTTTTCGACTTGTTAGTATAATTTTGTTGCACAAATGCTTACACACAGTACAAGGATGTTTTAAACGTAAATTTGTGTACTATTAATGTAATTTACGTGAACAATCTCCAAGATGGATATTTTTGTGACATTATTTTGTGTGCAGGATCCAAGAAATTATTGTTCTGTAGGGGGTGTGGCCTCAATAACCCAGTAGTAAGTGTGCAGGTAGAAATTCAACGAAATCGCATCAAATCTGGTTGTTTTAACCAAATTATCCTGCAAGATGTTTTTTTTTTTTCCAACTGCATTTAAGTTCCCTGTTATAGGCCAATCTGCACTCGTGTAAATTCCCAATAATTCCCATGGAAAGTTTCCAGTCTTAAAAGATTCCATGAATCTGCAAACCCTAATCGTAACGGTTACAACTTGCTTCCCGAATAATGTCCACTTTCTAATGTGTATGTCTTTCGCTCCTCCCAGGACTACTTCACCGATCTGATCACCAACGATAGCGTCAACTTCTTCCGCATGTCCAAGCGCATGTACCCGCATCGGCCGGTTATGATGGTGATCAGTCACGCGGCACCCCACGGTCCAGAGGATTCGGCGCCCCAGTTCGCAGAGTTCTTCCCCAACGCCTCGCAGCACATGTGAGTCCAAAGCGTTGTGGGACGACCTGTTACTGAACACCACTGAACCCTGTGTCCTGTCTTTCTAAATGCGTGTCCTGTCTCCTGAAATAAGCAGTCTTCCTGGCAAAGGTTTTGTTGAGTCTAGGTATTTTTAATGTTTCGAACATTTTTATGGTAGCAGATTATGTCCAAGACAAAAGCCAGTGTTTATGGGGAACAGTAAAATAAGCTGAATGGGTTTTATTCTCATTTAAAAATCGATGATTTGGAGATAAAAAATTATGAACGTTTTTTTTTATGCGTGTTATATCGCTCATTTTTTTTAAAGGAGACGTTGAAATAAAATGGACGACTAGAAGTGAAATGCTGCCCTAGCAAATAACTTTACCACTATGAACTAGTGCTGATTTATAACGCATGCATACTTTTGGCACTCGGGTGCAGGACGAGCAGAGAAGATATTTTATATCGCGCCGCTCTAGTGCCAAGCCTGCAATCGGCTTGCGGCTCTATCGTCAGAACCGATATACTTCTTTTCTTTTTTTTTTTTTTTTTGTCTGAGATCTTTTTCTTGCATCTAGAGTCATGGAAGCAGGCCTGCTTAGTCATAGATGTAAGAATCCAAACACTTCTCCTGACCCTATAAGGACAGGATCGGCTATTTAGCATTGTTTGCACTGTTTGTTTACCCTACTATTTCACCTTCAACTCTGGCAGGACCGCCCGACCCTGGGCACATCAATCAGTCCATCCATTCACCATGTGCCTTCTGGGGTGTGTGGAATGCATTGTTTCTTTCCCAAATGCTCTTTCGTGGGGTTATGTTAATATATTTTTAGCATGAGCTCATGATCAGGAAAGGATAAAGGGAGGCCCCTAGGTTTGCTGTGACTGGCATATTTTTGTGTTGCTGAGAATTGTGCCAACGGATCGAGGAGGCAGATGGCAGGCAAAGTGAAACACTTAAGAAGAACAAATGTGCTGCCATTCGACCGCTCAAATCCACGACGAGTCAACTCGACTTGACAAGCGTCCGCCGCTTTTTCAGTGCAGAATATAAATTATCGTATTATAAATTCGTCCATCAAGAGTTCGGAATGGAAAGAAGCGTGCCAAGCAAAGCTGCAGCTCCCCTTGCGCCAGATACGGCCGAAAAGCTTTGCAAGCATGTGCATATTTCACTGGCTTGGTAACCAGAACACTACCTAATCTGAAATGCCTCGTGGCCTGGGTCCAGCTGGAAAGCAAATACAAGGGCTTGTTGATCTCATTAGCAAAATAGTTTTTGAATGAATCGTGTCGTGCACTTTAACATTTATGGCGTCCTTCAGACGCCCTCATCCAGAGAAACTTACAGAGAGCAGTTGAGGGTTAAGGGCCTTGCTCAAGGGCCCAACAGTAGCATTTTGGTGGTGCTGTGGTTTGAACTTGTCACCTTCCGATCCAGAGGTCAGTGTCTTAATCGCTAAGCTACCAGCTCTTGCCATATATATGAGACTAAATACTTAACCTTTCATCAAGTGGGTTTGCTGTTTGTATACATATGTAAGGTGTCACCTAACAGGCCTTCAGTGTTGGACAAAGTGCATAAACCATGTTCTTGAGTAAAAGTAGAGATACACTCGGTTTGCTGTATCACTATGGTAAAAGTGCTCTCTTTAAACTTTCACTTGAGAACAAGTACAACAGTAGTTGCCTTTAAAAGTACTTAAGTATCCAAAGTACAGCTAAAATGTTCCTGTTATCGTTTTTATCACAAGAAACTTTGCAACTCGGTGTCTGTGAATAGACTCTGGTACTTTTAGCACAGCGATCTATTAATACATTTAAATGATTATGAGCCCAAAACCTTATTTTGTAACTATTTAGAAAAAAATCGCGATTTAGAAAAAAATGTTGCGACGAGTTCAAGTCAGGAGTTTCTTCCATCATTTCTTCATCTCAAAATGTTCTGCTTGCTGTTGAAATGACGCTGAACTGCACGTTGATGCTAATTAGATAAAACCAAGCGGCAAAACAAGTTCAAAAGGGAGCACGCGCTCGACCATGATTGGTGGCTTGCTGCCTGATTGACCAATTTTTTATCCGCTCAAATAAAAAGGAAAGTATTTGACTAAAATGTAGTGCAGTTAAAGTAAAAGTCTCCCCAAATGGAGATAAAGTACAGATACATGAAAAAAAGCCTAAGTACAGTAGCAAATTACATTTACTGTGTTACTGTCCACCACCACAGGCCTCGTGACAAATGTATCATTTAAGTGGATTAAAAATGTTCTTTGATTAGTTAAGGGTCCTTTACTGCTTAAACAGACTCCCAAAGGCTATTTAGTTAGAAACATTTCTTGTACAGTATCCTATAAACCAAAGGTCATCAAGGTCCTCCATGGTGGAGGTGCTAAACCTGACCACACAAACAACCCTGTGACTTGTTGAATCCCGTTTCTTTTTTCTTTTTTTTTATTAAAATGTTTTTGCTCCCCCACTTGTTTGCCCACATTTATTTCCCCACTTGGACTTGGAACTGTTCACAAACCTTACTTTCAGTGCCTGAGCCTGCAGGGCTGTTAATTTTCTTAAGCACATGCCAACCCTCAAACAATTTCTCCTTTCCAAGACAGCCAAGGACTCGCCGCTCAACTTGGAGCAGAGATCGATCCCCAAAAAAAAAAAAACGCAGGGAGAATGAATCAATTTTTATGAGCAAACCGGTGATGCATTAGTGATGTCTACAATTTACCCACCACACTCACGGGCAGTGTTCACCTGTGAAACGCTGCATTTTAAAACGTTTATATATTCCACGCTTTTTCAGAACGCCAAGTTACAACTACGCTCCTAACATGGACAAGCACTGGATCATGCAGTACACAGGCCCCATGAAGCCCATCCACATGGAGTTCACCAACTTCCTTCAGAGGAAACGGCTGCAGACCCTGATGTCTGTCGACGACTCTGTGGAAAAGGTAATTCTTAAGCATTTTTAATGTGTATTAATGAAAATGCTTGGCAGCAGAGGTGGAAAGAGTAATAAATTGTTCTACTGAAGTAAAAGTACCCTTACAACAATGATAGTTTACATATGGACACGTTTCTGGTCTGAAAATTGATAAAAAAATTATAAAAACAATTATTGATATTATTATTATAATTTTTTTTACAGTGTGGGAAGGGGGGGGATTTTAATATAAATCTCAAACTAGAAATACAATAAAAAAACACTACAGTCCATAACGAGTTTTATTAAAAAAAAAAAATAATAATAAAATCACCTGTTATAATGTCATTTATGATGATGAGAAGAATCACAATTGCAGAATTCAGACGGTTATTATATAATAAACTCAGTAACGGATATGATTTTGAAAATGTAGTTATGTACAATACTTTAAACAAAACTTAATTAAAAGTAAAATTACAGATTTTATAAAGTAGAAGTACACAAAAAAAACTACGCAATTATCGTGAATGTAAATCCGTTTGGCAGACACACAAAAAGACGAAAACTGTCTTTATCTTCAGATTTACAACACACTAGTGGACACAGGAGAGCTGGACAACACCTACATCATCTACACGGCAGACCATGGTTACCACATTGGACAGTTTGGCCTGGTCAAGGGGAAGTCCATGCCGTATGACTTTGATATAAGAGTCCCGTTCTTTGTAAGAGGGCCAAATGTGGAACCTGGAACCAGGTATAGTGAATTAGATCAAATTCTGGACCACATGAAATCTGCAGTATAGTAAGTTAGCAGCGTTTTTTTTTTAACATCTCGTTCTGGGTTTTCTGCAGGAATAATCAACTTGTTTTAAACATCGATCTGGCGCCTACGATCCTGGACATCGCCGGTCTGGATACTCCTTCCGATATGGACGGCAAGTCAATCATGAAGCTTCTGGAGCAGGAAAAAACTAACAATAGGTATGTGTTGTATAAAGCGTCGAAGCTTCTGCACCGGTTGCTTATGTTAAATCGATTATGTGAATACTTCAGCAATATGTTCAGTTTTAAGAAAAATGTTCTGGAGCGATGTGTATGGCATCATTTCCACACGAGTTCTCCATATGAATCTGATCAAACTGTTTGGATCTCCACCCCCCCACCCCCCGCTTTCTTACAGATTCAAACTCAACCGCAAACCTAAGGTCTGGAGAGACACATTCCTTGTGGAGAGAGGGTAAGGAAACTTCTTATCCATTTCTGTTCTCTATTATTTACGCATTGTCATATGGGGAGAATCCTGCAGCTAAAGTTATTGATTTCATACTTGCATGTATTTGATGGAATATTGGGAATGGGATTTGTTGGAGTTTGGTATTGGCACTTCCAGGGATAAAATCTGTTTGCTACATTTGACAGAAGCTTTACAGTAACTCCGTCACCCAAACCCACAATTCCCTTAGGCAGGAAGTGTATCCCATTACCTGTGGGATAAGAGGTTCTCATTTGATAGCCTTAGATGCCTCATATGTTTCTCAAGGTTCCAGTGGGAAGAATGAGAAACACAGTAGATGCACCCTGGAGTTTCTTCTCACCCCAAGGCAACTCTCTCAGCTGTCAGTCCGGCCTTCATGCTACTATTAGCAGAGCATAAGAATGTGCTCCGGTTCATTTTATTACTTGGTATTTATTGCGCGGTGAGCGGACCCGGCGCGGCGAATGTGAAACTCAATGCATGCATAACAAGCGCATGGCGAGAAACTCTCGATCCCCCGCGGTTCATCTTTGTCCGCTTGCGGCTCGCGGAGCAACAACAGAGCGTGCCGCCGATCAGAGGCGACTGGCTCTCGTGACTAAATGGCCGCTGTGCGTAAAATTAGAGCCCTGGTGCTTTTTTGCAAGCTGCCCATGACAGTCGTCAGATTAATGAATCGTGGGATTAGTATTTTAACCACTTTATTTAATCCGACGTAACGAAACGCCGGTCCGATCCGCCTGAGCTCAGTTTACAGCTGCGGTCTCTGGCCAGATGGTTGGTTTATTGTTTGGTTTTATTTTTGTTTTGGTTATTGCGTCGCTATGTAAAATGACCTGGAGCACGATCGGGCCAGGAGTAAATGCAGCACCTAAGTGCTGAGAGACAGATTTATTTAGTGTCAAGAGACCAGAGGGTTTTTTTTTTTCGGGCTCTCTCGGAGGAAAGGCTATATGGTTGGGTCTAACATCGAGAGGAGAGAGAGCTTGACTTGGCACGATTAACCGAGACTGACCCGGGCACGGTGACCAGGCTTTTCTGGTGCCCAAAACCTCAGCGTAGCGGCCAGATCAAGCCTGCAGCCGAGTTCACAAAGTCCTTCCTGTCGTTCCAGCAAAATCTTGCGCAAGAAAGAAGAGACCACGAGCAGCGTGAGCACTGGGCAGACCAACAGCCTGCCCAAGTACAAGAAGGTCAAGGAGGCGTGCCAGCAAGCCGAGTTTCAGACGCCGTGTGAACAGCCAGGACAGGTAATGCATTTTGGTTTTGTGCTTTTTCATTTGCAGTCCATCAAAACAGCAGCATTACATCCATTTAAAAGGTAACAAAGTGTGTTCCTGTCACTCGACCCGCCACTGTATTGAAACCCAAGCTGCCGTTTTACAGCCGTTGAAGTATAATTAAAAATCGGTGTGGTTAGAAAGAGAAAACTAATTCCCTCGTAGTTCCCCTTTCATCAGTGGCCTATTAAGCAGCAGGCAGCACGCCTGCTCCGCTAACCCCTCAGCAGCATGGTGGCAAATTGCAGCCGAAACAATACAAATTGTAACAATTTCAGGTAGCCATTAAACACAAGCCTGGATTTCCAGAGCCGGTGTTAATGCAAACCAGATATGCTTTTATAGCTCAGTTGTGTTCCCTCTTACACCCAGTCTGGGAATTTGATTAAAGGCAAAATTTTCTCCAAAGAGGTTCTGGTTTTGTGTGTGTGTGTGCAAACTGTGCAGACATAAACAAACACGCACACACACACACATGCACACTGGCAGGTGTAGGTGTTCCAGTTAAGAATGCGTGGAAAAGTACCTGGGGATCTCTCTCTCTCTCTCTCTCTCTGTCTCTGTCTCTCTCTCTCTCTCTCTCTCTCTCTCTCTCTCTCTCTCTCTCTCTATATATATATATATATGTATCTTGGTTTTTAAGTCACGTTTTGGTACAGTTAAAGGGAATAAATGCAAAATATAAAATTGCTTGTCGTTCTTCTTATTAACGCAGTTTTTTTCCACATTTGTGAACATCCACAGTTTACACTTTGATAACATTAGAAAATAAAATGCCTGCTTGGTTAAATAATATTTCAAATGTATACATTTTATAAATTTAAAAATAAATAAAAAATTAAATAGAAAAAGCTAATCAATGTATTTAATACATTTTGTTACATTGATTCAATTAAGTAATTGATTAAATTTGCAGAAATTCGATTAAATTGGCAGTCTTTTGTTAGACCCCATTTGGGTAATGTAGGGGTGTGTGTGTGTGTGTGTGTGTGTGTGTGTGTGTGTGTGTGTGTGTGCTTTTTACATTCAATATTTACATTTCCAAAGATATGTTCTGCTTAACTGTTTTACTTATTTCAGCATACTTTCCATCCTTCATTCGTTCACCCCCTCAATATGCAGAATCGTCAGGGTTTTCTCCTTTTATGAGAAATTCCTAAAGATGGACATAAAACGCAAATGAATCCATATTGCCGGAAAAACGGAAGTAACCAAATCTGAATTTTTACAACGCATTTCAAACCGTATTTTTTTTGTATCAAACCGTATTTCGTAATTCTTATTTTCGGAGTGAGAATCCAGTGACACTGCGCCAACTCTAGTTTCTTTTTTATACCCCTGGCATTGTTTATGCTTTTTCAATTTTAATAAACTAAACAAACCTACAGTCCACAATGTAATGTTTGTGAGGGAACTTAAATTTGAACTATGTTCCACATATAAAAAGAATTAACGAATAGGTTTGATACAAAAATGTGCTCCTCAATATGTTGTGGTAGTTTTTTTTTTTTTTTTTTTTTGGGGGGGGGGGGGGTATCAAGGGAATTTTTCGTTTTTTTTTTTTTTTTTTTTTTTTGGGGGGGGGGGGGGGATATCAAGCGATAATTCGCTTGATATCATTTTACTATACTTTTTCCATGGTTATGGTCTGAGTGAAGCAGGTAGACAAAACCTCCGGCCCTGAGATCGAGTGTGAGATTGTAGACAGCTTTTCTCCTGCTCCTCGTCTCGGAGTTTGCTAGGAATGTGACCCGAGTCAGAGCTAAAAGCTCGCTAAAAAGCAGCAGCAGTAATGCAAGACTTCACCTGATGACTGCTGTCCTCTTCCACTTCCTGTGGTGAAGTCAATGAGGGCTGTGTGTGTGTGTATATGTGTGTGTGTGTGTGTGTGTGTGCGTGCGTGTGCGTGCACTTGAGCTTGATTTTTTTTTTTTTT